>QYAI01000053.1:0-157468 GCA_003988855.1 Arachnopeziza araneosa | reverse complement strand
GTCGCAATTTTGAGGGTGGACGTTTTGCTTGCGGGTGGACCTTTGCTTTCTCCGACCACCAGGGCCTGCCCGTGCGTGGAAGAGCACCGACTATTAAATTGGAATTGAAAATTTCAGGGGTTGTCACGTGATATTAAATTTATCTATTCACGCTTGAACTCGATTGCTCTTGACAAACAGCTAGTTTCTCCTCATATTTGTCTCAATTGATTCTTGACATACCTTTCACTCTGGCTTTTTGGGGGTTTTTTCATGATTTGAAAAAGTGTCGCACTATCGAGATCCTCCTCCATAGTGAACTCTCTAATAACGGAAAGACGCGTTTGAGCGTTACACTTTGCAATAAGAGAATCTTCAGAAAAGGAAAAAAGGGTAGCTTGTACTTCTTGCTGAGCAATATTTGATGCTTCCCTGTGTTACTCACTGAGTTGTTAGGGATCTCGAGTGCAAACAAGATGAGGTGTTACCTGTGGTTTACAATAAAGACCATTTTGCGTGACGTCAGTAGGCAAAGCAAAGGGTAGGCTTGTTTTGTGGTCTTTAGATTAGAAAACCTGGATTATTTGGTAGATTGCGCACAAAGGGATCAATATTATCACGATGCATATGTCGAGGATATTGTTGTTTGGATGATCCAAAGGTGATAGAGTCAATAGCTTACTTGAAGAGAGTTGAAAGACCATAAATGGTGCCAGTTTATGGACTACTACCGATTATACCATTGGCCTTCATTGTATTGATGGGATGCTTCGGCTGCGGGTCTGTCTGGGACTAAGGAATAGCTCTTTGGGTTTCTTTGGTTTGAGATACAGCTCTTTCTCTGTTAATTCCTCAGTAGAATATTCCTTGGTAGTGTGGACGCAATTGACGAATGGATGTGGTATTTCTTATCTTCATACCTGAAATGGAAAGAATCTTGCTTTGGATTGTTGAACAAGCTGACGTCAAAATATTTGCTACCAACACGACTCGGTCTCTCTGGCTGCCACGTACTGTCGTTAATTGCCCTTTCTATGATTCTGCTGCCTGTTTTTCCAAGCACTGTGAACGATTCGTGCATAATATCGCCAGAGTTAGCGCTGAGCTACTCTGGCTATCAAATATCAAACGCTGCAACAGTTCTGACATCGGTATCATACCTCGATGACTTAAACATGGTACCAGCTTGTGCCAGAGATGAGGATTTTAGGAAAGATGCGAGGTTAATTGGGGAAGAAATGAGGCTGCTAGCCTGTTTGTTCCACCTGCTTAAGAGCCTATGAATACTTCCAGAGCTGCCGGAGTTTCGTTCCCATGCGAGTGCATTTAGAGAAACACAGCATGTTCGAGGCGCCAACCAGATCACAAGTCGAGACGCAAATTCGAAGAAAATCGCGCAAGAAATGGGATATGCAAATGTGAGATGACGAAAGAAACCTTGAGTCGAGATCCATATCGTTCATCCATTATCATGAAGATATAACGTTTCAAATACAAGAGCCGGTTGAACGAAACTCGTGGTGCGGTATTGATCTTCAGCCGCCAAATGTAACAACGGCCTGTGCGAAAGTTCTGGAAAACGGAGTTGAATGCGCTCAAAGGGAGACCCAAGTCCACTAAGCTTCCGGTATTACCTTGAGACATGTTGTATCAGAGACAAAGTAGTACAAGACTTGCATAAACGGGCTCCGATCTCGAAATGACAGTCTGTGGCACCAGTGCAGGAAAGTTGAGATCGCCTCTGACCCAGTCTGCTCTGAGACAAGCGTCGTTCTCGTGCTCGTGAAGTTTCAAGAGTCTCACCGACCGAGGATTCAGACGGGATGAAAGAGGTCGACGTGAAGTTAAGTTTTTGGGACGTGACCAGGCCGCTGCAGTCCTCGCCTGATGGCCACCTTTGGTCAATAGTACAATAACCCCATAGCCATCACGAAATCCAGGGGAGAGGGTGTTGGTAAGGGATGTCCCCCTTGTGCTTGACCAGAAGCGGCCAAGAGGACGGGTCGAGACGACCCCTGAAGGCTGACGTTAAGATTAATGGAGATCGAATAATTGCAGCCCCCAGACTGTTCCTGAGATGGTGCAACTGCCACCGGGAATACGAATCAATACTGTGGAAATGTCTAATTATATTTCGGCTCGCAAAACAAAGGTGGTTACAGAGGAGAGAAAAGAGCTACGAGGCCGTCAAGAGTGTACGGAGATTTGTTAAGGGGAGCGATCGGGACTTCACAGCCACCGGCAGCTTCATGCAAAGCCGACCTTTTCTTTTCTCTTGGGCCTTCTAGGCCGACGCTCTCTCTTCCCTGGCCAAGCAAGTCACCATCATCTCGCTTCGGCGGACATCAAGCAACAGCTCTGAGTCCACCACCTCGCCCTCGACTTGATACGATGTGCGCGGCGTCCAGGGCGCCTGTGCAATGGATCTTCTTCCCTTGGGAGAAGTCAGGTCCTCTCTCTTTCTTAGGCTCCTGATATCCTTCCTTGTTTGGCCCTCTCCACTCGCATGGACTGGGTCCTTCATCTTGGTACTGTACGCCCTCAGCCCGAAGCCACAAACGCCCGTTTGGCAGATGGTCTGCGCAGGCAGTCCGGGGTGACGCCACAAATTTGGTTGAGGGATGCTTAATTCGCCAACAGATAATGCCATTGAAACATCTGACAGCTCACACAAATATTGGCGGCCTCTGAGTTGTGCAAGACTGGCCTGGCTCACGTCCCAGCTCTTCCCTGGGCAGATCCTGGTACTATCGATTCTTTGCCTGGGTAGTGGGAGATCATACGGAGCAGTGACTGACTGACTGTCCTCCTCTGCCCAGCACCCAAGGCTAGAGCGAACGCTTTGGGGACATTGCAATTTTCTCTGGCGCCTCAAGTCTCTGCGCCCTGAACTTCCAATGGCCCTGTACAGTCACCAGGCAGAAAGAAGAAGGGTACAAAATTTCCTTTACTCCGCTGGTACGGTGTCTGAGCGTCATGATATTTTCTTCTTCCAGCTAAATTTATTAATTGGTCCACGTCGAGGAGACCTGAGGGACTGCATCAACCTCGATTGACGAATAGGATGGGCCGTGCACCCTTGTAAGCCCTGCCAACTCCCTGGGACCTTCGACTACCCACGTTTTTATGTTGCTTCTCATTCACAACCTTGTTTCTTTCCCCAAAGTCCCTCCTTCGGCCTCTCTGCTCTGGTTTTTGTTTCGTCACAGAGGCATGTCAGCAAGATCTGCTCTGATGTAGCGTACAGCCTCTCCAGCCTCTCCAAGAAAGCTTCGACCCTTCCATTTTTTGTCTTTTGTTAATAGCTTTCTATATCCCCTCGTTTTGTTCCCGATTTCGTTCTTTTGGTGGAGTGATCCACAGAGCAAGCAAGATGGTCTCTGCAATTCGCTCAAATATCTTCGCCTTGGTTTTACTATGCTTCTCTATAAACCTTGTGCTCGCGGATCCATTGGTATATCACGGTCATAGGAGGGATGCCCCGACAACTCTTTCAAGTATAGCTACATCGCCCTCGTCGACCAAGAGTTCTTCCCCAACAGGAACAACCAGCGGGGACAATGGAGGGAGCTCCACGACCAATGCTCCGTCTCCGACAGAAAACTCGACGTCCATCTTAACATCAGCATCTTCCACTGTAGGCTCGACTTCTGTAGTGCCTGCTGGCGGACCTACTCCAACATCCCTACTGAATTATACTGGATACAACTGTACGTACTAAGATTACAGCTTGATACCCAACGGACTGACAACCAGCAGTTACACTTACTCCCAATGAGCTTCCCATTCAACCCGCTGTTACTCCTGGGTTTGCAGTAGCAGGAGTTATTCTCTTGGCCACTGGAGTAGGATATGCGCTAGTCGGAATCAAGAACAAATGGCTACACATATACCTCTCAGCAGCATACCTGGCAAGCATTGCGGTTACGGTTTTGATCCTATATGTGATGAATCCGCCAGTCAGCAATGTGATTCAAGGAGCATACGTTGTTGCCGCTGTCATGACCGGTATCATCTTGGGTGGAGCAGCGATCATATTTACTGAGATGACGGAGGGGTTAGGTTGTCTATTCGTACGTATTTCAATCTTGTACTAGGTTTCGAGGCAAACATCGTCTTTGGATCCAATTCGAGGCTGGAATGGTTGCTTTGCACGTTAGTCAAATTGAACGGTACTAACTATTATTCTTAGGGTGGCTTTTGCTTCAGCATGTGGCTTCTGGTTTTAAAGCCGGGTGGATTGCTTACGACAACTGGAGGCAAATCAATTTTTATTGCTGCCTTTACAATTGCTGGATACTCGTTGTCTTTCAGTCATTACACCAGACCTTATGCATTGATCGGGTGTATTTCATTTGGAGGGGCAACAGCAATCATTATGGGTATTGATTGTTTCAGTCGAGCCGGCTTGAAGGAGTTCTGGGCATATCTTTGGGCTCTGAACTCAAATCTATTTCCACTTGGCGCTACCTCGTACCCACTGACCAGAGGCATTAAGGTAGAGCTTGCTGCGATAGTGATTATCTTCCTTGCCGGTGTTGTTTCTCAGATGAAGCTATGGAAGGTCATCAAACAGCGTCGGGAACGGAGAGCGACGGAGCTTCTGCAAGACGAGCGAAATATGGAGCAAGAGGAAGAGAATGTAGGCCGACGGGTGGAACAAGCAAACGCAGAAGAGAGGGATCAATGGGAAGCGACTTATGGGGACAAGGATGCTGCCAAGTCTCCAAGGCCTCGGGATTCTGGAGTTGCCGATATGGATAGTCAAAGGAAAGGGGTAACGAGCACAGTCACTTCCTCTCGAAGGTCTGGCGATGATGAAATTGAGATGTCGCAGATCCCAACTCCTTCCACAACAGCGGCTGGATTGGTCATGGCCAAGGGGTCAGAAGGTGTCACAGTAAGAGTTGCAAGAGATCCTGAACCTTCTCAGGAGTTGGGAGAAGAAGGAAGTCTTATTGAGAATAAACGATTAAGTCGACTGTCCAGAAATAGCTTAGACCAGGAAGAGAAAACCTGGGTTGTTGGCGCAGATGGCGAAGCACGACTGGAAAGACGACCATCTCAAAAAATATCAAATCGAAATTCAGCACGGTTTTCCAGCCCTATAGCTTCTCCTGTTCCTAACGTAGTTCCGCTGCCATTCAAGGTCCCCGAAGGCGAAGTCGAAGAAGAAGATCGCCGTTCTTCAATGGCTGCCTCAATGGCCGATGAGGATCCGGAAATATATAAACGACACTCGAGACACTTTTCAGCGGGTTCCAAATTATTGAGAAGACTCTCAAAAACTTCGCATAGAGGATCCAGGCATTTCGGAAAGGGACCTAGCACCGAAGATTTGGTTCAAGTTCCTGAAGTTGAGGACGATCGTGCTAGCTCACTGGCAGCAACTATGGATGGATTGAGTGATGATGAGGGGGAACGAAGTAAACGATCTTCGTTCCCACTTTCTCCGGATACAACTGAACCTGCTTGGGTTGAGAAAGATCTCGATCATTATGAGCCAGTAACTCCTGTCGCAGAGCCAACCACTGCTGCACAACCAGAATCCACCGGTGAAGAGACAAAGAAGCTAGAAGCTACTAGATCAGAGGGAGAGAAACCACAGGAAAAGGACAAAAATGTACCAGAGAAGCCGGAAGAGCCAAACACGCCTAGATCTCTAACGTTGAGTACTGATCCAAAGCCCATCTCTGAAGCTGTACCATCAAATCAACCTCCCCAAGGATCTAACGATAAACCTGCACCATCTGTTGAGTCGGCCGATTCTAAGCCCAGAAGCCTCATGAAAGATAGGCTACCACGTCCTTTATCAAAGGTAGTGATGTCTTACAGAACTAACGAATGGGCCAAGCATCTCAGCAACGCCGAAGCTCCGGAGCCTGAAGAATTGAAGCTTGCAGAGTACCCAGTCGAAGAACGGGTCACTCGAGCCCAGAAAGAGCAGCCAGCTCCGGTCAATGTTGATGAATTGCAACAAACTTCAGAAAATGCGATGCCTCCACCAGCTTCAAGATCCGCTTCCCAAATGTCAAACCATCCCATCTCCGCACCTCAGGCACCTCATCATCCCAGATCAAACTCGGCAATGTCGAATAGGTATGCACCTGGGCCGTTGAGATCAGATTCTGTCACGTCATTCCACACTCCCGAGCCTGGACTTTCGCGATCTGCCTCTCAGCAATCTTTAGTGAACTCAACACGAGGTCATGGAATACGCACCGGCTCATTTGCTATGGTTCCACAGTCGATTATCGAGTCTCCCATTGAGGAGTTACCCTCAGACACTCCTCTCCCACCCCCAAGGAATAGTGCTCGATTACCCCCCTCGACCCATCAGAATGGCTTCGGTAGCAGCAGTACATTAATAGGGAAGCGCAACTCAATGATACTTAACAAATCTCTTTATGGAACTCCCACCAGTTCGAATCAGGACGTTTCAGGTTATCCCTCCCAGCAGCTCCAATCAATCCCTGCTTCTCGTAACTCTAGCGACAATGGTTCAGTCTATAACTATGATATCTACAATGGTAACTTTCCACCTGTTGAAGAGGATGATGATATGTCTCTTTCGGCTCGTCGGAAACTCATCCGGCAGTCTTCACTCAATCAAATCACGGCACCTATTCCACAACCCCTACAACAAACTCCAATCCCATTCGATTCCCACCAACCGAAGCGCAATTCCTCACTTCCCACTCCTCAAGCTAGAGAACAACAACTAGCGTCATGGAGAGCGAGTGTACACTATGACTTGCAGAGCCAAGCCGTTCCCCAGCATAGTATTGAGAGGCAACGAAGTGCATTATGGCAGGGACGACAAGAGGATGAGCAGCGAAAGGCAATGGAGGACAGGATGAAGTTTGAGCGGGATAGTGCGTTTGACGAAAGAATGAGGAGAGGTGACATGCTGGATGCGCATAGAGAAGCTCTGAGGAAGATGCAAGCTGCTGCTAATAAGCATGCTCAATGATCCTAGACCTGCTTTTTTTGTTCTAGGCATATATTCTTGTTAATTTTTAATAGCGGTGGGAGAGGAGGACAGTAAGGCAAGGAAGGAACCTGGGGAACTGGGAGTTACTTTGGCTTCGGATGCCTATAGCGTTGCATTCTAGGTTTATAAAGGGATCGTTCAAAGCATATGGTTAAGGTTGGCATAGGATTGATACCAGCTTCAGAGGATGGTAGAGGCTTGTTTCGTTATAGTATCTGCTATCCCCAGATGGATACATATGTGTGCATAGAAAGTATCTGTGGATAAGCAATGAAAATCGTCCTGGTCGTGTTCTAACATATCTGACCATCTGCTGTGCGAGGTCACGTTCTCATTTCCAGATCCGTACGAGATCAGGACGAGGATCAGTACGAGGATCCGTACGAAGAGAACTCGAAGAATAAGAAAGCTTAAGAACAAGCTTCGATTTCAAGTAGAGGAGATGTAACAGCAAAGCTTCGAGTTTCTAAGTCACGAAGTTCAAAAGCAGAGTTAGAACCGATTCGAACTAAAAGCAAAGCCTCTTATTCTCTCTTTTCCTTTCCTTTCCTTTCCTTTCCTTCCTTCCTTCCTTCCTTTCTTTCTTTCTTTCTCTTCTCCTCTTCAGATTCAACTTTTCTCCGTAGCCAGCCTACAGGAAGAGATAACCAAGAAGGCCGCACTCGCATAGGCCTTCTTCTTAACATTGATTTCGTCCCGGTGCCGTTGCGTGAAGCTTTTATGTAAACTAGATATGTATAGACTAGTTGTAATGTATTGCTACGGTTACGGGTTGGACCTGGTTGTCAGGACCTAGGCAGGAACTAAGGCAGTACTCGAAGCTGACTTCGATGAAAGAGATAAGATCAGCAGAGCGATCTTCAGAACTATCGACAAGACTATCGATAGAAGACCGTACGACAAGAACTATGTTAGCTGTTCCTCTCATACGAAGGGTATATGTAGAAAGCTTCGAGCACTTATTGCTCTTTAGCTTTACCTTGAAATAACAGATTTATCATTCACGTGTTCTGACCGTGCAATTGTGAACCCTTACAACTACTATTTTCTAGACGTAGGTGATTTGACTGCTATTTTCAGTTGCTTCTATAATACATGCTATTTTCAGTTGCTTCTATGATACATAGCCTCTCTTTAGCAAATAAGGAGATAGGGAAGCATCCTTCTAATTCTCAAAATCTCCCTTTATCAATGCACAGTCACTCCCATGCTATCGCTTTCTCCCTCCGCTTCCTCCATGTGATGCTTGGAACCCTCTACAGGAAGTTAGTTAACTTCCCGTAGAAATTCTACAGAGCTTGGTAGATTAAGATCAGACAGAAAAGATATATCTTCTTTATCATCCAAATCTAAACATGGAACCGAGTCGTCGTCGTCCCAGTCGTCGCCCTAGCCTAGTTCGTACGGAAAGGCAGCACCAGCCATGCTTATCACACGTGCTAGAAACCACTGGAGCTCAAGGAGCTTGAAACTTGGGAGCGGTTTCTTTATTGGATCGTCGGTTTTGAGCTCGAAAATTTGGCCGGATTTCATTCTAGATCCGTCCTTAGCATCAAATAGACTGGTAAGATTGGAGAAGGCTCCTTCATTATGATCGAGATCCCTAGTAGAAAGAAGTGTAGTCAAAAGACTCATTGCTGCTTGAACATCGTTTTGTTTTTTCTGCCAGAAGAACTAGACTTTCAAGGTAGTGTTATTATCGCAAATAGAAATTGGCTTCAAGGCAAATGCTCCTCGGTTCCAATCGTTATGTGCCAGGCTCGATAATGTTATGAGGTTATCAACTCTTTCGTCTCCCGCTTTACATAGGCCTCTTGGAAATAGTTTTGTTTCCCAAGCAGCAACTTTCTCCTTGGGCCAAAAGTTCTTCAAGTAAACCCAAAAGATATGCCGCGCCCCAAAGATATCCTCTTCCGAACTCTTTAGCCGGCAAAATAGATAGATATGTACTACTTGATTATTTGATTCGCGAGTAAGAACACAATGATCGCCGTCTCGTTCTCTAGCCTATAATATATAAGCTTCAAAGAGTAAAATATCATGTATTTTAAGTTTACCAACATTGTAGCTAGTGAGCTAGCAGGTGAATCGGTAGTCTTTTGCTTCTTAGCAAGCGGGGAACTAGCAGAAGATGAGCTCAAGTCCGATTTTATCGGTGTTGTATTACGTGATGTCCCTTGAAGACTCTGAGTCCCCATACAACATTAGCTATAAAGAAAAGAATCAGACCATCTATTCCACTTACAGTGCAGTACCATTCCGTAAGCCTGTGCAGCAAGAGAATGAACTATTTCTGGGGAAATGCGAGCAACCTGGATCAATTTTTCAAGTGCCCCGAGGTCGCAGACTTGGCAGGCAGCCCAAAAGTGTGGTGGTACATCGCCTATCGCTTCTTGTAGGCGCTTGAGCAGGTCGATTCGTTCCGGACTCGGTTGGTTGAAGTCTTCTATTGATTCAGAGATGGTATCGACGTTGAGGTCGATGTCGATGTCTTCCATTGTTTCGGAGATGGTGTCGAGGTTGAGGTTGTCGAGATTATTGAAAGAAGGTAAAGAAGGTGAGAGTGCGGGGCTGAAAGGGCAAAGCAATGCGCTAGCGGCCGCATGGGGCGTTTCCTAATGCAGAATCGCGTTTTTCACCTGGTGGCAGGACGGGAGAGTTTCGGGTTGGACGTAACACACCTTCCAAGTTTTGTGCTTCCAAGACTAAGCCCAGGTCCAGCGACGCCTGAAAACAATATCCCGGAATGATTTTCAGGGTCCAGAAAGCCTCAATTGCGAAAGAAAAAGATAAAGGTCAAGTTGTTGATTTTTGCTTTGTTATCGCGGCTAGGGCCTAGTCATCCTCTGGATCTGAAACTTAATCAGCACCTCACATGCACAGCCGACAATTCGTATCAGCAAAGCACTGCACAGCAAAGCGCTGCAGGAGGAGCGTAGATCTCGGCCTGCGCGGAACCTTTCATGCTCACGCTGAAGTCCAGCACCACCTGCTTTCATCATCTCACAGATCCTTTCTCTCTCTGCCACTCCAACCTTGATCCCATCACGCGGAGATCGGATTACATTCCTTTCCTTGTTTCTGGCGTCGCTGCCTGCCCGCCGCACCGTATCATGATTTTCTTATTCTGACTGCCCAATCCTTGTGAAGATGTCTTGCAGGTTCAGCAGCTCCACGTCTACCGCCAGGGAACGCGAAATTTTCAGGTAGGTTGAAGGATCGAGATTAATATTCATCTTGTCTGCCCCACTTATAGCCTCTGACTTGGTGTCACAGGTACTATCAGCCCACGGACTTTCATACGTTGAACGACCAGAACAATGTCAAGAAATCCTCTAGCGATCCTTGTCTCACGGCTTTCGCACAATTGGGAGCCCTGCGATTGAATTGTAGACGCGGTCTTATCCTCCTCTCGACGGCCGATACAGAGTACATCCTCGCAGAGTCGGGGCAAGTTCTGAGCTTGCAGGAGGATGACAATGAAGACGATAAGCTATGGATTGGGGTAGGAGCGAAGAAGAAGGAGGAGGACTCTATGGGTGATAGTATCATGGCGATATTTTCTGATCCGAAGAATAGTCCTCCAATGTTCTGTTGTGGGGATCTGACAAAGGATGAGAGGTTCAAGAACAAGAAGAGGGTGATTGAAGAACCCCACATAACAGCTATGGCTTGTGTGCCTCTCAGAAGCTCACTGCATGGGATGATCATTGGGTCATATATCGTTATAGATGATAAGGTTCGCACACCTTTGGATGAGAGTGAGAAGCACTTCCTGCTCGATATGGCTACAACGGTGACAGATTACCTCGAGGCGGGAAGACTGAAGAAAGTACAATACCGGTCGGAGAGGATGGTCAAAGCCATTGGGCTATTCATCGAAGGGAAAAGTTCGTTGAGAGACTGGTGGTTAGAAAGAGGCCACAAATTCCAACAGGCGAATGTTAAGAAGAGGTCGAAGCAAACCACGCCACTGGAGCATCAAGCAGATATGGAATTTGGTGTGCAAGAGACTGTGGATTACTTCTCGAGAAATGGATTGCACGGTTTACAGAATGGCGAGTATAGAGCTTCGATCGCAACTTCACCTGCATCATCGACTTCCCCTTCGCAAAACGGGACCGAACCGCGGTCTTCTACGCCCTCACAGATAGGTACAGAACATTTGGATACAAGGCCGACGTTGCAAAATAGGGATACCTTCCTCACTGTTTCAGATGCCACCACCCCTTTAACCTTTGCCTCACGATCATGGCATGACCGAAATAGTTCGGTAACCACCTTCGACGAAACGCTCACGGAGCCAACACCAGATCCAGAGAAGCATCCATCCGTTTCCTTTGACCTTCCGCCCGAGCCGGCACAGCAAGAAAACTCCCATGAATTACAGAATGCGGTATTGAATGGAGATATCAAAGCAGTTTTCGCAAGAGCAAGTAACCTCATCCGAGAGGCAATTGGAGTAGAAGGTGTTCTATACCTTGACGCTAGTGTAGGGTCGTTTGGTGGGAGCTCGGACAAGAATGTCATGGAAGAGAAAGCACCGGGAGCTTTTCACGTTGAAAACACTAATGGGACAAGCGAGGATGATATCACAAGAAAGTCCTCAGATACCGATGTTGAAGCCAAGAAGATGGGCCATATTGAAGAATCGGTGCAATATTGCAACGTTTTGGGCTACAGCACTCGTCGACGGTCCAGTCTTCACGGACATCGCGTATCAGAAGAACATCAGAGATTTCCAGAGGCTATTCTACGGAGACTATTAAAGCGATACCCACATGGAAAAGTCTTTAACTTCGATGAAGATGGTGTAGTCTCATCTAGCGAATCAGACAATACCCCATCAGCCAATTTAGAAGATGCTCAACCAAAGTTGGAGCCAAACCCCGAGATCTCTGCGCGCAAGCGTATCTCTCGCGAACAAGAGGCAGCTGCAATTCTTTCCATCCTCCCTAGCGCACGATCCGTCTTCTGGTACCCACTCTGGGATCAAAATCGGGAACGTTGGTATTCGGGTTCGCTCATCTGGTCTACAAACACAGCTCGTACTCTCTGTCCGGTTGAGGATATTACATATCTAGCTGCCTTTGGGAACTCTACTATGGCTGAAATTTCAAGACTGTCTGCCCAGGCACTGTCAAAAATGAAGACAGATTTCATCTCTAGTATTTCCCACGAATTACGTTCTCCTCTTCACGGTGTTCTAGCATCAGTAGAGTTCCTGCAAGAGACAGAGATGACCGAACAGCAAACGGATATGGTAGATAATATCCATGCTTCTGGGAAGGTGTTACTTGATACGATTAATCACGTTCTTGATTTTTCGAAAGTTAATAGAAGAAGCAAAAATAGGAAGAGAATACCCAAGAGACTAAGGAAGAATAAAGAGAGACGAGAGAGTGTCGATGAGAGTATTGAAAAGGCTGACCTTTGTGTGGCTTCTGAAGAAGTGATTGAATCCATATATGCTGGTCAAAAGGTTTCGAAGAAGGCGTTTAGTAAACCTGGAGAACATAAACGGCACAACTCAAATGGAGAGGTCGAAATGCCAGTTTCAGTTATTGTGAATATTCCTTGGAGAGAGAACTGGACGTTTGAGATTGACAAGGGTGCTTGGAGGAGGGTTTTGATGAACCTCTTCAGCAATTCGATGAAGTATACTGGAGCTGGTTTCGTGACGGTCAGTCTAGAGGTCGAGGATGAATCCAACCACCCAAAGAAGAAGCCACACTCGAACCTCGTGCTGAAAGTCAAAGATTCCGGAAAGGGAATTCATCAAGAATTTTTGAAGCATCAACTATTCAAGCCGTTTTCTCAAGAAGACAATGTCTCCGCGGGAGCAGGTCTTGGTCTTTCAATCGTCAAAGCTATTGTGCAGGAGATGGGAGGCAAAATCAGTTTCACGAGCGAGGCAGGGACTGGAACGGAAGCC
Source organism: Arachnopeziza araneosa (assembly GCA_003988855.1). NCBI lineage: Eukaryota > Fungi > Ascomycota > Leotiomycetes > Helotiales > Arachnopezizaceae > Arachnopeziza > Arachnopeziza araneosa. The sequence continues at coordinate 144,560 of QYAI01000053.1, read as the reverse complement.
ACCGTGAAAATACCGTTGGTACAGAGTCTAGCACTCAAGAAAGTTGAGGAGAGGAAGACAGTACAGGACGTTCGTGATGCTTGTACTGGGAAACGCGTCGGGTTGGTTGGATTTGATCGATACCCAGATCTGAAGGAAGAACCTACTGGAATCTTGGACAGAGAAGCTGAAGCAGCCATGTTGCTCAAAGAAACCACGAAGGAGACTCTGAAGGATTGGTACGGCATCGATGCCACTACAGTAAGCCCACCAGATATCATAGTGATAATGGAAGCTGGGCTGGGCGAGAAGAGCCTTTTGGATGTTCTCGAGGAGCATGGGCACGGTCACGGAGAAGAGAAACGGACTGCGATTATCTTGACAAACAGGTATCATTCCGGCCCAGAAGCGGATGCCCATGAGCATTTCCGAATATTTTATCTCCACCAACCATGTGGCCCACATAAGTGGGCAAAGGTCCTCCATCAAGCTTTCTGTCGTCCTGAAGGAGAGATTCACCAAGGACGCGCTACACATAGCAGAGCACCTTCGGAATCTCAACCACCAACTCCTGCAGGACTAGGAAGTTTGTCGCCAACATCAGAAACTCAAGATTTTGCTTCCTTTCAGCCTAAATTTGAAGTTACTACTCCTCCGTCATCAAAACCTCGACCTTCATTATGGACTCATCCAAGCGAACGTCTCAAAGTACCGCCTCTCCAGGTACCAACTTCATCCCCACCAAATGAAGGTGTTGCTGCCAAACCTCCTTTCGTGCCCACTCCACAGCTCTCACCAACTACAACGACTCCTCCAGCAGATCTTCCCGCTGCCGTTGAAAAGAAGGAAGAAGAGAAAGCAGGCATGCGAGTCCTTTTAGTAGAGGACAATGAGATCAATCTTAAACTCCTGATAGCCACAATGCGGAAATTGAAGCTGGATCATGCGACTGCGATGAATGGGCTCGAAGCGCTCAATACGTATAAAGAATGTCTAGGGAAATTCGATGTTATCTTCATGGGTATTTACTCACTTTCCCGTTCCCTTTCCATGTGCTGACGAGATACAGATATATCCATGCCAGTCATGTCCGGTATCGAATCCACGCGGCACATTCGCCGATTCGAAAAAGATAACAACCTCGCGCCGGTAGCGTTGATCGCCCTTACCGGCGCAGCAAACGCGACAACGAGACAGGAGGCATTCAGTAGTGGGGTGGATCTATTCTTGACGAAACCAGTACCGATGAAGGCTTTGCGGGGGATGTTGGATGATTTAGGGAGGGAAGGAAGGGGTGTTTTTGCTGGTTGAGGGATCTAGAGGGGGTTGAAATAATGCGGAATATAACAATGGAGATGAAGTTTGATAAATACGTTCTGATGGCATTAATGACGAATTGATAGGATTAAGATCAGAAGAGGGAGGTTGCTTGTTTCAGGGAAGGGATTTTGCTCGACTATCACACCGAAAAGCAACGGCAAGATAAAATCTGGGGGTTGCTTGATTGTGGAGTTGGATGGTTATCTGCTTGGTCAAGGTATATGAGTATCTGATGATCGTACCGTTGCCGTTTTGTACAGAGATTCATGGTCCGAACAATACACACCTTGTACTCAAGCAAGGCGCTCGTTGGCGTGATAGTCAGTCTGATAGAGCTGGTGACGTATCATGATCACCGGCAATCTTGTGAGGCATTGTTATTGACTCGGAAATTATTGCTCGCACCCATCTCCGCATTCAATGCTGCTTCCCGTGCCTGGCTTTCCATGCTTCCATGGAGCTTCTAGCGGCGGGAAAACAAGGTAGGCTGGGCAGCAGGGCTGGGGTAGGACCAATATTTTCATTTTCGGGAGCGGAGACGAGTCCCAAATCATACCGCACTCTCTCGCAGGCTGAGATGTGAGTAAAGCCAACGAGCAAGCGTGGTAGGGCCATCTAAGCCTTATGAGATGTCGTTGGCTGAGTGACAAAGAGAAAAGAAAATTGAGAAGAGAAGAAAGTATTGGGGGCTGCCAGACAGACGGCGCAAGTGGCGCAAAAACAATAGGTATCAAAAACAAAAGCCGATCCGAAGCCTGATTGACCAGACGAGAGCCGCAGAGTCAGCATGGCCGCTTTGTTTTGCGCTCTGACGGTCATGGCTCAGGATAAGAGAGTCCCCAAGGCGAGAGAAGGCAGGGCGGAGGATTGTGATAGGAAGGTGGTGGCTGATGTTCGCTTGTGGCGATCCATAGAGGGCTAATGGGAAGTTCGGGACAAGGCGGTTGTAGCTGAAATGGGATCGACTCGGTGGTATACGAGTGCCTGAGCGATGCTTCGTAGGAAGAGGCGTTGCGTTTCGATCTTCGGGGTTGGATATTGGGACAGGATAGGAGCGCGGAAGAGGCAAGGAAGAGGAGGGAGATGGCCCTGGTTGGTTGTGAGAGAGAGAGAGAGAGGGAGAGAGGGAGAAGTGTATATATGCATAGCGACCACGGCAGGTTACTTGTTCTGCTCCTCTCCGGCTCGAGTTTGTTGTGCCTTTATGATCTTGTACTGCAGGTAGTCCTCTCACGCTGCTATGAGAGCATGATGATGCCGTACCTGAATTCAGAAATCTCAGGCACCCACACAGATCCCCAGCTTCCGCATCAAATTGTTAGGGGCTCAAACGAGAATCGCGACAACCACCAACACTTCCCAATCCACCACCGCCAGTCACCATTTCTCTCCCACAACAACCCCACAAACCTCGCCGTGAAGGCACCGCTTCAACGGCGTCACACGCAGATCCATCATCTGCTCGACCTGCGAATCCATTATCCACCATAAACCCTCGGATAGCCTCACCCTCCTTCCAACCCCCCTATCCCCATCCCAGCCCAGTTCCGATCGCAAGTCCGCAGCCCGACTTACGATTGACGACCCCTACGCGCTGGAGTCTGCGCAACGCTTTGATTGGGGGTGGAGGGGCTTCGCCCTTCAAGAATCGAGGAGGGAGACCGCGGCGACCCAGCGGCGCCAATCCGGGAAGTTTGTGGAATCCGAGTAATTCAACGCCACGGGGACCGCCCAAGGCAGTCAACAAGAAGACAGAAGACAGCGCGCAGATTGTCCCGCTCGAACACCCGGGACTGCTGAATGCAAATCGAGGCCAAGGACAAGGAGGGGAGTATCCGCTCTTGACACTGCCGGAACAGAGACAGGCACGACATAGTGGGAGTACGAGAGCGAGTCTACAAGTAGAACGGAGCAGTGGAGGAAGTCGAAGTGTGAGTCTACCGGGCGCATTGAAAGCTGGAAGTGGAGAGGTAACACCTACCTCGCCCGTGACTGTGACTGTGGACCGGAAAGGGAAAGGACGAGCTGTTGAGTCTCCCAATCCTCCCACGGAGAAGGAGAAGGAGAACAAACATCCTCCTGATCCTCACCACGACATCTCAGGTATTGCATCAGGCGGCAAAAGCCTCTCTTCTCTCAACACCGATATGGATCTCGAGCGCGGCCCTGACCCGCAATCCCCCTCTTATCTCGCGGGCAACCTCTCTCCCTTGGCACACAATCACTCGCATACCTCTCTCCGCTCAGGAATCGGTCCCGCTCTCACCTCGAGTACCAGAACATCCATCATCGGCTCCGATGGCCCACCCCAAGACCCCGCCGAAGAATGGGGTCCTCAGCATCCTTGCTTCCCACACATGAACCCTCACGTCCCGCTCTCTTCGCCTCTCTACCGAACCACGCGGATCATTCGCATCCGCCGAGATTGGATGGTGGAGGGAGACCTAGCGCCAACCTTCTCCAATCTATATCCAGAGATCTTGGATCCTGCTGGGGTTTCCGAGGCGGAATTTAGAATCTTGGTTGAGACGGTAAATAGAGAGCTCATACCGGCGTTTAATCCATGGGGAGTGAGGAATCTGGTAGATGGAGTATTGGGATTGTTGACTGGGTGGCTCTGGGATGATGTTGGGTTGGCAGCTGTAAAGGGTAGATTGGCAAAGGTGGAGGCCTACATAGAGGAGTGGAATAGAGGGATGGAGGTGAAGATGCTAGATAAGGATATCGCAGCGGAATTGGCGCCAAAAGTAGTGCCACTAAGAAGGACGGGGTACATGAATGTGAGTTCTGTTCCTAACCCCACTGCTCATCTCGCCTTCTCTTATATTTCGTTACAACACGATACTAACCAACACTTAGCTCGACATTCAAGTCCCAGACCCGGAGATCTCCTACCCAACATCCATACCACCAGAAGAAAGGACGGGAACTGCGGGATCAAGACCCTCCCAGTGACCGCACCCTGCATCATCATCATCCCCCATATTGTTTTTATTATTGCTATCGTTGTATAATATGGAAGAGAAGACCAGTAGATAGAAAGAAAGGATACCCCCATCACCTGGAATATAGTCAGGTAGTTTATCACTAGTTCTCTCGCGAGGCGTTTCGGAATCGGGTGGATAAGGCAGCAAGTCTGCGTGTCTGTTGTTGAATGTCATGTGTGACGGCTTTAATCTACTCGTGTTATTGTGTACCTATCTTGTACTGTTGTAATCAATCCATTCTCAACCCAAAAATTTCTACTGTTTTTGGCCATCTTCAACGAGATCAGTTGCTTCGCTAGCTCTTTCCAAGATCCGAAAGAGGGAGTTAATCACCGGTGTCAACAAGTCCGTATCATCAAAGGGTTCAAAAACTCCTCTCAGTCCCAGCGCCCCCCTCGCTCGCTCGCTGCCTTATGAGGCTCACCCCCTCCTCCCACGCAACCCAACCCCCCATCACCCTCGCCAAGCTCAACGAGCCTCTCCCCAAGAAACGCCACCTCGACCCAGTCCGGAAAGCAAGCCAACCCAGGTACTCGACTCGACTCGGGCGAACCAACACGTTCACAACTCCCCAGGTCGAGATGCAGATGAGGGAGGGGTGGGATTATGGTGGTTGGTGGTTGGTGGTTGTGGTCTTGCTTCACTGGTTCTACGAGGGAGTTTGGATGTTGGTGGGTCGATTTGGGATGGACGCGTTTGAATGGATGAGTAAGTGGATGAGGGAACAATTTTGAGCTTGAGCTCGAGCTTAGATTGAATCTATGATGGTGATGTCTCATTTCTTTAAAACATGACACGGCGATAGAGTCTTCCTCGTCTATAACCAAGACCCAAGCTCACGCCTGAAGTTGAAGATGTGTTTCGATGGTATCGCTAGATGGCGGCGAGAGCCGAACTCCTCCTATTCTATTCGCTCTAACCGACGCCGCCCATACCCAACCCAACCTCTCGACCCATTCTCATCAGTGAGTAAATCTGAAGTCCAATCTCTTGTTCCCCTCATCCGTGGTCTCTGCCAAATATTTCAGCCTCTCCTCCTTACTCATCGCATTCCACTTCCTCTCTCTACTCTTGTTCCTCCTCACATAGTAAACCTTTGTCCCTAGGTAGAGGAAAATGTTCATGATCAGGATGAGTAACAGCGTGTGGTTACCGCGTTTGTAGCGAGGCGCATCATCGGCGGTGTAGATGTTTGCTGCTACTATACCGGATGTTTGAACCATCATGTTGTATAAAGCGGCAGAGACAGTCCGGGATCGCACGGTGTTGGAGTTGCGGCTGTTCCAGCCTACTTGGAGGGGGTGGGCTAAGAGTGGGTATTAGTTTGATGATGTAAGGATAGTAGGGAAAAGTGGATGTACCGTTTGGGTAGCAGAGTAAAGCTGTCATGATGGCCCAAGCGAACCATTTGTTGATACTGGTTATATCAACTAGGTTGATAAAGACCAAGAAAGGTAACGCCCAGAGCTGTCCAATGAGCGCGGTAAAGGTAAGTTCGCCCCATATCTCACTGAGATATGTGAGGCCAAGCATGGTCACTACGTGTAAGACTTTACTCGGGATAACGAGTAGATTTGTTTTGAAGGTATCGAAACCTAGGCCCTTTAGCGAGAGGGTGAGGTAATTCGACGGCGTAGACATGGGTGTTTGGAAATTCAACCCCAGTATGTAGATCGGCCATAGGTCATAATCTTTCATGCTTTGCCACAGCAATCGAGGTGTCAATGGCTCTCGGTTGTGCATGGAGGATTTGCTAGGATCTTCCCGGATGATCCGATTCACCATTATTTTCTCCTCACGTGCGGTGAACCACCCGTCAGCTCCACGGAACCAACTAGAGGTGGAGGTTGGGCTTGAAGGCATGAGGACGAAGGCGAATAGGCCAACGATGAGTGTGATGAAGCCCTGAGGATGTGAGTGGATGTCTTGAAGTGACGCGTGGAAGACTTACTTCAATAAGGAATAACCAGCGCCATCCGGCCTGGCCTTCTACACCGCGGAGATGAAGAATCCCGAATGCGAGAAAGCCACCCAGTACATCGGCAAGTGCTGACGCTGTCCAGAAGAAACCGAGTCGTAGCGAAAGCTCATGGTGCTTATAAAAGTATGATAGGTAGAGGATTATCTGGTTCTGGATCAGCAAGTAAGAGTTATAGCACGCTGATACTCACCTCGGGAATGAATCCACCTTGGAGCATACCCAGGAGTGCTCGACATATCAGAAAAGACTTCCGATCCTTGAGATAGTATTGCAAAGAGCCTACTATCGACCATACCACCATCTGAGTAGGAACCCAGATATCCGGCCCCACCCATTTCGCAATGAGCTGAGAAGGCAGCTCGGCGCAGAGAAACGCCAGCTTAAAAAGGGTATTTCCCATGTTATAATCTGACCTATTCAGCCACGTCTCTTGAAGCTAGACGGTTAGCCACTCACCATTGGTATTCATGCCCAAATCCTCTAGAAAATTATCCGTCAACGCCTGGGAGATGTTCGACCTGTCTAATTCCAACGCCATAAACATGACTGCAGCAAAAACCATAATGCGTGAATCTATCTTGCGGACCAACCGATGCTCCTCGCCCCACGACCACCGCTCATCCGGATCGAAGCGATGGCTATTCTCCCACTCGTCGCCGGGGCGGTACTCCTCACACGTCTCTGGATCATCAAAGACGGAGGGTTGAGTAGCGATGGCATCCGGGTCATAGAGGTCCTTGCCCCGCTGGAACCAGAAACGCTTTTCCGCGCCGGGAACGCCCAGGGGGAGCACGCCGTTGCGGCGACGGAGCGACGACGAGGCATCGTGATCATCTTTGTCACCGCCCAGGAGAGCGTAATCCTCATTTGTCTCGTGATCCTGCTCCTCCACCACCTCCAGGACCTCTACACCCGAACTCTTACTCGTCTCCTCGGGATCCTCCTCATCAAGGCGGTGGTAACGCATCTTCTTGGTGAGGCGCTGGAGAGGGATAGCGGAGGCACCTGGACTGGGGAGAACATGGCTTCCAAAGGTCGGTGCCGTCATGGACGGTGGCCAGCATTATATGTATGAGGTGATGGAGCCTGGCCTGGCATAAAAGGGAGTGCGAAGCTGATCTGGGTGTATAGCAGGTCTGAGATGTAAGCGTCGTGATCCTGAGCCGCGTCGAATGAGATCGCGTCAAGACCCCTGTCGACTAGGCGAGGCGTCCATTCAGGCCCTTTTCACCATCATCGTGTTGGGTTGCGTGATGCTTTCACTTGAACCGCGTGGGATCAACGCGGGATCTGACAAAAGAAACCGGTTTCCCTCTCTCGCTGACAAGGGAGAATGATAGGGGAGAATGATAGGGGAGTATGACAACTTGTCACCTAACCTGTTCGACTCTGCACCCAAGAAAGAGTGTCTCGTGTGCATCAGCCTTACCACCACGCCCACGTGCTCACCTCTTAGGCTTTGGTTGATCTGCGGCTCGTTCCGCCATCATCACAATTTGAGAGGATGGATCAGGTATAGGTACATTGGTATATCTAACGCTCGCTGTAAAGGTTTCCTGTGCCCCCATGCTTCATACGAGACACAGGCAGGAAAACCAGACCATCCTGTCCTTCAAAGTCTCCATCTATCACTAACGCCGTAAGAATGCCAACCAGACCACCCACTCCATATGCCAGACATTTGCCTAAGGGCAGTGCTCTCACATATCCAATACGAAAATGACCAATGTGGGTATCGCTATCCAGTATTTCTCCCTATTGAACCTAATGGCGACGAAAGTTGGTGATAAGAACTGTATGTGTATTAAGTGAATGAAGCCGCCAAATACTTCTCTCGGCGGAGTGAGCAAGGAAAGCAATCTTCTCATTTGAGCCCGTCTCCCATGTTATACATCTCATGTACAGAGTAGGGCCAAGAGAATATCCAGAATGAAAGGGATGCTAGCTTAGGGCCGAATAGAGCTGTTTGCGCTCGTATTTGCTCTCTTCATCGGAGGTGGTGGCGGTGGCTTTTTAGCTCTACTTGGTGGCGGTGGTGGAGGTGCTGCTTTCCTACCGTTGGGGGTGTTGCCAAGAGTAGTGTAGCTGGCGGTTCTGCTAGCGACACTGTCATGTGAAGTTGCTGGACTAACTGAACGCTCTCCATATGATCGATCCGGACTGGCACTGTTCATGGTAGAATCATCTGATGGATCCCCAAATACATCAGAGGCACCAGTATTGATTCTATTCGCTGGTCGAAGTTGAGTTCTTAGTGCTGCCGGATCGGATGGAATAGAGGCTTTTCGTATACCAGAAACAGGGGTGGATTCGCGGTAAATGGTAGTTGGACCTTGGAATGTTGAAGAGCGGCTGAGATTTGGTCTCGAAGAAGAATAATCGGCTTCAGGATACTCATCATGGGTAGTCAGGCCTCTATCCAAGCGGGACGAGGATGTGACTCGACTTGCAGAGCGAATGGAAGGCCGAACCGGTTCAGGCTCCGGCTGTTCCTCTTGCACATTATATCTTTCAGAATAGGAATGGGCGGTATTTGAACGGGGGCGAGTGCTTGGACGTCTGTCGCGCTGAGAAGGGGTTTGACTATGGTAGTTAGTATGAATTCAGGTTCAGCTTTGTGCAAACCTACCCTGCAGGCCAATCCCTCTTCAATCGTAACAATTCGTCCCGACATCGATCATAATATTCGAGTTCAGAGTCGAGGAATGCCCCGAGATCAGCGACACTATCCACTTCGGCTTCTTTGATATCTTGCATGCGCCTGAGCACGTCCTCGCTTGATTCCTCGTATTTGGCTTTCTGAGATCGAAGTTCTTCTTCAACCCTGAAATCTTCTTTCTTGGCTTTCTGCATCTTCGAGAGAGACGCATCATAGGCAAGTCGACGGCTTTCTAGCTTCTTTCGAGCAGCCTATCGAGTTTAGCTATCAATCATAATAAATATTGGCTCTGGCATACCTGGTATTCCTTCATCATCGCCAGCGATCTCTCCAGTGATTCTAACCAGCCAGTGGTAGCATTTGCGACATAGCCGTCTTGCGCTCGAGCAATTCTCTCATTCGTTCTGCCCATGCCTATTAACTATCAGCTAGTTTCTCGCCCCTGACTAGGGTTACGCACCAATGAGACAATTCCCAAACTCAGAATCAGGTTCAAAGTCCTCGCCATGATGTATCATTGTCTGGCCCAAAAATGCGACTGGCAGTATCTTCTCCTTATGCTCGTCTTCATTGCGCTTAGAGAGGGATTTGACATATATAGTCATCGACTTGTGCAACTTCTCCATGCCTATGACGTGTTAGCTGGATGCTGTAGAATCCATCAATGGTAGACGTACCTTCGTGCCGGAGGGCCATCTCCATTTCCAGAGCCCTGAATTCATCGGAGACGCCAGTCTTGGCCTCCTGGCCCATCTTCTCGCCCGCCCATTGCTTGACGCGGTCAAGTTTCTTGTTGATATTCATTTTTGTGTATGTTTCTTCTCTGGTGTACAGGTGCGTATGGGAGGATGGTTTTCCAGAGGAGAGGAGTGCAGGTTGATCAGAATTATTTCTAGAGTCGCGGGGTTGGTGATTTTGTTGCTATGGCGTTGTTCCGAACAAGCCACCAACTTTCGAATTTATCCAAAAGTGCAGGGAGGTCCTGGGTTTGAGATGGTTACACCTGGAAAGTGGCAGAAGCGACAGTGATGGTTGGCAGATGGTTCTGCGCGCGGAGGAACGGGTTTGGAAGGTGCTTGAACCAACTCAATTGGCGTCAAGGGCGTGGGAGAGTGAATGATTTAACCCTGGTAGGTGGTCGACTGATGGAGGGATCGCGCGATGGTGGTGGGTGGGTTGGAAGGAGGTTGAATGGGCTGTTGAGGGAAATGGTGGAATGACGGGAAGAGAGAAGAAGAAGAGACAGATAACAAAGGTGGAGGAGGTTTTAACAGTACAGTACAGTACAGTACAGTACAGTATCATGCAGATTGCAGACTTGCTGCAGGATGCAGATGGCAGGTGCGAGTGACGGACTATTCAGATGTTCTTAAGGCTTGTCGCTGTGCTTGGTTGAATGGTTTGACAGGGCCAAGAAACGCCACCACGCCTGTTGTCCCCTGCTGCCTCGCCGACGCCTCAGAAGGTTCTTTCGATCCGCTCACCACCGCCCATGATTTCCTGGAGAAGGATCAACTGCCTTATCAACCGCGATACCCAATCGATTTTTCCCACATCCGTCTCCGCCACAATCTGACCGGCCACTGAGCCTTGAGCCTAAACATTCGTACTAGCTGGCTGGCTGGCTGGTAACCGCTCTCGATTCTGACGCGGCGATAATATCAAAAAGGTCCACGCAGGAACACGAGTCTCCGTGGCGACTTCATGAAGCGCTGGTCCTCCCAGGGTCGCCAGCATGATACATCCGAAGCCCGTTGTTGCCGCCACATACACCGTTGATTCTTATTCAATATGAAACGCAATACATAGCAGAACCGCTTGGTTTCACGCCAACCTCCACATCCAATCGTCAGCCCTCTGTCCTCAGATCCGGAGGCTCGGGAAGGCGACGACGCCATTGATGACCGCGTGGAAAGTCCCTGCAGGCTCTCCCCGATCTTGAACCGAGTCGTTAGCGATGATTACACTATTTCCCATGTGTTCAACGTCCCTCCTTTGGCTTGTTCGTATTATTTCAAACCATTTGTAAGGGTTACCTTCCACTTGAGGAGAAGAACCCCCTTTTTCTTGCAGCCCTCACATAAGCCTTCCTGCAGCGTCTTCGGACCGGAATCAATCTGCAGGTAATGTTGACCAGAACTGGGTTTTACAAGACCGAGGTTGCGTATTCGTGAGAGGAAATTCTCTCCATAGCGGTGTGCTTGGAGTGAGAGTTAAGGGATCGATCTAATTGCTGCCCTGTACTCCTGATTGGAGCTAGATTATTGGGTGATGGTGATTGTGAGGGCTGGGTACATATTCTGAGGTCTGTTTACATTTCTACATTTTATTGGATTTTATCTTACAGCATAATTCCAAAAAGCCTGGTTACATCATGCCAGAGGCATAATGACATCGCTCTTTCATGTAGAGCCGGGAAGTGCCAGCGAAAATTCCCTTCATGTGCACCAATCGCTCTTCCAACTTGCACAAATCTTCTTACTGTACTCAAAAGATACAATCGTTGAGTTTTACTCTCATCAAGACGGCTAGAAGGTAGCGACGCCTTTCTTTGCTCCTCCTCCTAGTTGCCAGATCCAGTTCAGCTATACTCATCTTCAGCTGTATCAGTGTAGACCTAAACCTCAGAATCAGCCTAGAAATTTCATATGGATGTTAATGCTCACCTCAGAAAAATATCTGCGACGACGACGAGACTTCGACCTATCAGTCTCTACGATCTCATCGGTCAGGACTTCCAGCATACCCAGTAGACGCTCAACCCTCCAACTAGCTTCAAAGTCATCTATGGATAGTTCACCATGTAACTTGACAATTCGCTCATCCAGCTCATCGTGTTCCTCGCGCTCCTGATGGGATCTGATGCCATCAGCAGATTTGAGCGACTGCAGTGTTGCTCTGCAATCCATGAGTCTCATAATTCCAGGTGACCAACGACCATAGACATCCGGCAAAACCTGGTACAGCTTTCTAAAAATATCAGTCGCGTCGTCGAGATATCCTTCAGGAACGAGACCAAGCTCAAACAATGCTGCATCGACCGCACCATTTGCTCTATGTGCCGCAATATTTCCGTCCATGATGATTGCCCTATCCGCTTGGGCTCTAGAAATGCCGTCAACGATTTCACGAGCATATTCCAAATATCGTAGACGCACGTCTACAGCCACCTTGATTAACAGAGCTTTCGAGTCACGGTCAGTCTCAAGCTCGAAGATCTTTGTGTCTAGTTCTGTAATCTGTTGTTCTCGTCGATCATTCTTCGTGGACAAAGTTGCCAATTTGGCCAGGGTGGACTTTGATTCTCTCTTCGCCTTGTCTAGCTGGCCGGCCAAGGAAGAGGATTTGGCTTCAAGTCTAATGACTTCACGCTTTTCATTCTCCAATTCCTCAACGATGTTATCATGCTGTCTTTTCAATTCAAGGTAGTCTGCATCTGAACGTGGGTTGAAGAGAGTTCCATTAATGTAAAAGGCTGGTGACGGTTGGTACCTCCTCTGTAACAGGTCGTTGCGCTCGGTGAGTAGGTTGTTGTATTCTGTACGAAGTGCAATTTCCTTGTTCTGTATCCTCACTACCTGGGAGCGTAACTTCTGCTTGTCTGCATTCATAGTAGCCAAATCACCTTGGAGCCTAAAAATGGTGGCGGAGGACTCGTATGTCACACATCTCAAACGTATTGTTTCCCGACCTAACCCAGCCGAGGACTCGGTCATCTTGCCCAGATTTTTTTGGATCTCCTTATTCTCATTCTTCAGGCTTTCATGGCTAACCCTGAGTTTTCGAAGGTCTGCTGTGGCTTTTTGACGTTCGCCTTCGACTTCACCTAGCTCTTCCTTCAGTATCCTACATTCTGCTTGGTGCTTGGCTTTCAGCTGAACCTCAAGCTTCCGGAGCTCATCTGACCGCAATTCGTCAGCAACTGATTGCTTCGCTCTTGCCATAGATGCCTCATTCTTAGCTGACTTGAGGTCGCGATTTTTTTTATCCAGTTCGTATGTAAGAGCCTTGATTTGCGACTGAAGCTCCTCAAATTTTGATTTGGGCTCACTCGCCTTCCGGACTAAAGAGGCTGGGACCTGAAGCCGTGATACGGTGACAGTCTTCTCGACAACTGTAGCTTTAGTTTCGACAGAGACTTGGGTCGTAGCTGTCTGTATGGTTGTAGATGGAGTCTTCGGGGTAAACTCTTGAGTCACTGGCGAGAAGGTGTGTGACACCAAAGGCAAGCTCAGGATATTTGTGTCATTGGTGGCTTGGGGAATGGTGGTGACAATCGTATTATCACCCTTTCTAGAACCCTTTAACTCGGTGTTACGCTTCCAGCTGGCACGTAAGAAATCCTCTGTATCGTCATCCAGAAAAATCCCATCTGAATCTGTGTTCATGTCGACAGTGGGCTTAGACTTCACTGCGTCCTGCGACTCAGTCGCAAGTTGACGTTTTGCCTTGGCTGCTAGATCTGTAATCTTTTTCGTAGCTCTTACATGCTTCTTTTGCTTCGGCATGGTGTTGATGGTACAGAAGACACAGGATAACGAAAGTAGAAGTTGAACACGTCCAGGAACACGGCTGCTGGCTGAACGGTGCTTCCCAGAACACAACCCGAGTGTCAGAATCAGAAAATAGGACCCTGTGAAAGCTCAAGATAATTTTGATCTTTCGAAAGGTGGTAAGGGTTTGTTGTCGAGGTTGAAGATTGTTGACGCGAAACGAGTCCTCGTGATGCCCTTTTCGGGAAGAGTAAGGCAAGGCTTTACTAGAATACTAAATAGTGGACCGGGATTAGCGCCAGCTTAATGTCGATGAGTGATTATAGATGATAAAACTGATCGTAAGTTTTCATGTTGATTGGCGTGAAATAGAGAGCGGGGGAGAGATTATCCAATTACTCTACTGTCTATGCCCTTGACTGCTACAAGAGCAGTTTGCTTCTTGAATTCTATTTTCGATTAATTCGTCAAGAGTCATATCGACATCAAAGTCTCCTATTGTCCAACATTATACTCTCATTTTTCATGCTTGTTCAGACCTACTTCCGCGCCCTCAGGGTATTCTTCTTTGGGTGAAGCTCCATAGGACGTGTCTAAGAACGAGGGTAAGCAATCATTCAGCAAACATGATCAACATACGAGGTTTTTTCCAATGACCCCGTGTTTTCCTATCCTTCATGACTAATTTATTCCTATCTGCTTTCACCCGAGCCAACCCATGGATCATTTCCAAATTGGTGTCAAATTCCGCGAGAGAGAGCTTCTCGGATTTTGTTTCCATCATCTGAATATTCTCCAAAGCTCGCTGCCGCTGTTTAATCGGCCGGTTCAAGGACAAATTCCAAGACTTGAGCGTTAAAATAGTCGCTCCGCAGTCGCGAGCCTCGAGGAGTATTCCTGGTAAGGAAACTCTGTCGTCAGGATCATGTTTATATATATTTTTAAAGATCTCCGCAAAGATAATCCGGTTTTCCTTCAGTACCAAGTTATTATTCAATAGGTAGGCATCGGCCTCTCCGTTGCCATGATGCGCTGCGCGGTTTCCTTTTATGATGATTCCATGGACCTATTTTCCTTGATCCACGGATTGAACGCTCTCTCGTGCCATTTCTGGGAATCGGAGACGAATTTCGACGCCAATTTGGAATAATGGCTCCCTCATTTTCAATAGTTGTTGTAGGTCGAGGTCCTCTTTCTCTAAAACTGTATGGCGCTGCCTCAGTTCTTGAGTATATACTGATTCTGCTCTGTATGCGTCCAAATTTTGCTCAAGCTCCTTTCTCTCCGTATCAAATTTCTTTCTCTCCGTCTCATACGCTTTTTTCTCCGTCTCATACTCTTTTTTCTCCTTCTTATACTCCTCTAGAGTCTTAGCAAACTGTCGCTCGGCTTGAATCCTGGATTTCCTCTCTTGGGTCAATTGATTTTTAAAATCATTACACCTGGTTTGAAGTTCTTCGTATGTCTCCTCAAAAGAAGTTGTCGAGTCTCGAACGGGAAGGTTACTTTTGCGTTCGGAGAACGAACTCCTTGTGCTTTGATGATTTATTAACCGAATCTCGAACATGAACATCTTGACCTAGAATAGGAATATCTAGACCAGCCTGGTTTTTAGTTTTTTGTTCCATAAGCTCTTCATGACCAAAGAGTGCTTGCTGTATGGCAGCTCTACTGAAAGAGCCCTGGGATGAGAATGCCATATCCTGACCGTCATCTTTGAACTTTCCCATAGTGACGTGAGATTTGATCAACCAAACAGGGTCGCTTTGTCGCTGATGAGGTAATCACCCCTTAAGGCTTGTGTAGATTTCCTAATGCTTCAAAGCCTTTGATATGCTACTACTAGGTTAGTGAAATGTAGAACAATCGACAGACGCGACGCCGATTTGCGGAAAAGTGACGGTTAACTCAACACTTCTCTTATCTGGAGTAGAACACAGAGTAGAGACAAGTAAGAACAATACCTGAGTGACGAATCACGAATAACGTCTTGGTTCGTGGAGTTGCGAAAATGTGGATCGAAAAGCAAGCTGTCTCAGGATGTTGTGATGCTACTTTTCAAAGTTTATATTGGAAGAAGTTTTCTCTAAGCAACAGCGGCCGACTACCTCGCCCCGAACATCTCCCGGACTTCCGTGATTTGGGAGGAGTGTGAAGCATATTTAAACATGTCTGTTGGCTATCATTACATTTAGGGGCCCGGTAACTTTGTGATTTTTCATAGCTGCTCTGGTTGTTGTGGAAGGCTTTCTGGTATGAGAGATGTAAATCTGCTCGGAGACAGTTGCTTAGGAACAAGTTGCTTTATTAAATTAATCTTACTTCTCCTTTTAGAAGTAAAAAGCCACATCCTGTCCACATTTTCCGCAAGTTTCGTGCATCCCAGCTAAGGGAGCAGTTTCTCAGGCCTCTATAGACACTTGACAATTGCAAATCTATTCTAAGTTTAGGTTTATGGCTGCAGCTCAACTTCCTTTTTATCTCTAGCATTAGAAACGTCCCCGAGCTTTACCCTTTCAATCCAACCACCTAGGCCTGTGGTACTTCACCAAAAATTCTTCGGTCAGCTTCGAGGTTTTCACTAAATTCCCTTCAAAATACATAGCGGCAGAACTCTTGGCCCTGGCTATGTACCCTTGATCTGCCGCCTCCGTAAGCTCGTTCTCTGAAATCTTTCGTAAGTTGAGAATAATATCTCTGAGTTCTCGAAGGGTGATGTTTCTGGCCGTTGTGACGAGAGCGTCATTTACTGAACTTAGTGTCTTGACGGTTGCCTCAAATTCCCAAGTCTGGAGAATATATTGGAAGTAGCCATTATCCTGTTTAGGACTCACCTGGTACAAGTACTTGAAAACTTTAAGTGCGTGTACACATCCATCTCATCGAGATAGCCTCGCCTAAGAAGAGCATCATCAGCCCCATAGTCACTATATGTGCTGCATCGTTTCCAGCTTTGATAATATATTTGCAAGCAGCTCCAATGTAGCTCTCGTGATCGTGGGAAGTCTGACTCTTGCCTGCCTAAGAAATCTGATCCGTACTGCAGCGCGATACGAATAAGAGGCTGCATTCCAAAGCTCATCGGCGCCAAGCACAAAGGTATTTCATTTAAATGAGATACAGGCACTCTTTGAGAGCCCAACTCGGTATGCTGATCATCGAATTGAACATCCAACGAAGTGTCGGGGTCACGAGATCTGGTGTATATTAGCAAGCACGAGCTGCAACCTTAACATTATTGTCTTCTGACTATTCTTCTTCTTTCTTCTCCTCTCCCATTTTATTTCGCCTTCGCTCCCTGGGGAATTATATTTCCAATTCCTCACAGCGTCGGTCTCAACGCCAGAATTTCCTTCCAAATCACGTTAGCGTTCAATTCTCTACCCAGTCATGTGTACTCACCAATAGCCAGTATTTTTGGTCAGTGTAAAGAAGAGAGCGGCTTGATACGGACTGTTTGGAAACGTAGATCGATGTTGAAATGAATTGATTGGCAAAAGTATGGCGCACCAGTGGGAAAGGATCTCCTTAACTAACATAAATGTTAGCGTCAACAGCACACTCTCCTCCTCAAAGTGTCCTGGGGAAAAATTGGGCAAGGAAATTGTGCTAGAAGCGGCTATAAAAGAATGAAATAATTGATAGTTTGCAACTCCCTGAAATCGCTTCTGAGGCATGCTGTACTAAATTCTATGGATATGGGTAATAACAATCTTCCGGATCTCTCCCAACGCCTAACAAAACTTGGAAGAAATGTAATGCAAATGCAATGCAAATGGGTATCTTATGTTTCCTTCCTCTGATGCGCAAACCAGCAACACCAAAAATGCAGAATGAATTGCAATTCCTTCCATTCACACCACAGCCAGACTCGTCTGCTCAATACATCTCCTCCCATTCAGTCTTTAAGACCCACCCCAAACTCCTCATATAATTCGCCTACTCTCCCAACACCCCTATTATCCGCCACCAAACCAAGCAATCCCTGTCCCACATCCCTCAAATCATTATACTCGTGCAGCAACCTAATATGTTTCTTGACCGTCTCGTCTGCCGGTCTCTCCAACTTCTTCGTCACTTCTTCTAGTTGTGCTTTCTTGGCTGCTATATCAGCAGCTATAGATGAATTGCGGGATTGCAAAGACGCAACTTTGATGGTTTTAAGCTCGGTGCGGAGGATGCTATCACTTGTGGTGAGACTGGATAGGAGAAGCTTGCGTTTTGGTAGAGGAGGAGGGAGCAAGGGAGAAGAAGAGAGTTTGTTGGTTATAGTTTTGGTAGGAGTGTTGGCTGGCTGGGTGGGAGTGAGAGTACCTTTTTGCGGCGAAGATGATGGTGGGCTGGCAGTTGAAATTTTTGTTCTCTTGGGTGATAGAGTCATGACTTGTGGAGCGTCAGGGAGAAAAATGGCTGTAGAAGTTGTTTTTGGTTGATTGATGGGTGACGGGAGTTCTTCCTCATCATCGCTGTCGGGTATGACTCTTGATTGAGTTGGAGCAGTATGTAAGACAGAACCTGATCGTTGCGTGTTCGTAGATTGGATCTGATTGTGTGAAGTTTCGCTTGGTTCTAGTGAAAGTGTATTTTCGTCTGTCATGATGACATCTTCTTCCTCGAGCATGCCCTCTGGGACTTTGGATGTTGGAGAAGGCTGAGAAGGGCTTTTAGAGTATCGTTCAAGAGCCTGCTGAGTCACAGCCATTGTCGCCGATAGCTGATGATTTTCATCTGTGGCCGGTATTTCTGAGACGTAAGAATTGCTTTTGGCTTCCTTGCTAGAGGAAAATGCGATCGTACTGTCGGTGTTACCTGGAGTTGGCGAATGAGGCAGAGTAAAAGCTACATCGCCTCCGCTTGATCCCTCTTCTTCTCTGACAATGTCTTGATTTAAATCGGCTTCGATTCCCGTTACGCCAGTAATGTTTGCTCCATTTCCCGCTGAGCGAGAAGTCTCAGGAACTTCCACTCCTTCCTCAGAAGTCTCTTCCATTTCATGAATCTTTTCATGTTTCTCCTCCTCGCATTCTCGTACTTTTTCCTCCTCGTTATCCGATCCTGAAGCCATAACAAGAACATCATTTTCCTTTTCCTTTTGGGCTTTCAGCCCTGCATCTGTACTCTCCATCTTAACAATCATCGCGTCATCTCCGCTCCGAGGACTTAGTACAACCCCTTCCTCGTTGTCTCCAATGGAGGCCGTATGACTATCCGGGATCTCATTCTTCTTTCTTTTTAGATTCTCCCGTCCTTCATTCTCACCTCTATCCTGTGCCCCAACCTCTCTCCCACCACCTCCATCGCTCTTTTCGAGCCCACTCACGCCCTCGCCATGTTGCAAAGCCGGAAGTTCAGGTCCACCCTCCCCTCCCACCTTTCCCACTTCCACTTCACTCGCCAATCCCTCCTCTTCCTTCCCAGTTCCATTCGTCTTTTCTTGCGTTTCCTCTCTTCCACCAGTTTCCAGCAATGCACTCACGGGAGCAAGCGAATGGTCCGTAATGTCTCCTATCTCAGGTTCGGGATCCATTGTATCAAGAACTCTCTGACTTTCACGAGTGCTGAAGTGGGTTGTAGCCGCAAGCTGGGTTGGCAATGGGATATGAGTTGTGACGTTGTAAGGAGAAGGAGCGAAGGCGAGGTAAAGTGAGTGAGGTAAAAGGATTCACGTGATTTGACTTGATTGAGAATCGGAGCGTAACAAAATGGATATGATCCTTTCAGAGTTTCTTAGAAAGAGATTTTATTTTGTTCTCATGTTCCAGATTATGTAAAGTTGACCTTGTTCCGTTTACTTTCTAAAAAGGATAATCTTCTAGATATAAAGCAGCTCTCAGCTCTCGACATCTAAAACTCAGAAGCAATAACTCTCTAGAATCCTTCATTTACTCCACTCAGCTCATGATCGTCTTATATCATATCTATACTGCCCGTATCAGGGCATTATATACTCAGTTCTTTCACGAATGGATTTCCCTTTCTCCTATAACCTATACTACTTTGTCTAGAATAAATATTTCTTGGAAGACGAAAAAGCCGCTGAAGTCTTTGATAGATATCAATATCAGGGTAGCAAGTACGGCTTTGGATTTCTGGAGCAGGATATGAAGGATGTCCTCTTGCTGGCGAAAACCCAGAGGAGAATGGCCATAAGAAACTGATAGGGAGAAGGAAGATTTATGAGGTGATTATGATTGAAGGTGGAAAAAAATACACTGTAGGTGGGATATGTGTGCTAGAGAGACCAGGACATCTCTACGTGTTGAATGACCATCTAGCAAGTTCTGTTAGCTAAGTGGAAATTAACCTGAATGTAATGAATCAAAATCTAAGCAGGAAAGGGGTTGCAATGAGGACGCAAAGGGTTCTGTCATTCAGGCATGAACGCCTTGCAAATGCCAGCCAAGTGCAACTTGCTGACTCCATCAATACAGACAGAAGTAAATCCTTCTATACAATTCAGGTGCCTCATCGACCCTGCGTCCCCAATGCCAAAAAAAGGCGATTAGTAGAAACTCTCTACCATCGTATCCTTCAAACTGGTGCCGATCGCACCCGAACCTCTGCCCTCGCCCAGTCTGAATACATTCTCCACGACACTCAACTCTGTCGCTGTAGTATCCAAACCCGCTACCGCCATCCAATCATTGACGACCATACCAGCACCGATAACCGCAGAGCCTCTGTTCACGCTTCCAGCCACTAGAGGAACTTGTAGTAAACTCGACAGCTCGTCCTGGTCTTGGATGGAGGTTTTGGGATGTACAATGCCGCCTTGATTGGAGAGGGCCATATAGGAGCCGACGAGAACATTATCTGCCACAGTTTGACGAAATACTTCGACGCCTAGCACATCAGCGATGATTTCTTCGGTTTCGCGTTCGAGATCGGGGTGCACGAGGGCGACGTGATCATTTGATACGATTACATTTCCGAGGGCTGAGAGACGCTCTTCTATTCTCTGATTTTGCCATCAGTATCTATCTATTGCAACATCCATGTAGATCGTAGAATATGTACCTGTATCTTAACCTCATCTGGTAATGAATCCCTTAAATGCTGCAGCTCTTGATCTGTCGTGCTCGTGGGCACTAATAGACCTTTTCTGTTTCCTGCGGTCAATCGCCCGATAATTCTGGTTCCAGCGATCGATGCTCGGCATATGGGGATCACATCTTGGAGTTCGGCTTCAAAGATACTGTCCGGAAAGAGTCAGACCGAGCTAGGCAGGTGAGACTGAGGATGCGCCGTACCTGTAGAAGTTCTCGCTCGCCCCCAGCGCAACCAAGGCATACGAATTTGTGAGGGTAGAGAAAACACCGATTCTATTGCCTTGCTCTCAGCTACAATTTCCAGATCTCGTTGCATCTGCGGTTGGGGGGGATTTCGCTATCGCGGGGCATCTGCAATCGCAAGGAGGGGCAATTGTACTCACTCATTCGAGTTCTCAAACTGTGTTCGGACCGCCATAGTTTGTGTATTGATTGATTACCGTTCTTTTGTGTCCTGTTCTCTTTAAGAGTGAAATGAAGAGGAAAAGGAAGAAGTGGTAAAGAGTGAAGTTGCTCTGGCTTGTGATGTTACCTAGATATGAAATTTCCCGCTAAGCAGCAAGCTCTGTATTTATGGAAGATGGTGCGGGTGGACTTGACAGGGGTTGAGCGCGGTGGTGACTCAGGCAGAGGCGCAGGCCCCAAAAAGTGTACAGTGATGGTGGCGCAGAATGGGGCAGAATGAGTCGATTGAACTTCGACGGAAGAGGAAAGAGAAATGACTCGGAGTTGGGTCATAGGATATTACACGGAACAGTTTGAGGCTGGCAAGTCACATCAAAGCCACTGAAGCAAGTCAAAGGTTTCATGGCAGGAATACATTCGGGCCCTAATAGGCCAAATCGTGGGGTATCTACGCCTGAATGTCGAGTATAGTAAGAAAAGGTATGGCTCCTGCATATCTTATGCCCTCCGCATTCTGGGGAGCTTATCTACTACACATACAATATGTAAAATGGAAGATGATGAGAATCATCTTCGAAAGCATAAAACTCCAACAGCTCCTCCGGTACCTGATGCATGAAGACATTTCTCATGCTGTGATTAGGAAAAGCGGATGCACCACTGTGAGTGCATTAAACCCCGGTCGCATTCCTAGTAATTATGCGTGAAGACATCCTTCGTGTCGTAAAGAAGAAGGAAATCCGTATTCGGATTGCATAGGACTCCGGTCGCATCTTGAACGCGGTTTGTGAAGAGCAACTGATAGGCACACCATAGATGCATAGAACTATATCCATTCTCCTAATACCTGTGCGTCATGACATGTATTATGTCGTGAGAAGAAATATGACAGAATTTTGTTTGAGTGATAGTACTCCGGTCGCGCCCCAAGGTTTTATGCGGAAAGACATCTCGTGTTGTGTGTTCATATATTCGTTAATCTCATACTTATTGTTGATAACCTCCTTGGTAGCCCCAAAACTGAGGAACAGGTGGTGGAGGTGGGTTTCTCGGATGTGGCGGATGTGGCGGAGCGGGAGCCAAAATTCTATGTCGTGGTCCGCCTGTAGTTGGAGCTGGAGCTCGAGGAGTGATGTATTGAGGTACTTGAGGGGGTAGAGGTTGTTGGACGGGGACAGGTGCGAGTGGAGCTACTGGTACAGTGAATCGAGGCATTGGCATAGGCTCCCAAAGTTGTGACTGACCTGGAAGTTGCTGATAATATGGGCTTGGGCGAATTGGCTCCTGTGGGATCAATTGACCTGTTGGTGGCCATTGAGAAACAGTGAGAGGCATAACATACTCGGCTGCCGTGGTGTACGCGGCCGGCCCAGGCGCAGGTCGTCGTATGTTTTGATGATCTTCTGCCAGAGCCGCAAGTCTGCTCAGACCAGGTGCCTCACCGAATGGAAGAATAGGACGGGGAGGTGGAGGTGCTTGCTGAACAGGTTGTGAGTATGGTGTACGGTATTGATCGCGAACTGGATCGTATCCGTAGGATGGACCTTGGGTGGTGGTAACTGGAGCTGGAGCCGGAGCCGGAGCCGGAGCTGGAGCCGGAGCTGGAACCGGAGCTGGAGCCGGAGCTGGAGCCGGAGCTGGAGCTGGAGCAGCAGGAGTTGGTGGAGCAGGTGACGGTGCGATGGGCGTAGGCGTTTGGACTTGAGGAGACGGTTGTAGTAGAGTCGTTGAAACGGAAGGTGGAACCGATACAGGGAGAGATGGGGGAAAGGGGGTGATGGGGGTGGTTGGGGCTGATGGTGATGGAGATAGTTCCTTCTTCCGAGTCTCCTGAGCTTTGCCAGCAGAGGCAGCTTGGACAAGTTCTGGAGCAAGTTCGCCTTCGAGTTCTTGCACCGTAGACAGAACTGGTACCCGAGGAGGTTCCCAGCCATTCTCCATCTCCCTTACTAACATCTGAAGCATCTTATTCTTAGCTGGAAGCTCATCGTAATTATTTTCAACTTGAACATCCCAAGATCGTTGAGTGCGATATAACTTCTTCTCGCCCGTACTTAACTCTTGAAACACGATAGTAGGTTTGGTTGGCATGAGTGGTTGCGAAATGTCGGTAGGTGGTTTGACAGTTCCAATGCTTTCACCCAAGTCTGGATTGCGAGACGTAGGAAGGACAAGTCCAAATTTAGGGTGCAAGCCACAGTCTTCGACGATATCTTGGTCGAGATCCTCAGGTCGGTTTTTCGCGGTGTTGTATCCGTGTAGCTGTTGGTTTAGGTATACGTAATCTGGATTCGGTCTTGGATCAACACCAACGATGGTATCGGTTCTTCCACGGTAGTAGACTTTTCTCACGCCGATCTCCTGAATTCCGTGTTCGCCATCAGCATCTACCTCTCCTTCCAAGTCTTCGAAAAGAAATGCTGGAGGAAGTATCATGCGATTGTTGTGAGCTTTCTTCGCATTCCTGGCAAGGACTTTATGCGGAATGGATACTCCATACTCATCCTTAGGATACGCGGGTACATCATTGGTATCAAGCTGCTCTAGTTCTGCGCCAGCTAGCACAGAGGCTCCTGGTTGTTCTTCCGGCTCTTCAATCGCTTCTTCTTCAGCCTCTTGCTCCGCTTGAGTAGATGGTTGAGGTCGAGCAAACAGGGCATTTCTGCTGACTCTGGGACGTGTAGTGCCGTTTCTTTCGTCATTTCCTCGTTTGAGGTTTTGACGTTGGATCTTCTCTTGTGAGGTGACAAATCTCTTCTTCTCTTTCGGACTCAAAAGCTTCCAGAAATTCTGGGGATGCTGCTCTTCTTCATTGTCTCCAATAACAGCCTTTGGGTCTTTCTCAGCGCTGGCTGACCAAGAAGGTAAATGCTGAATTCAGTTAGCTAAGGTCATGAGGAAGAAGCCTGAAACTTACGATGTTCTCATACGGAGTCGCAGTTGAGTGAACCGATCGAACTGGACGGAAAGCATCGATCATCTTGCGACCATCCTCCTGTAATAAAATTAGAATTTTCAGTGCTATGCTGGGCTGAAAGGTAACTTACACCGCCCTTGAAGGGGACGACATCATCGCCAGGAAAGTCCTTGCCGGCTCGTTGTCGAGTCAGTTGATACAAAATCATCTCCTTGGCTTCGGCGATGGCCTGCTCCTTTAGTTCTTCAATATTTCTCTGATGATTTGCTCGTCAGTTGGGTTCTAGGTGGTGGGCTTTGGCACCTACCTGATACTGGTCGCGAATCAATTGAGCCTCCCGCTCATGGCGATCGGTGATCAATTTCTTCCGTAGCTCGTAATTGATTTCGGTCTCGGTCAAGTTCTCGATGAATCTTCTTTTCAAAGTAGTGGTGACGGCTTCGAACTCTGGGGCCGTCTCGTGATGCCTGGTGTCCTGCTGCATGGAGGTGATGGACTTATCTGCAAGTTCGACCAGCGCCGCCTTCTGGAGGCCCAAGATGTTTTTGAAGTGCACCTGGATCTCGGCCTTTCTCATTTTGAGAGCCTCAATGCGAGGGCTCTCAGCTTTTCCACGACCTCGTCCTCGTCCTCTCCCACGACCCCGGCCACCTCGGCCTCTCCCTACGGCTTTCCTACCATTGATGGGATTAGAAGTCGTTGATAGACCAGCTGCTCCACCACCTCTACCGCCTCTCGAGCCTTTGCCGCCGCGACCTCTCCCTCGTCCTCTTCCAGTGGTTGGTGCCATTGTGAATGTGGTTGGTGATGGTACCATATGGAAAAGTGAGGATGAAGGGAAAGAAAGAGCGAGAAAAGCGAGACGAAAATCCTGACGAAGCGATCTAACTCAACGTCAAGATGTTGGGTTTGCGGTTCTTCAATTATTGATGAACCTTGCGACGCTGTCTGGCGCAAGAACAAGTGAGTGAGAAGGCAGCTTAAGGAAGAGTTCTGAAAACCAAATTGACACAATGCTCCAGGTGCTCGGGTTCCAGACGCACTAAGCGGCTGGCCCGACCAATCAGAGAGGGTGACGGCCCGCCGCCGAAGTTCATCCCCGATCTTTCGGACTTTTCTGACGCCCCATCAAAACAGCCCCAGTGTGCGTGCACCACCCCAACTCGAAGGAGAGGATCTTGCGGAGGGGAGGGATTTATTGGCAAGATAATCGAAGGGTAGCGATATGCTTTCACGTATCACCAAGTTGCGCACTTCTTCACCTTGCTCTTGTTTTGGTTAATTAGGGCTGAATCTGACGGTTTTCAAGGAGCAAGGGTCTTGCTGATCGTCAGCCGTGAGATGGAAGCTGGAAGAATCGTTTCACAGGTTCATTGACTTTGTCAAAGGAACTTTTATCTTAAGTTCGGGGTTTGGTTCATCCCATTCGGTTTTTCATCGATGAAATGCCGAAAGTGTTAAGATGGTCGTGGCGCCGTCCAGTCTATCAATCACCAGCCCTGTGTTTCACGATTCTTCCATGGCCGACCTACAGTGACATGGCATTGACATCAGAAATCAATTACAGAAGTGGAACATATAAATATAAAAATAAATGGAGAGTTGATTTCTAGCTTGGACCTGTAAAGAACAGAGATAGATAGCGATGGCTCAAGAAGCCAACTACCGCTGGAGATTGGATATTGGAAAGCCATGTTCTTTGAATACGCTGTACTACTTTTCTTATTTATAAGTCACAATATTTGTACTATTTCTTTACCCATCGCAGTACAGGTTTGCTCTCATCTCATGTACCAAGCTGAGTTTAACCAGCCATGCCGCAGTAGAAAAAGGCTCGACAAGTAGTTGGGGCTAAATAGTTTAGGGATTCAAATAGGCATCATTTACCATAACTTTCACCCAAAGTACTAGAATTCTGAGATCGATAACGGCTATAGAATGAGAGAAGTAGTGCTAACTTGGGATTACCGCTCTCTGATGTAGCCCACCAGGTTTAGGATGTCCAGCACGAAGGAACCAGCCGTCGTTCTCCTTCTTAAACAACACTTCTCCATTGAGGTGCGACAAAAATCTACTTTCTAATTTAGTCTTCAAGTCATTCTTCCCTTTCCCTCACCTGCCTAACTCAAAGAGGATGGACGATGAGCTACCACATTCCCGCCAGCCCACAGTCCAAGAAGGCAACAACACCAACCCAACCCCATGAAAACCACACCAAAACATCCCCAGAACCCAACTCTCCATTCCCACGGCTCCAGCTCCGACCTAAAAAAGATGCTGATTTCCTCGCGGGCAACGCCATGCAAAGGAACCCTAAATCCTCAAACCCTGCGATCAACCTTCCCCAAGCCCACCCATCCGACCCATGAACAATCAGCATCGTTCAAGACCCCATCCACCCATCGACCCCTCCCCGCAGCCAGGCAGATATCACGCCGAAAGATTTCCTACCTGAAAAATCCCAAGCACAGAAATCTGCACCAATCCCACCATCGCTCCTCGTTCACAATGCGTTCCTCGTGCATGAGCATGCATGCACCCAGCTGAACCCACCTTGCATTGGCGGGTGGTCTCCACTTGGAAAGGATCCCTGCCCCTACGTGCATTTGATGCACTAGGTTTACTTAGTTTTGGAGGTTTGGAATCCGTACATAGGTAGAAATTTGATTTTGGTGTTTGTTGTCTACTCTCTTGATTCGGGCGATACCTACAAGGACATGAAAGCTGCATCACAAGCGGCGCAGGATTGTTTGTTCAACATCTTCCTTGCACAAGAGTAAAGAAGAAATGATAGCCATGATGTCTCACGTCTAGAAAGCCTCGGATGGAAAGACCGTTGGATTTGTATTATGGGCATGCATGCAAGGATATCTTTTCGTTCTGCTTAGGCAGGCACTCAACCTCACAACCACCCCGGAAAATCTTTCACATACCACCACTTGCTGACCCATTCCATTTTTCTATGCAAAGCATGGCACTCCCAAATCAGAGGGCATAGACGACTAGAGGTAAAATACTTGGCCATCTTGGACTCTGGATAGCTAATGGCCTAAGAAAGCATCCAGAGTACATATATCGGCACGTCATCGCTCGAGGTGAAGGAAAGGAAAGGATTCGCGTGTAGATGCTCATTGTTCCTCATCATCAGGCTGGTCGAAGAGGAAATTAGCAGCCAATTCTTCATTCTTGTCGCATGCAAAGTACGCTTGAATGGCTTGATCCCGAGGGAATCCGAGAAGACATAACTACAACATCGTTAGTACACAACCGACATACATATCAAATTAACTTACTCGCTCTATGGCGTCGCGTTCTTCCTCGGTAACACTGATGGCCTGGGCTCCTGGTGGAAGCGGCGCATCATTATCGCCATCTTCGCTCAAAAGTTGAAGGAATTGCTCGGGGTGTTGACCGATCAACTGCGCCAATTGAGGGTTACCAGCGCCAACCTGTTGGAGGATTGGCTCAAGCATTTGTGGATTTTGTTGCACAACTTGGCGAAGTTGCTGGAATTGTGGGTTGTTTCGGAGAAAGTCAAGATTCCCAAGCCCGGCAGCAGCACCAGCTCCAGGTAGGTTTATACCAGCCGATGCACCACGAGCACCTCCACTTCTTGCACCAGTTCCAGCTTGTGCGGCAGCCTCAAACAGATTTATTGGTTCATCTCCACCCTCGGCTCCACCAGTTGCAGGTGCAGGAGAAGGCGAAGCATTGACTTGTGGAGCTGCAGCAACAGCAGGGGCTCTTGGTTCCTGTTGTAAATTTTCTGGAATGCCCTTTGAAGCAATTAGCCCTGAGGGTTTAAACTTTATCGTTCACTTACGGTTAGAAGGTATTCAACTGCACGCTCAGAATTGTAGAACGCTGCACGCATTGCGAGGTCAATCTGTGATCTCTCGAAGCCCATGTTCTCTAGTTCTGCTATTTGTGCGGCTCGCTCAGCACCCATGGAAAGCCCAGATGTTGCAGGTCCGGATGGGGTAGCAGGAATCGCAAGGGGGACAGTACCCGCGCCAGCAGGAGAAGGTGTAGCTGGAGCAACAGGCGTTGTCGAAGCTATCGAAGCGACCGGGGCTGGAGGAGGAGCAGCTGGTGTAGATGATGCGGCGACTGGGGCTGGGGTCGAAGGAGCTTTGGGAGTGGAACTCGAAGCAGCGGCTTTAGGCTAGACGACACATTAGTGGATGGTTTTACAAGTAACTAGCGTTCACTGACCTTGTTCAACATACAAACGATGAATCCTTTTTCCTCAACCTTATAAGACTCCACAGTCTTGTCATCTTGGAGGATCTTGCCTGTATTCTTTGTAAGCAAGGTTTTCGCAACTGGTACAAGCGAGAGGAGAATATACCGGAATAAATCAATCGCTGTTGTGCAGGCTCCCATCCCTTCTCTTTCGCAATCTTCTCCTTGATTTCTGAAATCTATGCCATGATGTTAGTGCAAGGTATGTTGACGTGGGTTTCTGGTATTGGCGAAGCGCCGATCTAGGAACGAATCGAGACCGAGAAAAGGGTATTGCGTACCAACTCGGTGGGTTCAGCTTCAATAGAGAATTTTTGCTGCTTCAGATCCTACAGCAAAAGAGTGTTAGCTTTGCTTTCGCTCAACGAGGGGTAGAAGGCATAGTGACGGGGGGCGCAGCGCCTACATACTCTGAATGTGAGCTTCATCTTGAAAAGGGATAGCTGGCAAGCAGCAATAACAGTTGAGAGATGGGAGTCGACGGTAGTTGCGCGATGTTGATCGCGCGGTCTATGGAGGAAGTTGAGAGAACCAGGTCGCAGTTATGATTCTGTAGAGAGGAGGATGGACCCAGGTCAATTAGCGCGAGGTGCTAAACTTAGCCGAACGCCACAAAACTGACGAGGTCTCTGGAGCCTGGTTGGAGTCTGCTCGGTGAGTGAATCACTTGTCACTGTTACGAATCTTTGTCTTTAAGCTTACTTGTCGTTGCTTAGATTGTCGACCAACAATGATGTTTATGGTCAATAGTGCTTGAAGTCCGACGATGACACCAATAGCGATGAGATATAGCAAGAGATTCTGTAGCCTTGCATAGCCTTGTCTTCTAGGCACGGGCCGGCATGTGTTCAAGTTCACCGAGTGAGGTACTCCGGCAGGCTTCCATGCAAGTTTGAACGCCGCCCACGGGAATCAGAAGAGAAGACTCTACCTAGTTATTCCTAGTCAGATGTTGATCACCTCTTGCAACTTCCAAAATGAATCATGTTTTCTGCGCAGAACGATAGTATCAAACAACTCGGATGGTGCTGCCTTTCCGTCATCTCGTTTACTTTCACATGCACATCTTCAACTCGAGGTAATATTGAGATTGTTATTTCATTTAAGCACTAAGGTATATCTCTTATAACAAACGCCTTCGCTAACATCAATCATATCCATCGTACATAAACATTAAGAAAATCATTTGGCGTTGAGCCTCATCTCTCATCAAGATTCATCCGTTTCTCGTAAATCCAAGTTTCCAGCTACAGGTTGCGTTTTCCTCCTTGAGTGGAATGCTTGCACACTATTTCTGTGTCCTCCGTTCATTATGAAATCAGGGATCGGCGGCGTCAGCTTCCTCTCTCCTTCGACCTGCTTTCCAGCTTCTTGTAGCCGTTCCCATTCCTCTTTTTCTAGTGCTCTTTGAATACTCTCCAAGCTGTCGCTATGCGCCAAAGGGCTCGAGGGAAGACTATCACTTCTCATACGTCGTAATGAGCGAATGCTGGCTCGATCTGAAATCACCTGGCCTGCTCCTGGAGCCGCCGTGACCATCGTGCCAGGGGTAGCTGCGGGTGGTGGAGTTGGTGAGTCAGTTCTAAATAGAGGGTGGATGTGTGCTTCGCTAGTGCTCTCTGTTGGACTTATGTTTCGCACACCTCGGCTTGGGGCTCGATAGCTATTAGCAGGACTGTAACTCCGGCTCCGCTTTCTGGACGCTGGAGGCTGTAGATCGAGTGGGAAGCCTGGACTGGGGCTTCTGCTTGTGGTAGGACTTGCAGGAATGGTTTCAAGGAATCGTGGGGGTGTTGGTGATGCTGACTCTACAGCTTGCCGAGATTGCGGATCAACAGCTGAGGTATCCCATGAATCAAAGCCATCCTCAACAGATCTACTTCTTTCACGATACCCAGAGTCCATCGAGGGACTATAAGGCTGTTTCTGGTTGTGTATAAGTCTCGTCCGAGAGCTTATTGGACGAACAACTTGAGAAAATGAAGAACGCAATGAAGACATGGTATCAGAAGCTGCACGCGATCGACCACTAGATGAAGGTGGTGATCGAGAGTCCATCGAAACCGATCCGCGATGGCCAAGCTGCTCTGGGACATCCCAGGTTTGTGGCCGAGGTGCTTCTTCCATTGCTGGAAAGACCTCGGGTTCTGACTGAGGAACATATGGCCGAATTTGCTGTTGGAAGTCTCTCCGTTGAATGATAACCATGCATATGATGAAAATGGCCTGCAATAGTAAAGCAATTGCCCAGACAATGAAGCCACCGGTGACCAAGTTTTCGGTTGGCGAATAGATCGTTCGCTTTGGGAGTTCTGCAATTCGCGTTCTCATGATACCAAGCAGCAAAGCAGAAGCCACAGAAGAAAGAATCCCGAAAACGCCACTAAATCCAGCTAACAAGTATGTATGATGTCTGCCATTTCCGGAATCTTGGATATGCGTGTTACGATAACGCAATTGCCGACAAAATAGCCATACTAAGAGCGCTGATGTTATGCCACTCAGCACCGACGAGACTATGGCCACAATATTGGCTTTTATCGGCGAAGATGTACGAGATAATGTGATCGAGAAAAGAATGTCGAATGTCAACATGGCCAGCTCACTCGACACGGCCAATGCTCCCAGTGCCAGCGGCACAACACGACGGCCTTCCATCACTTCTTTGTAAACGGAGGTCGAGTAATCTTTGTTGTCGATCTAATGAGGCTTTCGTGTACGATAGATTCGTGAATAGGTTGGAGTGTATAAAGTTCTGGCGCAAAATAGCTTGTGGGGTGGCGCCTTTAATTGTTCAAACGAGTGACGAGAAGCAAACAATATCCGGCTTCGACCGACGACACCAAAGCGTTTGGCTGTATCCGATTGGCGATCTTTCAAAGACCCGGCGTCAATATCGAAAGCCGATTCTCTTCCTCGCTGAAATTCTCAAACATTCACGGGTTAGTCCAAGTCGGATTGTAGTGTGTGTCTGTTGTGTCTCTGACAGACCGTCACACCGACCTCCAAGCTCGTACCAAGTTCTATCCGCTTTCTAGGTCGTTGTCTTGCTGTGGACGACCACGGCTCGCCAGCAGCAGAATCGGGTTCGTTGCAGCTTGGAATAGAGATGAGACGCGATCGCTTGAGCTAAATCATGGGTGGCCCGGCCAGGTGCAGAGAGCAGAGAGCAGGAGTGCGCGGTGTTTGCGTGAAACGGGTCCTGGAAAGGTCTCCCAAAAGGTCACAGCCCTCTCTGGATTGATATGAAATGGATTGATTGCCCCAAAAACCAGTGGGACCCGAAGATGCGGTTTTCCAGTCGGCGGGGTCGTTGCTCAGCAGGTCGTCAAGAGGGCTGCCGGTTTGTTTATATCAAACCCCCACCAGGTATGGTTGGAACTTTAAAAGCAACAAGCAGATTCGATTTAATCAATCAGGTTTCCGAGGCCCGAAGAGAAACCTACGCAGCGGATAGTGCAAATAAACAGGCGGAGAAAAGTGGGCGAAAGGATTCGGAGTATATGGTGAATAATAAGAAGCCCGTCGTCTTATTATTATTATTTTTCCTCGCAGAGGTCGAGCCTCAACGCGTCGCGTGTGCTCTACGGCCGGCTTCTCCACCTTGCTGATCCCAGCAGGCCAACTTCCAGCCGAGGATCAGACTTGTGGTCCTTGACTCCTTGGCCTGCACAATAACATTTGCAGCTGGTAAGATTATCCAACGCCCTGCAAGAGGCCAATTGCAACCGCAGTATGCAACGAGGTGTGAGGGTTAAGCCAGGTAAGAGTAGGGTCCCTTTAGCCAGTTCGCAAAAAGTTTGTAGCCGTGTTGGTAATACGAGGTCGCTGTGCCGGAGAATGCGCAGCGCTGATTGGCCTCGAGGCGCAATAACTGTCAAAGTCGGGATTGGAAGGCGATTCGTTCTGGAATATTGCGGAGGATATTGCGAGTATACTTCTGCTGACAGCGGCTGACAAGATCGTGAAGTGAAGGAAGTGAGAGTCTCAAGAAGATGATGAGCAGTTCAAGACGGTCAAATGCTTCCAGAGAGCTGGATTCTGTTATGGGGAGGGGCCTGTTCGCCTTTGTTTTGATGTGGCTATCCATACGGAGCATTCCCACCCCTTCGGAGCCTTGGTATTGCTTCTGATGCGAACCTGCGTTCCCTCTCCAGCCTGGTCAGCTTGGGATCCCATGTTCGAACGTCTCCACCAGCTCCAGCTGCTGGCGTCAACCTTTTCGAATGCTAGTCTGTGCGGAAAGGATCAAGAGCTTGAGGCAAGTGGGCAACCCGCGAGATCTAAGCCTGTCTATCCTTGCGCCATCCTGATGGCCCTGCGGTATGTCATAAGTCTCACACAGAGGCCGTCGATAGGTCAACTTCTGCTTCTGATTCATTTATTTCAGTCCGCCGCCAACAGTCTCGAAACAGTGGCGCTAGGGGAATTTCACGCTTCAAGAGATACGCCAAAACGGCACTTTCTAGCCATCCTGATTCGTCTAGACATGCCATCTGGGGAAGATCTTGGGCTATCTCGATTCAAAAACAAATCCACTTGCGCAATGGACTTGTTTAGATGATATGACCGGAGCATCTTTGAAACTTCCATGAGCAGAGGTCGTGCTCAAACTCCCGCTCCCACTCACCAACTAGGCACGAATATCACGGTGTGGGTACATCAAGTGCGTCCGAATGCGGTTTTGGAGGCGAAAGGTCAGCGGGATGTGGGTTCCTCATCCAACCTTCATTTCAGCAGTTCTTGTTTGGAGAGCTGCAACAGGGAAAAAGTCTTGTAGGATCGGACGCAAACGTCATCATTCTCACCAGGGCTCATTTCAATTCCCCGGCGGTGATTGGCTCTCAATAATTTGGTTAGAGTATCTTCAAGTTCAATATGTTCTCCAGCAAGGAGGAAAATACAGTATTGATGACTCTCAAGAATCCGAACCAGTCGGAAGCCTCTTACTCTTTTCACATTCACATCTGTTGGCTTAGTATGACCAAACGGTGGGCTGTTTTCAGCCTTGAATCGGAGGATTCTCATTCGAATTCGGCCACCCTGCTGCAGTAGTTCCCCAAAGGAAAATCTCACTCACTGCACTTGCTTACCCAGTAGTTCCGGGAGTTCATCTTGTTCCTGCATTTCCTTCCTACAATAAGTCCCGATGTTGGGCACGTTGCGCAGCGCAAACAACTCTACGATGCAGGTCACAGACGCGGTCCATCCCGAATCTAGATGCCGACTCTTTGTTTGTCCTGGCAGGTTGACAAAACGTGGAACGCGACGAAAACCTTTCGAACGAACCAATCATCGCGTACAAAAAATCATAACAGAGGCGCGAGGTCATTGTTTCGGGAACCGGCAGCTAGGTTGAGCCCGGAAATGGGGTGTCTGTGTGTATGCAGGTACGTAGCAACAGAAGAAGGCTGAAGCCTGTCACTGGAACAAATTGCTATTCTTGGAGCCTCACCGACCTTGGACGAAATATGTTGAGACCAGCCGATACTTTACCAAACTTTAGTATCTAAGAAATATGGTAAGCTAACATCGAGCATTCTGAAACCAAAGAATGTTCTTGACGAAACATGGCTGTAAGCTAGAAATTACCTTTGGAGCGTTACTCGGAAATAGGGAGAGCTCGGAACGCAAGGATCCCCAGACTTCAACGTCCGCGAGATCGAATGATTTTCAGCTGAAATTTTCTCCTACCACGAGGATGATCGTACTAAGGACGAGGTATCGTTTCAACACCCACGCCAATACAAGCAATGTTTGCCTTGTCAAGAAATTGCTCAGAGCTCTAGAGCAAGTTGAGGTTCAGTTCATTTACTATAGACGCGATCGATGATTAAGGAAATTGAGGAAAGATTTCTAGGCTACCTCCTACAGCCAGGATATCCCAAGTACCTAGGCACCTTATTCGTGTACCTGGGAAAGATCGGAGTCCAATGAATCCGAGTTGGCGACCATAGGATCTATTGAATTCGTGGACTCCTATTTGCAAGGTTTGAGCCTCAAGGAGGAACCGTGCTTGCTCAGGGCCGAGCAACATGCATGCTTATGCTGCTAAAATACTCCATACGAAAACTCATTTGATGATACGATCATCTGAAAACCCAAAGCATATTCTGAATCCTCAAACAAATATCATGGCCTCTCTGCCATCCTGCCCAGAGCGCAAAATCGTAGCTTGGGCGGACGGCTGATGTATCATTCACTCGATCTCTCGGACCTGCCAATTCTTTCGATAACCGCTCTTCTTGCCTCCATTCTAGAAATCTTTCCGAATCCTCAGGAACATTTTTCTTCTAGATTTTTGACGTCTTGGTGCCGTGTCTACAGTGAAGTATTCTTGCGAACATGAACCGGGTCATCCTTGACGTCTTCTCTTATTCTGCTTCGGAGTATCATTTCCAAATTCGACCTTGCACCCGCGGATCCGTGACTTCTCAAGACGCGACTTCCACACCCCTTCTTTTCTCTTGTGAACTTCTAGCGGAATTTTTCTCGTTCATCCCTCCAGCGCCTCATTGATAGGTTCAGGACTTCTGATCGTGCGTACTCTTACGGATTTGGTCTGAATGGAGTAATCCAGCCTCGCAGGCGCATGAGCATTATTCCTTGTGATACCTAATACACTTCTTCCTTCTTCCTTTCTTTTCTTCTTCTTTTGCTTTTTCCGTCTCGTTCTTGTTGTCTTGGCTTTCTTGCTGTATGGAGATTTAGAGTCTGATCAATGGAAAAGGAGCGCCCTGTACATTAATACTCCTTTTGTGATTGATGACAACTTCCTTTCTGTTATCTTAACCGCAAATTCTACATTGATACATTACACAGTGATTGGTTGAGATGTGCGGAAGGAGAAGGCATGGTCGACATGCTAATCTGAATGCTTCTTGCGCAGTTCAGCAAATATTAACCCTGACCAGAGGGAAGGAGCGCCATATGTCTGGCTCCTCTTTCCTCTGTGTAGTCGAGTCGCTCCTTCCCCCAGCTCTCTTAACTTTGAGACTAATATCTAACATGTCACTCAACGAGCGGTCGGGTTGTGTAGAGGCAGGAAGCATGGTTGATCCAAAGCAGTAAAATTTTGCAAGCCGAAGATCATAGTGTGTGTTTCTTCTGGTTCTCAGCGTACGGCTGCACTTGAAATGCATGAGATAAGGTTCTACGACTTTTTGCGCTGATTATTACGTTTGTTTCTTTTGTTTCGGTCTTCTTGGCTGTTGGTATGTATCTCCGTGTTTTTGGTTGCTTGAACTTGGGAATTGTCGCGGATTTCAAGGACGATCGGTCCCGGGTTTCATGTTCGTCCTATGATTCACGGATACAAGCAATCTGCAGTTTTCCCTGCAAGCGTCGATAATGATCGCGATACTGGTCCATGAGCAAATATTTCTCCTGGGGATATAGTGGAAGTACGGAGAAAGGAACATCGAATGAGCTTCAAATTCACGGAGCTACTTTACTCCGACCTCCTTAAAACCTCGAAGTGCTTCCACCAGGCCCTTTATTGAACGGCAGACTATTATCTCCGGACCGACCCTTCGGAAAAGATTCTGTATGTGGTTGTGGATTCGGAGTTGTGCTTGTCCACTGTCTTGTCAGATTTATGAACTGTGGAGTCTAGACCCTTTGTCAAGGCCCATCCAGCCAAGTGATAGTAATCACTCCGCGGGTTGCTTCTCAATTTCCTTGGGCTTGGCTGGTGCAAAATTGAAAAACCTCGATCCCATAACAAATCGGAGAATTGATGGTTTCCTGACTATCATCATGGAATTGCGCCTCCTGAGCATTCGGCCGTGATGGGACGGGAAGATGACATGTTTTGCAATGTTGTAGTGGAGGCTTTGTATTTTCCTATATGGGAAAGACGTCGAGCGAAGTACGGGAGGTACCAGGTGTCCGGCAAGGTTTGAAAATCTCAGCTCAGCTCAGCACACTTCGGCGCCCAGCAAAAGGGTGCCCTTTTGGGTCAAGCCCAGCTTTGTTTTTTCAATATTCCCTCCTCTCTCGACTACCGTAAAGCGAAAATCCAAAGCGGCTTCCTCGTGGAATGAGCCACAAGCCAATCATGAAATTAAAGCCGTCCAGCCACACCGAAGCCATGCGGAGGACTTTCTTGAAAGGGTTTCCGGCCCAGAGATATCTTCACTTCAGGGTCATCACGTGCGCTCTTGCTCTTCAGAAAGCTCGGTGCTTCCATTCTTCTCTCAAGCTCGGGAGCTCCCGAGTAAGCTGCATGCAGCATCCGCACATCAATTCGGCGGGTTGATCATCTACCGTGCTCCTCAAGATTCAAGGTCGTCCCGCGTTGAGACATGAGCGGATATTGATCATGGAATTCTTGCAGGAGAGGAGCCCTCCTGCATTCCATAGAGAAATATCGCTCTCCGATTCTTCCAGAAGGATGATGATGATTGCGGAATGTCAACACCGTAAGGGGTGAGGGGACGCTCCTCAGCGCCACCTGTCCCAGCACAGTGGATGGCTTTAGTTGCCGTCGTCGGAACGTGGACACTCCTCGTATCTTGACCACTTACGCTCTCACCGGTGCCTGGAATGAAATGTCTTTCTTTCCGCTGGGTTATTTAAGGTTAGGTGGGCTGGAGAGTCGCCGTTTTCCACCCCGCCTCGTCCGCCAAACCCCGTGCTCACCAAGCCCGCTGGCGCTTCTACGGCCGTAAATCTTCACCACATTACGACCCCCTCAATGAAAGTCGACCCATGAACGACGGAACAACCGCGATACTTCCCAACTTTGCACTTTGCATTCCAGCAAAACTCTCGCCATACAAGTGGACGCCAATATAGTTTCCTTGCTCCGTGGAGCCTCAATCTGTAATGTTTCAACGCCCCAGAATGTGACGGATATCGGCCCTCATCCGAGCTCCCTTATAACCCTCACTGACTCCCGTGAACTGGAACCAGATTCCCGGGTTCCTGCACGTTTCACGAAAGCACGGAACGTTGATCCAAGCGTTTGGTATCCGTTGTTTGCTTCCACCGCAGATGCAAGTCACTTTTTAACAGACGGAGCGTTGTACAGCGTCGATTCGATAATTTTAGGACATCAGGCCACTGTCACGCAAACCTTGCTGCGGATCTGACACCCGAATTAGATTTCGCCGCTCCCTAATCCCATTACCACAATACTCTCAACAATGTCTTTTCAGCCAACCACTCAGCAACCTTCGCCTTCGGCAGTGTCTTTCCATCTCTTCTCTCAGTTGCCCACTGAGATTCGCCTGGCAATCTGCACCCTCTCCCTTTCAACCCCAAGACTG
This sequence comes from Arachnopeziza araneosa, assembly GCA_003988855.1. NCBI lineage: Eukaryota > Fungi > Ascomycota > Leotiomycetes > Helotiales > Arachnopezizaceae > Arachnopeziza > Arachnopeziza araneosa. The sequence continues at coordinate 107,253 of QYAI01000053.1, read as the reverse complement.
GTACCTGTGAACTACCAATCAAGAACATATTCTGGAGGCTTGCCGCTTGCAAAGAGGCATCAATGGGGATGTACCTCCCCCGCTCCGATCCCGGCTTTGCTCCATGTCTGCCGAGAAGCAAGAGCGTTGGCCCTTGAACATTATGACCTGAAATTCCATCTCTCTGGTCCGAATCTCCCCAACAAGATCTGGTTCAGAAAGGATGGGCGAGACGTCATGTACTTTGGTCCACGCACGGGTCTGGATAGTGCCATTACGAGTTTCAAGCACTTCGTCAACCTTGTCATCATCGTGGATCGGAGAGAGCTAGAAAAGGTACGCAAGCTGGCGGTTCACGAGGGATTGTTTTTTGAGCTCGGAAAGCTCGGAAAGCGGCTGAGAGGTAGAAGGACAAGAGGCGAGGATACCGTGGCAGATCTCTGTCTCCGTGAATTCTGGGGCTATGTGAGGGAAAGGTTTCCTAATCTTCAGGAGGTTATTTTCTTGCTGGATGGCCAGGAGAATCAGGTCATGTCTGACATAGATAACCGGGAACTCGAGTGCTCCTTGGGAGACTTGACGGGATCCCGGGATTTGGAAGACAGCCTGAAGGATTTCTCGATATCTGGCGAGAGTCTCACAGCCAGAGTCTCTCGAGCCGCTGCCATCATAGAGATGGAAACCGGCTGGACAGTGCCAAAATGGAGGGTGTTGGGCCACGACGGGGCTTCGACGATGAAAGATGTTGAAGTCGACATCGACGATGATTGTGAACTTGACAACGTGCATCTAGATGAAAAGATGACACATTGGACAGTATCCAAGACGGATCTACTATTTCAAAGTATCTACCAAGAGAGGCGTCTCTGGACTTAAAACATAGCGAGCATACGGAGTTGGAATCATATTCAGGAGCTTGGGTACTTGTATATATGTTGTATTAATCTTTAGAGATTCTAGAACTGGTGGCGTGGCAATCTGCTAGGGATGATGAAGGACGGAGTTCTATTTTGGTTCTATTTGTTTATGATATCTGTAAAGCAGACATCCAGCTGTTGGAATGACAGACTCGGCCCTTTGAGCTCCTCTTCCATCTCAACATGACCATCCTAGAGTTCTTTTATGAATGCAATAAGTTCACGGGCTAATTCAAGTGAATCGTTAAAAGCCGCTCCCATACCAGCAGCTGTTCCTTGATTGATAAGATCATGAGCGTGGTACTTCCACCTATATTAAGTCCTTGACTTTCTCCCGAGATACATTGAGCTCATCAAATATTTAAGGATGCGAGTCTAATGGAAATAAATTCAGCTTGGTTTCGAAAGGAATGACTCTCGCTAGCCCCTGCGGAGGCCCCAGTATGTGTACCCTAAAATACGCAAGCCTGCGAAAATTTAAGAACAAGATACGTAAACTTCCCCACCAAAACGGTTCCTAACTGTGGATATAGCACAGTACTATGCAGCACACGACTCCTTCTAGTCGATATCTCAGATATACTGCAACCTCATTCTTTCCTTTCCATTGTTCTCCTTCTCTTCCGTTCGTACGCAGCTCTGCGGATACCTCAGCTGCTCGATATTTTCACACATCTCTCAAAATGCTTGGCATGGAGAGAGGTGCTTATACATCTCTTTGCAGCTTCTCTTATCTACCAATTAGACTCGACTAGTCAGGATCTGTGGCTGTCATACTCAGCACAAGGATTAGGCCCTGCAAGCACTCCTAAATTCCGAGCGTTTTGGCAGAGGAGATAATGCTCTTTGCGGCATCAAGATAGTTATGCCGGCCTGGTCAAGGTACGATGAGCTCCGACGCGAGCAAAATTTCGTCACAACCAGACGGCCTAGCCCTGCAGGTACAACGACGGCAGAAGAAGGCAGCAGCACGAGAGAAGGCCAAGCAGCTAGCAGAGGAGCAATGCATCCCTCGACCGCCTCCGCCCAAAGCCGTGGTGCCAATTTCCACCAACTCTGAGGTTGAAGACTCGCATTTGCGATTTCTCATCTATCACTGTGAGTACCTGCTTCACGGCCTTGGGATTAAAGTTCAAGGTTGACAAATCAGATGTAACCGTTATCACTGCAACTACTGTAACAAATGTCGGCCCTCGTTTCGAATGGTATCCATTGGCTGTGCAAGATGAGGTCTTCTTCCATGCCCTTATGTCCTCGGTTTCCTCCCATGCCGCGTACAAACAAGAATCAGAACTGCCGAGATCCTTTTTCCACCACCGTGGCGTTGCAATTCGTTTGTTGAACGAGAGATTGGTGCGGGGTGATCATGATGAAGGAACTATAAATACTGTTGCAGTCTTTTCTCAGCAGGAGGTACGGGCAATTGAAGGACAAATGGTTGTCGGCTGATCTGAACATAGAGCTTTGAAGGACGCGCCGAGTCGGCAAAGACACATTTTGCCGGTTTGATGCAACTTGTACGAGCAGCCGGCGGGCTGAAATCCTCAAAGTTGAGCGAGAAGACGAGGAGGCATCTTTTTCTGTAGGTTGTAGTGAAGTGCTTGATGTCAGATGACTGACAAACGTCAGATCCGACTTATCAGCAGCAATTCCCCTCAACGCAAAGCCCCTTCTTGCCCATACCGTGGATATGACAAACCTGGAGAAATACTTTGGACGGCCAAGTTCGGCTACTGCATCGTATGCAAAGACTTTTGCTATTCGTCTCTATAATTACACATATTCACCTCTATCAGATGCCGCAGCCACGGTCCTTTGGGGCCTTCGCAATGTCTCTCAAATTCTTGAAGATATCCACAATGGCAAGCACAACCCGGATACCCAGTCTCCGCTGGATCTTCAATTCACAGACCGTGTAGAAGTCCTTGAGCGTCTAGTTCATCAGCTCTGGTACGTCGAAAACCCGGCCGAACCGCAGCACGTCGTCTTCCGCGCCTTTGGCTGGGTTTGCCTCATATATATCTACTGGATGCTTCGTGAACTCCCTAAGGAACTAGGAATGAATGCTATGCTTGCGAATAGGACCAAGCTAGCTCTAGAAGCTAGTGGCGAATTGAATGTATTACTAGCTACGTTTCAAGATCTTTTACTCTGGCACATGTTTATCTGTGGACGTGTTGCAGACCCGAGGGATAGACCCTTCTTTGCAAGCCAAGCGGCAAAGATTTTAATGGTAAGGAAGACGGAGTCCGAAGATGAGATTGTTTTTGCTGCGGATAGTTTCTTGTGGCCGGAGAGGAGGAAGAAAAAGGTTGCTAGTGTGGTCGATCTTACTGACTCCTCGAGCGCGACTTTAGATGGGGATGGGGATGGGGAGGAGGATACCTGATACTGAGGCTCTTAATGACACTGGTCTTGAAATAAACTCTGGTAAATTTATGAATGTTCTATTTTTGTAGAAAGTAACGAATTCGAATCTCCTAGGCTAGATTCCTTTGGAACGGATTTCAATATGGAGTTTCAATCAACTTGAGTTTCATCGAAACCTATCAAAGGCTTGCGAGCGAATATCTTTCTACTTTTCCTTGATTGCAATTTCTTTCTACGTTTCGTACTTTTTCTAGTCTTTTATATACTATTACTATTAATTCGTAACCTATCCTACGCAAATCAGGCCCTGGCATTTCTCCATCAAGTTTTCTAAGAGAAGCATCGAGATCTAGCTCCAGCTCTGAGAGAAAATCTGCTCCAAATGATCCATACCTCGCATCTCGCCTTTGTCAGTAGAGCAGGGGTCTTCATTTGATGGCTTATGAACAAAGCACTTATTTTGAATCACAAAGGGTACATGGATTCAACAGACCTAGAATCCTCTAAACCAAACTGTTTTTCTCTCATTGTTAGAGCTTCAAGATCTTCATTTCCCTTCGGCATTCAATACAACATCTTGTTCTAGCCGGTTCTCCTTCTCTATGAAGACAATGTCGTTGTTCTAATCCGGATTGGACACGTCAAATATGGCCTTGGTTATAGTAAACAAGCTCTGCACAATGACAAACAACGCTCTCGAATTCTTATAAAAACATCACCACCCCTACTTCTCAAGCTTTTCCAGCAGTCAACCCAACACACCCGCTTCAGTGATACCCATTCGATACCACCTCAGCGATCTCACGTCAGAGTTGTCTCCAATCAAATCACCAACCAATCACAACCCCGCCAGTTCCAACACAATGGCTCCTTTCCAAGCTATTTCCAGCCGAGAGCTTATCCACGCCGCCCACGAGCATCTCTCCAGGGCTCAAGATGGTCTCTCGGTCCACGAAGCCATACTCGATGTCGATTTCTTCAACAACCAATTCCAAGAGGCTGGAGAAGCTCTCATGCGAGTTCTATATTCGCAAAGTCCCACTCGTGACAGAGCTGCAGATCGAGAAGCTGTTCTTGCCTTAGCTCGTCAGCAGGAACCCTTCCTGCCACCCATCGAGATCCAAATCCAACAGCTCCGTGCCGAGATTGAGGCCGCTCAGAGGGTTCAAGCCCGCGCTGAGCTTGAGACTCTTGCTAGAGCTTCCTCCGTTCGACGCACCAGCTCTGCTTCCATCCCAGCTACGAGTCGCCAAGACGCCCGCCGGGATTCAACCCAAGCTCCCGTTCAGACTGAGATGTGCAGAGCTTGCGCGGAAGCTGAACTTGCTCGTCTCGGCGTTACCCCCGACGCTTCTAATCAGCCGGGCATGCTTCTTGCAGCACTCCGACACAACGACGCTGCGCATGCTGCGGAAATAGATAGGCTTCAAGCTTCCAACAATGCCCTCGAGTCCCGAGTGGGGCAACTTGAAGCTGCCAATGACGCCCGAGATATGCTTGCCGAGCTGGTTGAGAGATGTCTTGAGCGGCGGGAGAGTTTCGTCCACAATCTTGCTGCTGGGGAAGTTCCCCCGCCACCCGTGGAAGAAGTCCATCCGGCACCTACCCCATTCATCACGGTTTCGATTGCACAATTGGTTGCACTTTTGGAAGATCATTATGAGCGAGATGAGTGATTTTCAAAGAATCACTCTATTGCTTCAATTCATCTGCCCAAGCACCAAGCCGTCCTCTCATAAGTCTCCATTCGCTACTACTAATGTTCAACATGTTCAAACACAACCATCATCGTCTTCCGGGATCAGAGTGAGAACGTACAGCTTGCGAATAAAACACTAAGTGGTTGGCAGGCTACACAAGTACCTATCAGCCCTCAATCAGGAACTGGACTTGCCCTACAAGGGCCACAGGTTTATCCCAGCACTGGGAACCAGATTAATCTTTTTTATCAGACAGCCACAGAGTTTCTAGCTTTTATACCCTGGACACCCGCTTCAGCAAGCAATGACGGTAAGACTTTCCTGGGTAGGCGGCCCATCTGGCTCCTGCTAGCTAACAAATCATAAAGGAGGTTGGGCTGGAGTTTCCCAGTTTTACTCTACCACAGCGGGGACACCTATTGCAGGTTCCTCTTCCTACGACTATATATATCGAGATGGAGGACCCAACACTGCATGGATTCAAGTGCTGTCTCTTTCAAGCGAGGGAGTTGTAGTTGATACTTGGAACGGGACGTCGAATAGTTTCCAGGTTCATGATTCGCACCCAACAGCCTTGTCAAATAACACAGGGACAGCTAGATCTTTTAAGTCACCAGCAGTGACCGCACAGGGATATGCTTTTGCAGTGGTCAGCCAAGACAGTCAGAATGATACTATTCAGTCCTGGTTATATAACAGTGATATAAGCATATGGAATTCAATTGGTACTGTAGATATTAGCAACGCTTGGAGTTGAGGTATTTAAGACACAAATTATATGTCTTTTGTTAGCTTCATAGATTCAGATATCCCACTTGTTAATATGACATCACGACGTTCATGTTTTTATAAGCTTATTCGAAGATACGCTCTCTAAATACAAGAATTAACTTATCATATTTGAAGCGAGTCCTCTGAACAGAACTTGTCAAAGTTTCGCTGGGCTACAAAGCCGCGGTTATATGTACAAGTTTGTGAGACAACGAAAAAGGAGTGACAATCTCCACTTATTTCCAGGGCTGTGATCGATGTTAAGCTTTTGGCTTAATAGCGCAGCCCAAGAAAGCTAAATTTGACCTGTGCACAAACTTAAACTTTAACAGTCCACGCTATCTGAAGCCACAAAAACCTTCCTAACTCGAATAGTCAATGGGGCTCTTCGCTGGAGTGGATATAACTCGGACTAAACCTATCCCCCTCACTTTATTTAACACCCTGGATAAGTTACGGGGCTCAATGTAATGATCTTATGGAGCAAAGACTAAATTACTGGAGTCAAGAATCCCTTTTCCTCAATTCTGCTTTTTGTGCCCACTTCCATATACCGCTACTACCAGACTCCCCAAAAGGAATTCTATGATCACTTGAATTTAAGGGAGCGAAAAGGGGATGAACACATCCGAGATATTTATATCTCCTAAAAGATCAGAAAAGGGTCTTCCTGCATAGAGATGCAACCCAGAAAAGACTAAGATCGAGTGTGCGTAGTTAGATCTCAATCATTTTTAGATTGTGGTGAAGTGAATGGTTGTACTCAACTTTAGCCAACTCTGCTTTGAGCTACTGTACTCTCATCACCCATTAGTGGCCAGCAACGACGTCGTTTCTTCCCAGTCAAGATATACAAGATGATAAGGTTGCTCGTTCGGTTCAGTCACAAGCCGGATTGACACCGATATATGATATCCCACAAGTGATATGTGGTCAGCATCACTTGTTTCCTTGATAGGTGAAAACATCCGTAGCGCCAAAGCTTCTGTATTCTGAAACCCTAACATAGTTGCGTTTATTCCTCGCCAAACATCAGCACTGATAATTCGCACTAACACCATAGCTGGGTTTCGTTTCTTCACATTGTCAACTTGAACTACTATGACAAAGTGTTTCAAATTGGGGTTACTTTTGTAGTTTCCGGGGACGAATTCAATGTGCATATGGCTGTCATATGCCATCTCAAGAAGAAACTGATTTGCAGCCAGGTCCCAGCTTGCTCTAGGCTGTGCCGTTCGAATATGCCAAAATCTTTGACCGGCCTTTTCCCAAGGCTTCCAACGTAAACGAACCGCATAACGCTCCCACAGAAGCAGTTGCGGGATCCTTAGTTGAGGTAGGTAATTTAGGATACATACTGGCTCGGAGAACGTACGTGTAAAGGGTTGATTCTGGAAGGCTTTCAGTCGCTCCGGTGAGTCATGAAGGCGGATAAAAAGCCCAGGTCCAATCTTTTGGAGTAGAATATACCTCTGCTTGCCTCCTCTACCCCGAAATGTAGGATCGTGATAGTTAAGAGATAAGAGATAGTGATGGCGATAACCTGGTACTGCATTTTGGCAACGTAGTTTCGCACTTGGAAAGAACACACCTTGATTTGTAAGAGAAAACTGTATGCTCAATCTGTCACCAAGATGTCTACTGACATGTTTTTCACCAGGCTTGATACTAAAGGCTGATGGTCTGGTGGCTAACATGGGCATAAATCCCGATACTGTCGCTCCCACATTCCAGGCGAAGATAGAGAGGTCATTGTATTTTCGAATAATCCCCTCCTGAAGTCGAAAAAAAGCATTTCCGCCTTCGCCATAGAGCATTGGCATATTGATGTTGAGAATTCCTAGAAGACTGTACGACATGTCCTCAATTCTGGTAGTTTCACGCTTGGTGATCCAGGACACACGTTCAGCAATTGGAAATTCCTGGATGTCCATCTTCTTCGGGGACTCATTGAACACAGTTTGGGGAATCCCTGTGATTTCCGAGATCAATCTACTCAAGGAGCTCTTTTCTCCGATTGGCTGCCAGTTCTGGTTGAAGAAGCATATATTCCGTGGCGCAAGCAACTCTTGTAGACACCAACCACGAGTGAACCACCGACATTGTCGGAACTCAGCGCCAAAATATTGCGGAGAGGACTCTTGGGCCGTGTTAAGCATGAAATCACACAGGTATGCATAGCATATTTGTGACTGTCCGTACCAGCTAAACATCGAATTGATAGCTTCGGTGAGTTCCACACTATTTGTTTTGTCGATACAACAGGTATCAACCCATGCATAGTCATATCCATCTTTCAAAGCTTGGTGAAATGTTGCGGCGATTTTGTTGTACCCTGTCTTGCTCGTGACATTGTCGTCTTTGTTTCGATTGCTTGCTTGAATTCTTGGAAAGACACCTCGCTATCTCCCCAAGTATGTGACAAGATGGCGTATGCAGGAATATTTTTGCCATAGAATAGATCTAGCGATAACGTTGATGTATTTATGAGCCACATATCTCCAAGGCGGCCAATGTGCTCTGCTTATGAAAACTGTGGTTCGAAAAGGACGACAATGAGTTCGAGAGAGGCACACTGCCGCGGAGCCTAGCCTCAACTATTCTAACGTGCCGTCGGACGAAGCTTCATGCTTTAGTGTGTAATTATAGCGACGTTCTTGTAGGTCTTGTCAACGATAAATATGTAGTAACCTCGCCGAACACGTTTACTCCAAATGGCTGTATTTCGCTGAATAAGCAACGAATCACATCCATTCGGCTTTGGGGTTATTTCAGTTGGGGTGATAATTTTTTATAAAGTCTCACATTTCTAGGTAGGATGTGAAGATATTTTTCCATCTCGAGTGGATAAAGTATATCGTTAGTCTTGCCAGAAATTTCTGATCTTCTGACGTCAATATTGACAATCAAAGCAATCTTAGGGAGACTAACTTTGACACTGCATTACAAACAATGGTGCTTGTTTCCAGGAAATCCTGATTAAATAATATGGCAAGTTATCCAAAACAATTAGTGCAACTCCTGGTAAATTACCAGTTTTCCTCAACCAAACTGGTCCTACATTCAAAAACCAGCCCAAATTTCCACCATATGTCTTGTTCTGTTCCAATAGCAATCCTTCAAAAGTCGTCCGCTTAAATCTAAGATGCTCAAAATCAATCGAAATCCGTGTCTTTCCAGACTCTCAACAAAGCAATCACATAGTAGTGCAACATTCCTCCACCACGGTACCCAGAATGTCCCCAAAATTCTTTCTCAGCCGCTTTGACCATGCCGAGTCACCATTTAGTTGCTGTTCTTGGATTTTCGGCTCTTCTGGAGGTTTCATTCTCGGCCGCGGTCCATAAATGGACGTTCATCATCTGCTTCATATCCTGAGGTACTAGCTGAGGAGTCGCTGAGGGATTCTTCGTTAACAACCTTGAGGGTGATGTTACCCATGACTAATGAAGAGTGGAGGGATATCTGAGTTAAAATTGAGGTTGGATTAGGACTGAGCATGGTGTGACATTATATTTTGGTTGAGGATGATAAATGACTGCAAGGAAGTGGGAGTCACATTCTCAAATCAATGTTTGTAACTATTCAAGTTCTGAAAAATTGGATGTATCCTCCAGCTGACTACTATCAAGCAGCTCAACGATCACAGGGCAAACGACTGTTCGCTGAGCAAATACCGCTGATTCACAACAAACGAAATCATAGGCTCTGCGTAATATGATCATCTAAAAAAAAAAATAGATAACTTATCATAATTTCAACATAAAATTTTGGTTTAAGCTACTGCTGCTTCGAGAATCGAGCACTCATCTCCATCCGAATCTAGTTTCGCCAAAGCATAATAAGGTATCGTCAACATTGGACTAGTATGATCAACATGCATCAAGATTGGCCAATCCCAGTCACTGAATTGATCTAACACCACTTTCTCCAACTCAGTTCTCATCTTCTCATCATATTTGTAACACCTCCCAAAAACCAGACCCCTAATACCATCCAAAATTCCCATGTTAACCAAGTCTGCCAGGTAAGCTTTCGTACGCCCTGTAGGGAGCGGCCCCTCCATATCATCACCCATCGGCGTCTCCAGAAAGAGAATGCAATCTTTATGAGAATGCCAATATTTCGTGCCTGAAAGCCGGAACAAGACCGAGAGACAGCCGCCCATCAATCGGGCAGTAGACTTTCCCTTCCTCACCCACTTCCATGCAGGTGAAGACTCCATCTCTCTAAGTTCCTGGGTCGCCTCTCCTTTAAAGAAGAACGGTAAGATATCCCCTGCAAATTCCTTCGATCTGGGAACCTGCCCTGCGGCTTCGGGCTTTGTGATCACGTGGAAGAAATGTTCAGCCGTCAACGTGTCTGGGGCTGGGAACTCGGCGGATTCAGTGATGGCACAGGGGCCGTAGAAGGTGCGGAGTCCGGCCTGTGTGAGTAGAGCATAGTGGAGAACAGTATTATCCGAGTAACCGATGAACAATTTGGGATGGGAGCGGATGAGGCTGTAGTCCAGGTGTGGTAAAAGCTCGTTGCATCTTGTTCCGCCGGTGGTGCTGATTATGCAGGCCACTGCAGGGTCGAGAAAGGCATCGTGGACTTCTTGAACTCGTTGGAGCGCCTCGGAGCGGAATGAGGTGGTGGGATTATTGTTGAAGATCGTCTTGATGGTGTAGCCTTGTGATTCAAAGTACTTGACTGCTCGGGAGAGTGCGGTAGGGAATATTATGTTGAGCCGCGCTGATGGAGAGATGATGGAACTTGGCTATAGGTGTAAGTGACATTTTGGTGCTGTTCTTGAGGTTGACCTCTTCGTTGTTGTCGAGATGTGGTTGAGGGGAAAGGAGGTTATGGCGTCATCGCGAGTAAATAAGAATCAAGAGTGGGGTTTTACATTGAGCACATTTTTCGTAGATTCTATAAATAAAAAATCCACAGCAGGAAATGGAGCACCATCTCCTTCTTGCGAAGTTTGCGTCATTCCCGCGACTGTCACCCAAGAATGTTGTCGTGTATGGTTTTTAGGCGAGAATAGCCGACTACAATAGGGGTTAAAATCTTTCTCAGTCTAACATTTTACTACTAAAAAAAGGTTGTGACTTCAAACCTTCTCCACCATCAAAATAATAGGAACAATCATTAAATTCTGTCAAGTGTAATCTCTCTCATCTCCGACTCGATCATCCTTAAGGATGCCGGTACCCATGTGTAGACGAAAAAGCCATCTTAGCGAAATCCATCCTTCATCCCAACCATACAAACACACAAACCATCCAAAAAAAAACCCCTAAAAAAACCAACAAACCAAATTCCAAAAGACAAAAAGAAAACCCCGGTTAAGGGGCGAAGAAAACGCCTCGAGGGCTTTTTGCTTTGTGGGACCTTCGCGGGCCCCGGGTATTCTACCTCTATCGGTGGGTTGATAGGATAGCTGGCGTATTTGGGTTGGGCTTGTGAGAGAGGGTGACCTCTCAAACAAGGTTCTTGGCGTGGGATGATTCGAGCTTATTTATTCTTATGTAGGTAGGACGCGTTGTAGGAGGAAATGCCGCACGCGAACTCGACGCGCCTACGCTTAGGATTATATTGTTACATGAATAATATACGGGTCTGAGCTTCCTGTCTTATGCCTTGTTGGTCTGATGATGAGTTAGTATGAAAGTGCTATTTGAATTCTTTATTCTTGTTTGGTGAGTTGGGAAGTGCCCCTGGGTTCATTGGGTCGAGTTTTAAATGTGATTCAATTCCTCCTCAGTCATGGAGCTCTTGACAATGACCGCATTAGAGCCAATGCTGTAACTTCAATGAGAGAAAGGTGAGTGCGAAGAAAGCTGATCCTTCTATAGCATGTTTTATTGATTGTGATTTCGACTGAGAGGAAGTGTTTTTCATGTTACTCAATCCTCGAGGAACTTATGGTGCTGCCGCAAAGTTCGATCAATGATCTTCCCAGCACAATTTTACAAGTGAAAAGGATACTTGATCACATCATAGCGCTAAAGAGTGCACAGGGAGAAGTCTTGATATTTTGTTCATTAGCTCATTGCTTCACAATATAGTTATTTTCTGATTTGGGTACTGGCACAATTTGGGAGGCCCTAGAAATACCTTATGAGTTTAACTCATTACAAATCCGTAACTTCTTCCCGCGAGTTCCTCTGACAGTGTTGCGCAACCGTCACTTGGTGTGTGTTCTACCTCGTGCCAAAGGCCGATTATTTCGGCTTCGTGTAATCATAACTTTGTTCCACGTATTCTCTCTCTCTATCTTTGCCCAAATAGCTCTGTCAAACTCAATCTTCTCCCCATCGGCTTATATCCATCCTCAGGCTCAATACTCTCAAAGACCTCCTCTCCATAGCTCCCACCCATGCTCTCATGTGCCTCCTTCGCAGCCTCCCAATGCTGCTGAATCAACTCACAGATATGGTCTCTCGAATACAGACTCGACTGGATAAAGAAGCCCATGATCTGATCCTCTCCATTTCTAATGAACTTGAGAATCAAGAACTCGGGCGTGATCTGAACATTATCAATCTCGCCTGACTCGATGATCAGATTGTTCATCCCCTTCCGGTTCAGCACCACGATACAGTGTCGTTCAGCACCGGTCATGGGAGAGGGCTCGAGTTGGCAGACGAAGAGAGTACCCTCGATTTCGGCACGCTTCCATTCTGCGCCTGCTGCGGAGTCGTCGGGTGTGAGGATATAGATTGCTGCCGATGCAGCTATTGCGAGGATGCTAGTGAGCGCGGGCACATAGCGCTTGATGACGGAGAAATTAATGTCGGCTGGGTCGCGAGGTAGAGGTGGTGCTGAGTAGTGGACATCTGATTCGTAGTCTGAGACTGGTATTGGGCGGCCGTGAGAGTTGTTGTGATGATGGTGCCGCTGGGGTTTTCGAGGAGTCATCTTGGTTGCAGATAGAGTATTGGTCAATGGATGCAGGCTTTTATCGCATTTGAATTTAGATCAGCATGAACTAAGGAGGTCAGAAGTTGTTGACTGGCTGCAATAGATGTTGCGGTGTTACAGAGGAAAGATGTGGCTGAGATGTGTTGTTCAAAGAAGCCCAGCCTTGTCTCGCTTGAGAATCTTTCCGCAGCCTTGGTGAACACTACACTAAAATTTGCAGGATTTCATGATTTCAATAATGACATGGAATCTATGACTGGGCTGCCCCAGCAGCTAGCTGCACGAAGCATTCGTTTCCTGCCATCGAAAGATATTCGATGGAGCTACGAGCTGTTGCCTCCAAGGCCTAAGTTTACCGTGTGCCACAAAATCCCTTAGAACCGATTTACTCTCTCTCTCCTTCCTTTACCCGACTTTGCCTATCAGAAGTCCGTATTCATCAGGTAACAGTCAATATCCAGGGATTTAGAGATAGAGTCTCATTGAGAAAATCAAGCTTCATCTACAGGAAAAGGTCTAGCCCGTGATGGATGCAGGGTTTAAGACATATTCGTCAAGGATCCCCTCCATCCCCAGCTATCGCTCTTCGAACACCTTGATTAATTCATCTTCTCAATTGTACAAGATAATTTTTAGACTCTCCTCTCTAGACAGCTTAATCCTTACTTTTCAATATCAATCTTATCCCAATGCTCCATAAACAAATCCTGACGTCATCCGATCCGAGCACGCGCTCACTGAACATGTCGAAATAAGCTCTCAACAGCTCTCGTCAGATCTCTTCGTTGAAAGTTGCATGATAGTTGACACCCTATCTCCCCAAAGTGAAATGGCATCCTCCTCGCGCGCTTCAACGGACAACCCTCCTGTGCCAGATACGGATGGTCCAGCAACCTCCACTCATCAGTCTCTCTCCAGAGCTGTACATGCGCGCCGAGCCGAATACACTCGTCCGCAGAAAATTAGAGTCAAAATTGGGTCTTGGAATGTTGCTGCTTGTGTCGGAACAGAGAAGGACCTGGGCGGGTGGTTTGTGGATGGGAAGGGTGTCGATGAGAGGTTATCGGGATTAAAGATTGAGGATGGGAGCCAGGATAACATTGAAAGCATAGATGCGCAGGAACAGCGGAGGACAAAAAGGGAGAGCACTCTTCCAAAGGGCGACGAGGGAACTATTGTTGGCGGAGACGAGGTTGGGATCTACGTGCTTGGATTACAGGAAGTCGTGGATTTGAACAGCGCTCGAGAATATATCGGAAGAGTTTATACGGATCTGGAACCGACTGCGAAATGGAGGAAAGCTATGGTCGATGCTTTACCAAAGGGTTATGTTCAGATTGTGGAACAACAACTTTCTGGGTTACTTTTGTTGATATTTGCCTCTCCCGAGATTGCGCCAACGATAAGCAACGTTAGCACTGCAAGTGTTGGAACTGGGATCATGGGTTACTTAGGAAATAAAGGAGGAATCGCTTCAAGGATAGTTCTGGGCGAGACGACACGAATGACCTTTATTAATTCACACCTGGCTTCAGGAACTGATCAAGCACATTTAGACCGGCGTTGTTGGGACGTTACTCAAATTTTGCAGAGGACAATTTTTGACCCCATAAGTTGGGCTGGAGTTCTAGAAGATACCCACGAGGGGATTGGAGATGAGGATTTTGCATTTTGGTTTGGAGATCTGAACTTCAGGTTAGATGGGCTACCTGGAGATGACATCAGAAGACTCCTTATGCTACATACGAAAGGCGAATATAATGTAGGAGAGAAACCGAGAGATTTGATGAATAATGAGCTAGAAGACTCGGATGGGCCTATCGTCATACATAATGCCGAGAGTGGTAGCGATTCAGATGAGGAATCAGTACCTCAGATGGGCAATGTTGCTAAGGGAGAGGATTTATCCTCTCAAACTCTGCCGGATCCTGACGACTTTGTGCAAGATCCACATCAAGATCCAGCCTCTTTACAAGCTACTCTAGACTCTTTGTTGCCACATGATCAATTAAAGAATGCTCAGAAGCAAAAGAAGGCCTTCCACGATGGGTGGCGAGAGGGGCCGATTACCTTTCTGCCAACTTATAAATATGATATCGGGAGTATGGGCATGTTCGACTCGAGCGAAAAGAAGAGAGCGCCCAGTTGGTGTGACAGAATTCTGTTCCGAACAAGGAGAGACAAAGTGGAATATGATGCGAAACAAACAGAGCAAATGCTAGCAAAGCTGAAAGATGAAGAAATGAAGGCCCGAGGATTTGACCATGCTGGTGATGAGGAGGACGTTCTGTTTAACTACAATCCTGAGGATGATGCAGCTGACGAGGTTCCGAGTAACGATTATGACGAATATGATGAGCAGGAGGAGAATGATTTAGACATGGTCATGACGAAAGAAGGCTTCATGGATAGGATACAGCAAGACGTCTATACCTCCCATCAACGTGTATTGTCCTCGGATCACAAACCGCTAGATGCGGTCTTCACGCTGGAATACGACGCAGTCGTGCCGGAATTGAAGGCAAAGATACAAGCAGAAGTTGCCAAGGAGCTGGACCGAGCTGAAAATGAAGGTAGACCAGGCATAACGATTGTGGTGGATCATTCGGTGGACGATTCTTCACAGGTCGATTCTAAGGACAAAGGGGCATCCATAAGTGCAGCAGATGCAGTTGAATTCGGTAATGTTGCGTATCTTCAGCGAATATCACGGAGCCTAACGATCGCGAACACTAGCCAAGTCGAAGCTGCGTTTGCTTTCGTGAGCCGACCGAGTCCTTCAGGGGAAGACCTTGTAGCTCCGGCATGGCTCTCTATTTCTTTTGTGGCTCCGGACTCAGATGGAGCTGAAATGATACCGGATGATGCGAAAATGGAAATCAAATTATCTCCGGGCGACACAATAAACGTTACTCTGGAGGTCTTCATAGACGATCTCTCCTTTGTCAAAGATCTCAACGAAAATAAATCCGAGGTTGATGATGTGCTCGTCCTTCGAGTTACCGATGGCCGCGACCACTTTATTCCACTCCGTGGTACCTGGCTCCAATCCTGCCTTGCCCGCTCCGTGGAGGAGTTGATACATGTCCCGGAAGGCGGTGTCCGCGCTCTTCGGCCTCGTCGATCTGGAGAAAAGGGCGGCCCCGTCAACCGAGGTCAAGAAGTTTGCTGGTCCGCGCCGCGAGAACTCTTCAAGCTGACCGAAGTCATTGAAACACTCACCGAACGAGTCCTCGCAGACGCCGAAATCCTAGAGCACGCACAAATTCCACAGCAGGCTTTTGGCTGGCCTTTCGCCTCTAGTTCTTGGCTCCATAGAGATGTCCATGTGAGAGAAAGGCAAAAGCAGCGCGTGTTGGAAGCGTTGGATTCGGATAAGAATCTGAATGAGAGCCTACCACCTGAAGTGCCTGCTATCGAGAAACTCGAAATCGTGGCTGAGGTGCTCGTCCTCTTCCTGTCCAGCCTCACAGATGGGATCGTGCCTGCACCTCTCTGGGCCAAACTGGAAGCAGATATTCATTCTCGTGGCGCAAAACCACTTACCGACAATGAGGAGATCAAGACATGGGCTCTCGACGTCCTTTCTACTGAGCCACACCACAACATCAGCTTCGTCTTCTTGACGAGCATGCTCTATCGCGTTGCAAGCGAGTTGGCACCTCTGCCAAAGAGTGGATGGGCAGAAGCAGTAGGAGAAGGAATGGGCAGTCTCAAAGGCGGATTCAGCTCAGTCAGGAGGAGCCTCAGTTGGAAGGGAAGAAAGAATGTGCCACCTCCGCCTTCGGATCCAGCTATCAAGAAAAGAGATGCTGTGGAAAAAGCTTTTGCAGAAGTTTTTGCACATGGAGATGTTCTGTTCAGGGGGGCAGAAGGTGCGCAGTCGCTGAAGGAAAAAGAGAAAAAGGCGCTCGAGGAGCGCAGGAGGGAGATTCTCGAGGCGTTCCTGAGAGGCGGGAGGTAGTATCTAGAAGTGCAGAAGTCGTATTCTTATATTGCGCAATCAGGAGGTCTGCGGGACGGAAGTCGAGGTAAAACGGACCTCCCAGCCAGCAGGTTGGGGGTTCTGGGATTCCGGTCAGGCCGCAGAGGGGATTCTTGTATATATGATTGATGGATGAATGTTGGGAAAGCCATAGGCTGACGCCGGTCGGAGAGAAAATAGAAGAGGCAAAAATTAAAACGACTGCATGCATGTCCCATTGAAGATGGGATCATGGCGTTCCTAAATTGGGTATTGCGTCGAACATTGGAAGCGTCGAGGGACGTTCTAGGGCTGAAGGATTCCGGGCGGGACGGAGGATGTGCTGACGGCGGGAAGCAGGGAGTGGTGCATGAATGGGCGAAGTGCAAGTTTCGACTCGTGATGCCGCACCACTCGACGAGTGGATGATTCCAATATGACCCATCGCGACGATGGACGAATCGCAGCGGGTGTAGAGGGATGTCCATAATGGACCCATCGCGCACTCTCATGCTTCGTGGGTCGCGGTTCCTTGCACGTGCTTGCGTGATGGAAAGTGCAGGTTCTGCGTGTGCGATGTCTACTGGCTGGCTGGCTGGCTGGCTGGCTGGCTGGCTGGCTGGCTGGCTGGCTGTTCAAGCCGCACGGCTGGAGGTGCCTGTGGCGTGCAGCGACGACTCCTTCTGGCGAGCGGAGGGGGAGTCGCAGCCGTGGTGGTGACTGTACGGGGACCGAGGAGGCATCTCCAACAGGCGGCGCGCACCCGAATTGGTTCACCATCTGTTGTTGCTGGGGGTGAGGACGAGGAGGTGGACGTGGTGCGGAAAGGGATGGGATGGGATGGGATGGGATGGGATGGGATGGGGTTTGGGTTGGGGGTGATCTGGCGAGGTCTCGCTGGGCACGGGATGCCTGGTGGGCTGTTGCTCTCGTGGGGTCCCATCTCCACGGCGCCTATGATCCTGTACTTGGGTACGAAGATTCCACGACGCTCGGTTGGGTCGCGGGATGGATGGCCAGCTGTTGGTGGGGAGTGAAGAAGATTTCTTCCTGACTCCCTCGACTTTCATAGGTAGGAAGGAGAATGGGTTTGCAGTGCAGGAAGCGGAAAAGGAACACGGGACGAGAAGAGTCAAGGCAAGTAAAGCGAGGTTGAAGGCTCTGCCAAGCCACGCGGTAGGCTGCAGATGGGCTCCTGCGGTCTGTTGATTCGGTACGGAAGCTGCGGGACTTTCACCTCTGGGTCTGTGATGGAGCTGGAGCTGGTCTGTGATGGAGCTGGTCTGTTGGTATGCATGCAGAGATGTATGTACAATGTACTTGCACGTCGAAGCTCACCCGCCGACGAGAGTGGAGTGCCTTTCCAGTGCAGAAGACGGGTGGTGCATAGATATCGGAATAGTGGGCTGTCGCCTGCAAGCATTCCGGACCCTGAGCAGACTCTCCACTCTAGATCTTGGCCGGCACGCTGCCTTTTCCAAAGGGCGAGGATGGAGATAGGCCTCTTGTGCCTTTCAACTGACTCGAAGAGCATCGTCACCGCAGATCAGCCTGAATCGCCAGTAATCCAGCCATCGCGTAGGAAATGACAACGCCACCAGATCTTGGCGGCTCTCCAGCAGCAACGGCCTGACGGAAACAAGCAATCCCCCACTCGGACCAAGAAGCTCCAAGACTCTCTTATCTCGCCCTTTTGACACTTTCCCTCTCGTGTTGCACGTATGAGGAGGCTGCTCCTTATCTCGCATGCTCGGGCCAGCCTTGGCATTTCAGCCTCTCGTTGCGTCTCGTGTGGCTCGGGGCCCTGCAGGTCGCGATTGGAGGGGCCGCAGATTCTGCACTTTGATCAGGCAGTTGGATGCAAGGCTCGTGAGTGCGCCAAGGCTGTAATCCAGCCTGCTGCAGACTCTGCACTTCCTAATCGCATGTGTCTGTCGTTACACATTGACAGGCGGTTTTGCGGCATTCTTCTCTCTCGTCAACCCATTCTTTCTGCACTTTGATGAGCGCTCTTCCTTTTCTCCCTCAGCGCGTCTGCGTTTGATCCAGAGCTCCACTTGATGACACTCTGGTTATGCTAAGCAAAACACCAGTTCCCGCCTTGGCTCTGACCCCAGGCCCGTTGCAAGGCTTCTAGGATGGCCAAGTGCGCAACGACCAACATGTCAAGCAAATTAGTCGCATCCACTTTGTTTTAGCTCGGCGTTAGAACCCCCCCCCCCCTTCCCATCTTCTTATCAGACCTTTTCATAGAAATGGAATGGACATTGATGCTTGTCACGCCTGCCGTTTGCGCAGATGAAGGAGAGAATCTCGTCGGCCCCCCTGTTCGTGACTTCTTATATATGCTGGCCCTCCCCTCCAAGAGGAAAGATCTCCTCAGACAGTATCAAGTCAACAACAGTACACCGTCGACATGGCTTCCCTCTACGCCGAACCCTACAATGGCACCACTGCCACCGGATGTGATTCTCTCACCGAGAACTGCAACGTCTACTATGAGGTAGCATCCTCTACCCGCTATCTAAATCAGCTTCACTAACACCTCTCTCTCTCAGTCCGGAGACGTGGCTTGGATGTTGACATCCACCGCTCTCGTCCTCCTCATGATTCCCGGTGTCGGCTTCTTCTATTCTGGTCTCGCCCGCAGAAAGTCAGCCCTCTCCCTCATTTGGCTGTCGTGTATGTCCGTCGGCGTCGTCTCCTTCCAGTGGTTCTTCTGGGGTTACTCCCTCACATTCTCTCATACCGCCAACTCGTACATCGGCGACTTGTCAAACTTCGGCTTCAGGAATGTCCTCGGCGCTCCCTCCGTGGGAAGCCCCCGGATCCCAGATCTCCTCTTCGCCGTCTACCAGGGCATGTTCGCTGCCATCACGCCCGCTCTGGCCATCGGTGCCGCTGCTGATCGTGGCCGGATGCTCCCGTGCGTCGTCTTCATGTTCATCTGGTCCACCATCATCTACGACCCCATCGCTTGCTGGACCTGGAATCCTGCCGGCTGGACCTTCAAGATGGGAGGATTGGACTTTGCTGGAGGTAAGATCATGTGTCTACAAACGGCCACACCTTTCTAATCAATCAACGCAGGAACTCCCGTCCACATCTCCTCCGGTGCAGCAGCGCTCGCCTACTCCATCATGCTCGGCAAGCGATCCGGCTACAACGACGTCTCCGGCCTCCCATACCGTCCCCACAATGTTACCCACATTGTCCTGGGCACGGTTTTCCTCTGGGTGGGTTGGTTCGGCTTCAACGGCGGCTCTGCTCTCGCTGCCAACCTCCGCGCCGTCATGGCTTGTGTTGTGACCCATATTGCCGCTTCCGTAGGAGGTGTTACCTGGGTCCTCCTCGATTACCGCCTCGATGGGAAATGGTCCACCGTCGGTTTCTGCTCCGGTGCCGTCTCTGGTCTCGTTGCCATCACTCCCGCCTCTGGTTTCGTCCCTGCCTGGTCCGCCGTCATCTTCGGCGTCGTCGGAGCAGTCGCATGCAATTATGCAACCAAGCTCAAGTTTGTCCTCGGCGTCGATGACGCGCTCGATATCTTTGCTGAGCACGGTGTTGGTGGAATCGTCGGAAACATCCTGACTGCCTTCTTCGCTGCGTGAGTCCCATCTCTCATCTCTTCCTGAATCTCCCACCTAACATCTGCATAGCGATTACATAGCACATCTCGATGGCTTCTCCGAGATCCCCGGTGGCTGGCTCAACCACCACTGGATCCAGCTCGGCTACCAACTCGCCGACTGCGTCTCGGGCTTCAGCTACTCCTTCTTCGGCACCTGCATCATCCTCTTCCTGATGAACCTGGTCCCCGGTCTCTCTCTCCGCGCCACCGAGGACGAGGAGTCCATCGGTATGGATGACGCCCAACTGGGCGAGTTCGCCTACGATTACGTTGAGCTGAGGAGAGAGTTCCACGACGTTATCCTCGGCGAGGAGAGCGACGGCAAGAGCATCCAGGAGACCAAGAAGGTCATCCCCGCCGACATGGCTTAGATCTAGAAGATGTAATGGTGGGGTAGGGGTTGTATGATGGTTGATAGATATATAGATGATCGCTTGTGCGTTTGCGTCACGCGGGGATACGCATGGTGTTAAAAGGGATGGTAGCATTGCTTGGGTTATCTCGATGCGCCTTTATATACCTTGGAAAATCAAACAATTTCTTGCATCAAAACTTTGTCTTTTTCTGTGACTTTTTTTGGTTAACTATGCATCAGAATGAGAGTGTGGGGTTCTTTCCTGGAGATACGATGATGCTCATCCACCTTCCGCCGCGAAAGGAAAGAGTGAGTATCTCAGCACATATCTTCTGGTGAACCTCGTCCTGTAGAGTATCCGCACTCCCAAAGCTCTCTAGCTGCCCATCTCGAGATGTCAAAAGATGATCCTCCTCCCTTTCTCTCTTCCCTCTCCTCCTCTCCTCTCTTTCTCCTCCTTCTCCTCCTCCTCCTCCTCCTCCTCCTCCTCCTCCTCCTCTTGTATACAATCAAGATTTGTAGCCATACAGAACCCATCACCACTTAGCCATTCCATGATCAAGCACCCACGATCGAGGACTCACACCGTCGTGCTCCTGTGGGTTGATGCAACTGCTCGGGCCACCGAACTCTCACTCGTCATCCCCCCCCCCAAAAAACCTCTGGCTCTGGCGCCATCTCTCTAAAGAATAAAAACAAAGTAAAAGTTGTCTCTCTCTCTCAAGAGGTTCTTCGGCACTCCTGATTCCTGTTCTGTGACGTGAGCAATTGCTCATCTCGGCTTCGCATCCTGGTCATGATAACACGAGCGTTTTCATGACGGGGAGGAGTCGTCTGCACCAAGAAGTGTGAACGGCGGAGAGACAGATTCCTGCTGTATGATCCCCCCCTTCCCCCCCAATTTTGTTTTGGGAACGGACGACTAGGGAGTAAAAGGAACCCCCCAAAATGCTTCTCTGCAACTCCACACGCAGGTCTTGCTCGATGGGATCGAGATCAGGCAGACGGGTGGATGGATGAAGCCGGGTTCTGGCTGCGGGTTCCAACGACCGGATGGTTCTGGGGAATCCGCACCGCACCGCAACACCACCCATGAGCCAGAAATTGTCACGTTAGACTAGATTGGACAATTGACGAGTATTGCCTCTTCCGCGCTACCGTGTATACAGTATCGAGATCTCACATCTAGATGTTTGAGTCCGAATCCTCTTCTCAACCGCCGTCTCATAGGGACCCGCACGGGGAGATGCCACGAGCACACGAGCCGGCGAGAAGTCGTTGATCTGAGTCCCTCCGAGCCCTTCTATGACCTGCCTTGATCGTGCCTAATAAAAAAAAGAAGCAGCTGAAAACATCTTGCACGTACCGAAATCTTGGATGCGCGAATCAATCACCGAGTGATGCTTGAAGCGTGCTCCAGATTTCTCTGCCAAGAGGACCTCTGCCACCCGCTCTGCATCATCCCACCGGTGGACTGATTCCACGACGATATTCCATACGAGGCTGCAGCTCTCCGGCTTGGCCGTTGCTCTTCTCACTCGGATCCGGTGATCACTGTTCCCGCGAGCGCCTTTGGAAAGTTAAATGCTCAGAGGGGATGAGATTGAGATAGATCGAGAGCGAGAATCCGCTTTTGACTTGCTTTGCTTTCACTTCTACATCAAGTAGTGTCGTTTGCTGATCGGTGATAAGTACAACTAGAGAGCAGATGGAAGTAGACTTCTCGCAGAGGAAGAGGCTATATTGCCATCCAGAATATTTCCGAGAGCCAAAGGCTGAGTGAGGATCTGCGAAAAGTGTGGTTCTTAGGAGCATGTAAAGACTCAAAGTATTCACCAAATAACGTCCCTAGATATATCCGCACCAGGAATCAACACACCTTCGCGCTACTAAAGCTGAACACCCCCAGAGTCAAGCCCTATCCTTTGGAAAAAGACTCATCCCGCCAACTCGAGAAACTAGACAGGAATCATCGCATGAGCAAGACGACGTCGTCAAACGCTTTCGAAGGAGTTTTGCGGGAAGGAGAAAGGAAAAGGAGGTCTAAATAGCGTGGCAAGTGTATATGTCCATAGTGGCTGGCTCATGCTGGCACGTTATATCACATCACCGTTCTGACTTTCCTCCGTTGGGTTCCAGGGCTGGTAGGGCAAGGCTAGACCACCGTGATGCCAGGAGCTGGGGCGATGGCCTCTCTTCCCGGTAGCACAGCCGTCTCGTACACTCATGGCGTGAAGGATGCGAAACCGTAAGCATCAGATATTTACCATTTGTAAACGATGAATCCTTCTTCTACATTGAGTAGCTATTCAGTGTCCTCTCCCTCTCCACAACATTCTTTTCCCAAGCTCGCGTCTTTCACTAGAATTTGATATCAGAATATCGGTCTTCAGAATGGATGACGACAATCTTTATTGACAAATATTAAAAAGCGCAATCATTAGGATAAAAAATCTTGCTATCCAGAGTGTAAAGGAATCTCTTGATAGCTGGTAAAACGTCCGGGATTATCAAGATAGATTAAGGTTTCCATTATTCTTGACTTTAGGTCGCGTAATATCGTGTGATGGCTTTCTGGTCACATTACCTTGATGAACGGTCGGTTCACCAGCAACGGCCAACACAAGACTGTGGGTAAGGAATTCAGACGACAACACCCATCTTGCTGGTGGATATATAGATGTACAGATGCAGATGGCCATTCATAGATATCCATTTTCCTATCCGTCTCCATCTCCTAATCTGCTCTCCCTTCCCACCTCCTCCCATACCACCACAACCACAACGCCAATGCGAATTTCCGAAAACAACGAACTCAGAATTTCTCTCTTTCTATAATAACACAGGCATTCAAGTTGCATTCCAAGCCTCTCCTCCCCATCATAGCAGGTTTAAATAATGATTTGATCAATCAAACCTCCGCTATCCTATCCTCCATGCGTTCAATATCAATCCCACCCATTTCAATCGTACCTTATAATACATTGACTGACCTCTGTCTTGTCTGTCTATAATTACCTGCAGATGAACTTTTCCTTTCTTCAATTACTTTTACTTCTTTCGTTTGCTATCAGGCGTGTAACAGTCGTTTCACATGCCCATATCGACATCACCATCCGCCATTGCGAGTCTCTGTTTCGCCGTTTTGGCTTTCTTCCCAGCCGCTCCACCAGATTTACGAGGTTTCTTGACTTTGCCACCCTCAGTCGTACCAGGGATAGGGGTAGCCGCACCAGAGGGCCGGTTAGAGCCATCGTCAAAATGACCTTCGCCTGCAAAACAAGTCAGTTGGATTCAGATATCGAAGGTGCAGGAAACATACCCTCATGATACAAATCCTCTAAGCTACCACCTCCAGTTTCACCTCCTTTCTTCCCCTTCTTCCCCTTGCCTCTCTTTTTCACGCCTTCAGGTTCCTTGGCCTCTTTCTCCGCCAGTTCCTGCTCCTTTCTCTCAATCTCCGCAGCTTCGTCATCATCCACGAGCCACATTGCAATATCCTTTGTACGATTCTCTTTAGAGCGTGTATTGAAATCCACACCACCACCAGAGCCGCCAGTCATCACAACCTTTTGTACCTCTTCCTTCTGGAGAGCACGTTTTCGGATACGTTCTTCAATGGTACCACGTGTGATCATACGGTAGACTGTAACTTGGCGTGTCTGACCGAGACGATGAGCGCGATCCATGGCTTGTGAGTCGATTGTGGGATTCCAATCTGAGTCGTAAAAGATGACCGTATCAGCCGTTGTAAGATTGATACCAAGACCACCTGCACGAGTTGAGAGGAGGAAAATGAAAATTTCCGGTCGAGTTTGGAAGTCATGCACGGTGTCACGACGGTCCTCGAGTTTAGTAGAACCATCAAGACGTAGGTATTTGTAGTTGCGATATGTCAGGTATTCTTCCATGAGATCGATCATGCGAGTCATTTGGAAATAGAGCAGAACGCGATGACCGCCTTCCTTGAGCTTGAACAGAAGATCATCCAGCTTGGCAAGTTTGCCAGAGTCTGTAACAAAGCGGCGCATTGAAGGAACTTGGATATTGGTGAAACGTTGCTTCTCAGAGGTAGGCGCAGGGAGCAACTTGGTTGGCGGGTAGAATGAAGGACGAATCTTGGAAGTAACCAAGGCTTTCTCTTCCACAGGAGATGGACCATAGAGAGCCCGTCGTATGGGCATGTTGAACATGATGTTCTCCTTTTCAATGCGAGTGCCACTACTCGAACAAACAACTTCAATTGGTGGAGCTGAAGCGCCTGGTCGTCCACATTGCTCAAGTCGGCTGATCCCAGAGGCTGCCCAGACATTTTTAGAGACATTCAGAAGATCATTGAGATAACCTTCATTTGTAACCTCGGCTAGGGGCTTACGGTCCTTCCGGTCAACAATATTCAATAGAGCATGGGCCGGAGTGTAGTTCTTTTCAGACTCTTCATCATAGACGACATCCAGAACGCCTAGACGACTAGGCTTTTGGGCAAGATCAACAGCTCTAGCAAAAACATCTTTACGAGATGCTTTCGATGCTTCCTCGACCGAGGTATCAGCAAATCGGAGCCATGAAAATGTTTTGTTGTTCGTGACGCCTTCGCGAATGTTCTCAGGCTTCCAGACATTGAATAGCTCATTCAAGTATTTGTTCTTGAATCCAGCTTTCTCATTATCACTGCCAGCTGCATTGAGACGGCCACCTTGACGCCAGATTAGCCTCGGTAGCTTGTATTCAACAAAGTTTCGAGTGGAATAAGCGACAGTAACATTTGAACCCTCTCGCATGAATGAAGCAGTCTCGGCGAAATAGCCAAATGAAAACGGTGATGTTGTTTCTGCACGCTCGAACAGATCAGGATGGTTGCAAACCTTTCGGAATTGCATGACCAAGTTCATCAGAGTACCAGTATCGTTATCATCGCCAATAGTCGCCTTCTCAATGAGGTCCATGATACTGATTTGGTTTCGAAGATTGCTGTAGTAGGCTCGTTGACGGTAGGTAAGATCACAGAATATATCAAGCTCAATCTTATCCCCAAGTTCCTTTTGAACGTGCTTCTTGACACGACGAAGCATGAAGGGCTTCAAAATCATATGCAGACGCTTGAGTTGATCCTCGTTGAGTTTTGTATTACTCTGAGCATGACTTTCAATATCCTTAGAGAACCATTCGCTGAACTCGTCATGAGAGTCAAACAAACTAGGCATGATGAAATGCAATAGGGCCCACAGTTCCTGCATGTTATTTTGGATAGGGGTACCGGTAAGGAGAAGGCGATTTCGGCAGTGGAAACCAAGTAAACTCTTCCATCGAGAGCTCTGAGAACTCTTAATAGCTTGGGCTTCATCCAAGATCATATATTGCCATCTCATCTTCTGGAAGTAAGCAACATCGGATACCACCAACTGATATGATGTAACTAAAACATGGAAGGAGGCGTCTTGCTTGTAGGTGACGTGTTTTCGGTCCCAGAATTTTCGAAGTACCTTTCGATCAGCTGCCGTACCCCAATAAGGAAGGACTTTCAAGGTTGGAACAAATTTTGTGATTTCTTGTTGCCAATTGTGAAGGGTGGAAGCAGGCGCTACAACCAAGAAAGGTCCCCAGATACCATGTTTTTCAGCCAAGTAGGCCATGACTGAGATTGATTGAACAGTCTTGCCGAGACCCATCTCATCTGCCAAGATACCATTGATACCTTGTTCGTAGAGGTTGACAAGCCAATTAAGACCTTTCAATTGGTATTCTTTGAGCTGTGCTTGAAGCATCTTTGGCTGCTCAATGTCGACATCACCCATCCCAGCTGGATTTTGGAAATTCATCTCACCCTCTTCATCCATTGCTGGGCCATCATCTTGTTTGTTGAATGCCCTCGCTTTATTTTGAGCCTCCTGGATAGCATTTTGGGCATTAGCCATAGCAGCAGCCTTCAAAGCAGAATCGTCGTCGGCATCAAAATCTAGGTCCTCAAAATTTGTGACTTTGGCCGGAGCTCCACCCTGTTGGTCAGGGACGTCAATCGCAGTTGTTTGTTGATTCTTATCCGGAACAGCAACATCGGGATGATCAGTGGACCGCTCGACCTCATCAGTCTTTATTTTCTTGCCAATGAAATGCGAGTACAGTTCGGTCTGGGAGATCAAGAAGTTGAGTTTCCTCTTCTGCCTATTGGCTTCACGGTCCGCTTCTGCCTTCTTTGCATTCTCTATTTCTTGCCTCTCTGCTGCACGTCGGAGATCACGTTCTTCGCGCTCGTTTCGCTTCCAGAAGGACATCATCTCTCGCATCACACGTTTCGCTCGTGCTTGAAGGTCCTTGGTTCCCTTGTTGGTCTTGAGCTGCCATCTCTTGGCTTCTTTCGAGGCCAGAATAGCAGTCTTCTTGAGATTCGAGGCTCGGATTGAGCCCGACTCTCCTGCCAACTTGAAAACTTTATTGACATCCTTTCGAGCCAAATCTCTCCAGATTTGATCATAAATTTGATTGTAACCCTTGGAAACAAATGGCTCAAAACTAGCCGGCGACTCTTCTTTGCTTTCTCTCGACTCCCTTGAATTCAACTTTAGTCGAATCTTCGGTTCTTCTCTAGACGAAGCGAGTTGCGGTAGCTCTTCTCCAGCATCGATAGCAGCCTGTGCAGCCTCGGCTGAGTCTTTCTCAGCTTGCTTTTGCTCCTTCGACTTCCGAGGTCTGGGACCTCCTCGTTTTGATTTCGTCTTGGGTGTATCTGATTCATTGGCTGTAAATGTTGACATCATGCCACCAGAGAAATTTGGCTCCAAGGGGGACATTGCTCTGATATCTGGACCCTTGTCTCCTCTAGCCAAGATAATCTTGGTTTGCTGGGCCTTCTTCTCTGCTCTCTGAGCTTCCCGGATGAATTTCGCTCTTTCTTCTTCATCCTTGGCAGCCTGAGCCTTTTGAAGCGCGAGCTCCTTCTGTTCCATGTTGGTAGCAACAGTCTTCTCCCGACGACGTTTTCTCTGCATGTCCTTCTTACGTTCCTTCTCGGCTTGGACCTCCTTTTCTTGAACGGCAGTCACTGCATCCATATGATGGATATCTCGATATCGTTGCTCTCCATATTGGGCATGTGCAGCAAGCTGCGCGCCAAATCTGGACGTGAACTCAGTGCGGCGTTGTTTCGACTTCTTCTCCTCAGTATTGCTGATTGTATACTTGCGCTTTAGACTCTTGATCTTGAACTCCAATTTTGTATCAGCAAAATCTGGCTGATCAGGTTCAAGGTCACTGGCATATTTGTCGATCTTTTCCATCTCGGTATCAATAACCTTCTGCTCTTCCTTTGACAACACCTTGGGCTTGGCAGCTTTTGGAGAAGCCTTCTTCATCTCGCCGTTATATTTCCGTTTCGCGGGTACTCGAGAGGCTGTAGGTGTAGCCACAGGCGCAAGAGAAGATTGCCTGGAGCTGTCTCTGGACATCGGGTCGGCAGCGATCGGGGTTTGGAAATGTTGCTTAGATGGCTTTCGGGGTTTGGTAGTAGAAGGAGGAGGCGTTGGTTTCGTGATCGGATCTGCGTTTGAGAGGATGCTTGAGAAAGCCATGGGATCCGCTGGTCTGCTCGGAGTCTATAAGTCGTTAGCAATAAATTCCAACCCAAGGGCAGATGGGCTGATACCATCGCTGGTGCAGCTGGTTCTTGCATCAAAACTGGTCCACCCATCGCGGTACCATTTAACGGCATATTTGGTGAGGCTGCTGTCGCCATTCTGGGCGAGTGTGATATGGAAGGTATGCGACCAGTTTGAGGATGCGCGTGAGAGACGGGCGATTGTGGAGGAAAGTTGGGGGCGACGGGGGAGGTATATGCGCCGTTATAAAAAGGTTTAGGTTCGACGGAATTAGATGGATAGTGGTAAGGTTCTCGAGCCTGGAAAAATGACGTTAGCTTTGGTTCAATGGCAAATGGCTCTGAGATAGCCTTGGTCCGTCGTACCTGTGGATTTTGGCCTTGCCCTTCATTCCACGCTTGGGTCTCTGACGGCCGCCTCTCACTTGAATCGGTCGTTGGATCGTAATAATTACTTGTTGGTTTCTCTCGAGGCGCGGATTGGTATTCGCTTTGATACGCTGAGGGAGTGGTCAAAGTCCTCGGCGAAGCAGGAGGGCCGGAAATGTGAGATGCTGATGGCATCTGCAGGGGAGCAGGAGTCTGTTGATGATATGGACTGTGGAATTGAGGTCGCGGATGGTTTCCATTGGTGGGTGGAGAACGAAAATCTGTTTGCGTCGGAGAGCGAGTGTCGTAAAGGGTTGTGTTTGAGGTACTCGCTCCGTTCAGCCTTTCTCGTCGTGCACCTTCCTCCTCTTCCTCCTTCGTCCGCTGCATCACGGTAGAGTGATACATCGAGTCCTCACTTACGCCTTTACACAAGGCGACAATAATCCCCTGAACTACCGCTCCATAGAAGTCACACCGCGGCTAGTGTTGACAGGCAGAAAAGCAAATGTGGCGGCACTACGAGTGCGGTGTTATAACCATCGAGCAGATGCGAAATGGGTTGATGAGATGGAAGGATTGTCTGGGGGGCGTTGGAGGTGTTGGTTGATGATGGTAGGAGATGGCTTGCTGATTGGAGATAAAGTTCTTGCTCGACTTCTTCCCTGGATCAGCCGCTCGGAATCGGAGACGGTGTTCAAATGGCGTACTAAAAGTATCACGGCTGGCTTGGAGTTTAGGAACGACGATGTTGACACGATGGGAATGTGATCACAGAGTCATCACCAGGGACATTCACGACAGGAGGGCTCTAGATGAGGTGGCAGGTCTTTTTAGCTTACGGTGCTGCGAGGCAGGCATTTTGACGCGAACGGTTTCTCTTCCCATCTCAATCCAGAGTTTGAGAGCATTTCATTATTACGGAGGAGTGACGATTCCTAACTGGTCGAGCGCAACCCCTGCATATCGTTCCACGGGAGGGTGGTTCATCAAGATATCCTGCGCAAAACAGGTTGCTATGATCGAAGGAGGGTTGTCTATCCGTGGATTCCCTCGCGGGTGGTGTCCTACAGGCTCTCTCCTCTGAAGGATGGCCACGCAGGGCTTTTTGGTTCCTTGGGTGATGGAACCCAGAAGTTTGGAGATGCGGGTTTGAGGGCTATTCCTAAAGCGGACCGCGCCTCACCACCTTTGCAGGGGCTGTCTGAACGACAGGATTTACGATGGTTGGAAAAGGAGTCCTCCCTTTAGGCTCCTCGTTTCGCGCGTAAATTCTGCTGGAAAGCCCTCCCCAAACTTCTTATCACTTGTCAAGCGTGTTGAGACTATTGTGCAGCTAGATATATCCGGAAGAAGGCTTGAGCTCCGCTTATCCGGTGCAGGTCTTTGGTAATCTCTTCGAGATGCTAGACGAGATGTCGGATCTCGACCTCGCCACGCGCCAGCCATCATCACCTGAGCCACATCTCTGCAGACACTAATAGTCCCGGAACTTCAAGGGCATTCCATTGTAGCCCCACGTCCAAGAAGCCGACCATCTGTTCGAGCAACGCTACTCAGTAAATCAATTTTGAACACGCTTGCACGTCACGAGAGTCCCAAAGATTCTATCGACATTGGATTCCAGAAAGGTAACGCCTCTAAAGCACACGCAATCTATCCCAGCACTGGCGTTTCGATCATGTATACAGCTGCTCTGCCAAATGCAGATGCTGCTAACATCCACGTAATTCAAGTAGATATAAGCAAGGTATGTATGGTTTTGCAATACCCACACGTCGCCACTATAATGCTCCAACTTTTGTGTTCTCCGGTGTCCTATCCAGAACCGAAATCTAGATTACTCCAGCTGCCATTGTCTGCATCCATAACCGACTTTCAAGTCTGGCACTAAAGTTGGAAAACTTAAACATTTCCAGCAGCAATCATTTTCTTCCTCAAATGGTTCTTGTACTCGCCTAAAAGTGGTTAGCGCCAAAGGATGGGAATTTGCAAAATTTGAGTCCTACCAATAGAGCCGCCCCATCTCGTAATTGTTCGATTCTCACAAACCATGATATCTTTCGCAATCTTGTCCAACAGCCTGAAATCGTGACTAACCACCACTATAAGCAGATTAGATTGTGATTTTGTTACTTTGGGGAGAGATGATTGAATTTGAGCAGCCACGTTCATAAGATATTTCCCAGCACTTGACTCGCACAAAAGAAGAGCAAACGATGAGAGATGGAAACGTCCGACTTACCGACACCACCCGTGAAGGCATTGATTGCGTCAGCGAGCGAGTCAATGGTTGGAATATCCAATCCATTGGTAGGTTCGTCCAACAACAGCATATTGGGCCCATCGATGGCCAACAGAGCGAAAACAATTCTAGACTTTTGACCTTCGGATAGAGTACCCATCAAAGCAGTCTGGGAATCACCACTAAGACCATATTTTCCAAGCTGCTGTCTCCAGTATTGATAATCCTGAGATTTATCAGAGTATTTGTCTCGGACAAAATCGAGAGCAGATTTGGTGAGGTCCAGCTGTTCAGCAGAATGTTGCGAGTAAACACCCATCTTCAAATGAGTGTGGCGAGAGACAACACCACCGGTAGGCGACAGCTTTCCGGTCATCAAACGAAGTAGAGTTGATTTTCCAACACCATTAGGACCGACCAGAGCAGTACGGGAGTCCATATCCACACCGAGATCCAGGTGCCTGTAGAGTTCATCCTTAGTGTCACCAGAGTAGGAAAAGGTAACATCGTCAAATGATAGAACTGGAGGTGGAAGTTTCTCGACATCTGCGAATCGGAAAGTAAAGACACGATCGACATCCACTGGCTGGATAAATCCATCTGCTTCCATCTTGTCCAGAATCTTTTGGCGCGATTTGGCTTGTCTAACCAAATTGGCATATGTACCTGCAGAAGCAATAAACTTCTTGATGTGAACAATTTCGTCTTGTTGCTTCTGGTAAGCCTTCATTTGGTTGACCTCTTGTTCTGAACGAGTCTTGGAATAAGAGTCATAGTTTCCACCATAGTAGATTAATTGTTTCTGGCGCATATCGATCATATTGGTGCAGACACCATTGAGGAAATCCATAGAGTGAGAGACAAGAACAAGAGTTCTGTCCCATTTCTTGAGATATTCTTCCAACCACACGCAAGCCTCCAAATCTAAATGTGCAGTAGGGTCGTCGAGCAGGAGAAGAGAAGGCTTGACGAAGAGAGCCTTAGCTAAAGCCACACGCATACGCCAACCACCAGACATATCTTTTGTCTTCTTTTGAATAGTCTTCTTGTTGAACCCAAGACCGGTGAGAATGAGGGATGCGCGAGTTGAAAATGTGGAGGGATCCATAGTTTCCATACGCTATTACACGTCAAATCAAGGTAAGTAATACAGATAATAAGACGCACCTCATAAAGATCCATGAGAAGAGGAGACTCTGGGCCCTCATCTTCCAAGATTTGTTCCGCCAGTTTATCGAGTCTCTCCATTTCATTCTCTGCTTCTTTCACAACCCACTCCAAAGCGCCAAGATCACTTGGGGGAGCACCTTCATTCAGCAGATAGATATCCACATGTTCTGGGATGGGGTATTCGCGCTTATCGATAGCTTTGAGCAACGTCGATTTCCCGCATCCGTTTTCTCCTAGCAGACCATATCTACGTCCGTATGTAAGTTCCATGGTGGTATCTGTAATAAGGACTCGACCATGGAAAACCAAGGAAACAGAGGTGATCTTGACATCTCGACTTTGCTTAAGAGAGCTCAGCACACCAGTTGTAACTCGATCAGATAGACCATGCTTGTCCATTTGTTCGGCCAACCTCTTGACTTCATCGAGTTTCTTTCCCGAGGTAGCTGGCTGATCATCGTCAGGAAGAGGATTTCCGTCGCCTTAAAACAGTAAGCATTAACCGCAGGTTGATATTTTACGGAGTTTACCATCAATAAGAGGAGGAGTTTCATCGCCAGCCACGCTTGAGGCTCCAGAAGCAGTCTTGGAATTGGCTTTCGAGCGTGAAGCAACAGTTTTCTTTGGTGCTTTGCCCTCTGCCGCCCGCTTGGCATCACGAGCCGCCTTTGATGCTGAAACCATGGTGTCTAGTCGATATTTTATTCGGCTTCGAGAGAGTATCAAAGAGTGGAGATTATACACACAAATTCGAATGGAAATCCGAATCGATACGCTGGTTGGGGTTGATTTTAGAGAAGGCTGCCTATCGTGGCGGGGGTAAGAAAATCCCAATCTTTGTAGTGGGGTGTTTCGATTAGCGGGTTGGGCGCTGATGACGTTGGACCACCCTGAAAACGAATGCTGGGCCAAAAACCGACCGTAATTTTAATATTTTGGCAGTGGTGGTGAATAGTTGTTATTCTCGTGTCCAATGACGAAAGACTTTTTGGACAACAAGTTTTGGGCAGACTTTGAAAACTTTTGGGTCGAAGCCCAAGAATGCGCTAAACGAAAAACCAGCCCACAACTCTCACGTGACCTGAACCCAGTCTTTCAATTCCGGTTTTGAGTTCGAAGAGGTTCAACAACACTCACAACAAGTCAATGTCCAAGTGACTTGGGCCTTCTACATCTCGATTGCTCTTTATTCTCATTTTCAATAGCGATTTTTTTTTCTTGGCAATTGACTTCTCCGAGTATATTCTACCCCATTAGCAAGCACCAAATATGTTTTGATAAGTTTATCAATACAGGATGTCAAATGTTATTAGTCCTTTTTGAATTATGTTGAAGTACAATAAAATCCAATTATCTGAAGAAATGCGGAAAGCCAAAAATAACAGCGTGAGAACCTGAGAAAGAAAACTCTTCAGAAGATCGCCTCTTAATGCTCCTCCCGATTCCTTTATTGAAATTTTCAAACCACCTATATTACCACACCAAGAGCTACAAACGAAACCATCAAAGCTACAATATTTATATTTCCAGTATACCTGAGATTAGTATCCGAAGTTGAAACGCTTGAAGGCTTTGCAGTAGTGCTCCCGGACGAAGTTGGACTATTCTGATACTTGTTGGAGTTTCGGGGTTCTTGCTTCTACTGATATTCATGGCAGTTGCTCTCAGCGCAGAGTATTCGGGTCCGAAATCATCAGTATTCCCTTTCGTGGATTCAATGAACTTGCTATGGGTCGGAGAGCAGAACGACGTAGAGAATATAAGTCAAGTCTTCTAATGCGTTGATCCTGCTGAGGATGAGAAGATCCTGCAACGCGCTGAAAATATGAGGGGAAGTTGAGAACTAATGTTGGTGGAACAGCCAACAATTTCTAAGATTGCGATGCTTTTTTCATATGGAATTGTAGAGTGCTGTTACTGTAGTAGGGAAGCTCAAATGTGAAAACTTTCGGAGGTCGTTCCTCGAGAACTCATCTCCGCCGTGCAGAGACAGATAGGCATCTCAATACGAGAGCGTGGCATTGGCGCAGAAGTGGTTAGTTGTCCGTGCCCCAACCACTACAGTAATACTTATTGGCGCTGTCAGGCAGACTAAATATTTGCTGCGCCCCAACCGGATTTCCTCTCAACATCAGGCTCCTATACTCATAAAGACCACTGCATCCTCTTCCCATAATTTCATCATTATTTCACAGATTACTCAATTGACATTGTTTGTCTTCAAGATGGATTATATTCTGATCAAGCAGATGGCGAGGACAGCAGGCATATTTCAACTGCTTGTTGCGCTTCCAATCATGGTCTTACTCAGCGGAGTCGTCTTCTTTGCGATTTTTGAACCTAGTGTCCGGCTCTATGAATTCATGTTAGTCACGTTTACATTTTCACTAAACTTTCAGGAACTTCTTGAATCTGAGCTAATTGTCCCTAGCGCTGCTTTGTTCAATGGGTTATTCTCTGCCGGTGTTGTGTTCATCATCTTAATTCAGCGCAAAGTTGCATTGCCTCGAAATCTGACCTTGTATTTCGAGCTCGCAAAATCAATTCTTGCATCGATGGTTTGGCTTTGGCTGTTCATCGATACGGCTGTTGGGCGAAATCATTGGGGATCCTATCCGAGGCAACCAGACGCCTCAAGAATAGTTCAAGCGTTCATCAGTGGCTTGTTATTAGTGTACGTTTCTGGTTTCGCTCGCACAGTCTCTTTGGCACGTGGATCCTCTTGATGTATTCTCATCTGTTAAGCTTATTTGTGATAAGACAAAGGCAGAGAAACTGACAATGTCTCAATATAGCTTCTTGTATTACCCAACGTTGGCTTTCGCAGTGATAGATAAGATATGGCATGACGGAGATCATGACGAAGATTATGTTGATCCGGAGGAGGTGCATACACCCAGTGAGGGAGAAAGTGAGCCTCTACTGAGACGATAGATGTCTCCAACACCAGATGTCCTCAGTTTTGCCGGTCCACACGGCTTGGCAAAACTTGAGCAGCAACAGCCAGTTCAGCTGTCCAATCATGTCCTGTGTAAATTTAAGCTCATTTTCAAGATACGAGTAGTTGGTGTTGGTCCGGCTAGTGATGGTGGTTGTCTTCTTCCTGAACGTCGTGGTGAGCTGCCGAGTGGTAAAAAAGGCTTGGCTCAACCTGATACCGGCAATGAGCAACGAGAGAGAGAGAGAATCGGTAAACAGGTATCTTTGAAGAGCCGTATCTGCGGGACGAGAGACATCCGGGGAATTGATGTAGTTGCAAAGTTTCTGTACAACTCATGAATTTTGCCAGTATTGCACACATTTCTCCGATGTTTATTTTGGTTGTGAAGCGGATGCTTACTACGAGCCTCTTTCCATGGTCAAGGGTGTTTTTCTGGCGCGCACCCCAACGAAAGGATGCTGACGACATAGATTTCCGTCGCATCTGTTCGCCCCTCTCTCGATTTATCTCGCGCGGTGAGTCGTGGAGAAGATGATGATTCTTCTTCTTGTGGTTATTCTCCGAGCTGGGAAACCAAATGGTTTTCGAGGCTTCATGCATCAACGGCCGCTGGACATCATACACCCCCTAGCACGGACCTTTGCGGTTCCTCACCCACTCGACGCCAACTTTATCTGCATCATGCCTGAGAGCATCATGCAAATCCCTCCGGGGGTCCAGAGTGCGCAATTCTAGCCCTAACAACCCGCTCAAGTGGCCATTTAGCCAGCCTCTGGAGCCTTTACCCGGCATCTTTTAGTGATTCAAGTCGGTATGGTCCATGGTTCCGAGACGCAAACCCTGCTGCTCCTGCCGTTTGCAATTCATTGATCCTTATTTCTGGGGGAGTTGGGGAAATGTTGCAAACGCAGGCTCGACGTATATGTAGTCTGGGGATACCAAGACTTTTCTCCTCTCTTTTGTTGTCCATGTCTATGTCTCTCTCCATCACTCGGCGGAGCCGCACTTCCCTCCCGCCCTCATCATGATTGGACTAGCGCCCGCTTCCGACACGCTAGCGCCATTGCCAGACGTGCTTGCGCATGGTCTGGTCGCAGTCTCTACCTTTGCCCTCGTCTCCTTCTCTTGTTCCGCGTCTCTCTTCTTCTATCTGAGCTGGCGTCTCATCACGTGGCGATCCAAGACCGGTCCCAATCCGCCCGTCAACCAATTCTTCGTCTTAATTTATAATCTCCTGCTGGCAGACATTCAACAGGCCTTGGCCTTTCTTCTCAATATCAACAGCTTGCGGAACAATGCCATTCTGGTGGGCACGCCCGCCTGCTTCGCCCAGGGATGGTTTGTCTCCACTGGCGACTTGGCGAGCAGTGTATTTATATGTGCTATTGCAATCCATACCTTCTTCAGCGTCGTCAAAGACTATAGACTGTCCAACAACATCTTTTACGGCGGCATTGCCGCAGCATGGACTTTTGTTTACGCAATGGCCGCCATTGGGCCTTTAATCCACGGACGCTTGTTTTTTGTTCGGGCCTCAGCTTGGGTGAGTAACAAGTCTGATCGCCATTCCTAAACACTTTGCTAACTGCATCTCAAGTGCTGGATCAATGACGACTTTGCCATTGAACGTCTCTGGCTCCACTATTTCTGGATCTTTGCCCTCATGTTCACTACCATCCTCGTCTACGCAGTCACCTTCTTCTACCTACAGCATAAAGCCAACAATCTGTCCCTCACCACCGCCAACATCACCTACTCCGCCATCACCGATATCCATGGCGCTACTCCCCTCATGATCCTGTACCCCCTCATCTATGCCGTCTGCACCGCTCCTCTCGCAGCTGGTCGTATCGCGGCCCTCGGAGGCCAAGATCCCAGTCTCGCCTTCTTCTGTGCAGCAGGCACCATGATTGCGTGCAACGGCTGGCTCGACGTCCTCCTCTACGCCTCCACCCGTGCAGACATCGTATTTAGCGAATTTCCACCTACCGAAGACACCGGTTTGGATACCTTTGCCTTTATGGGAAAGGCCGGGAGGATGGCAGGGCTAGGGACGATCACCACCATTGAAGCGGGGAATACTTCTCGAAAAGACCTTCACTCGAGGCAATCAAGAATAGGGTTGAATAAAAATGGAACCGGTCTTTTTGGATTAGGAGGTAGTAAGTCCAGCAGTCACGAGAATTTGAACAAAAACGGAGCTGGGCTTTTTGGATTAGGAGGTAGTAAGTCCAATAGTCGCGAGAATTTGTATGGGCTGGAGAGGATCAATATCGAGGTCAAGGGAGAAGTCACAGTCTCGGTGGACGTGCTAGAACATGAACTCGAGAGACCGAATGGGAGTAGACGCGGAAGTGCGAATTCCTTGGATCAGAAGAGCAGGAAAAGCTCTCTGAATGGTAGTAGTACTACGGGTGAAAGTGGGAGTGATTAGATCCCCAAACGAGCACCGGGCCTCTCTGTATTTGATAGTGAAAGATACCTTGTTTAACGAACCCGAAGAAACGATATCAAAAAAAACCACTCAACCACACCTCACCTCACCTCCCGTGATGAAAAATCGAGAAGCGTAAAAAATATTTCACGTTTTAAATAACTCTCCATCTATTTTCATTTCACCACATCATTAGCCCCATCTAACCTCCGCGGACCCATCCCCTTCCCTTGCGCATTCAGCCTACCCACCGGCTGACCACCTCTACCCAGCGCGTTGGGAATAGACCACCCTGTCGCACAACCGCTCGGGTTATTAACCTCGTGGCAGGATGGCGGGGTGCCGGGATCGCTGGCCCAGGAGGAGGGTTTCGGAGACGCGGGAGGCGCGGGTGAGGTGAGGGAGGTCTCAAGGAGAAGGAGAAGGAGTTGGGAAAGGGAAGGGCATGGTACGGTAGTTGGTGAGGTGGGAAGTTGAACGTGGGAGTGAGGGAATCTTGTTGCGGGTGGGATTGCGAAAGGATTGGGTTGTTGGGTGCTGGTGTGGGGGTTGGAAGGGAGGGGAGGAAGGGAGGAGAGAGGGAAATTGCGGGTGCAAGATTGCCGCGAGGGTGGTGATGTTGGATTTTGTGCACTGAGTGGGTGAGTGATGTGATGATTTAGGAAAGGGGATATAACGGAGATGAACTAGAGTGTGGATTTCTATTTATGTCTTAGCAGCTCTTCACGTCTCTGACATCTCATGCTCAAGTTTTGGAACCGCTTCGAGGCAATATTTCTCTGTAAAGGTAGAATATCGATGAGATGTTGATAAGCGGATTTCTCTTCGAGGTTATCGTATACTGTGAAAGACAAGTTGGAGAGCGAGGTATATATGCTGCTGCTTGAGGAGAAGAGGATATGGGCGAGAGAAGAGAAAACATGTCTAGTCTCACTTGAGTATGAAGGAACATGAGCTCCATAATAGAAAGTTTCATTGGATTGTGATAAGTTTAAGCAAACGAACATTCGAGAGGCATATCCATGATGACCTTTTCAACGGCCATCAACGTTCTTAGAACCCCTCTAGGCCTACTTTACAATCTCACATTTCTCGGTAGCCTTGAGACTACAGCCATTAATGCCGATATCCCACCATCTCTCCGTCAAATTGTCAGCCTCCCTTGTAGCTTCGATAATGGCCATCCAAGCTCATATCCTAGATTCTATCCACAAGTCTTGTTCCTTTCAAGCATTGATCATCCTGGATGACATTCTTATTCCACTGATGACGAGAAAAGAGGATAGGCTCGCTATTTTGAGGATTGATGGTTCAAGTTGCCATCACATTGATGGTAGACACGACCAACACGGTCATTGCTGATAGGTTGATGACTATTGATTCTCTATGATGTAGCTATGTTCCTAGTATTGTCTGTCATTTTGTTGTCAACGAGAATAACTACATAACCCAATTGTTTATAGTAAGATCGTAGTTAGGGGAGCAAGGAGGAACAGCCCGGATGGCTCGAATTTAAGCCTTTATTGTAGCTAAGTGTGGAACTTGTTCTTCGTAGAGAGAACCAGAGATCGGGCGGGTCGGAGAGGTTGGTGTACTGTGACTGTATTGCATAAGTGTCTGCATTGCTCTGAAGCATGCAAAAGAGGCCATGGGACAGTAGCGGAGGTGGATTTTCGAACTGGGACATGGTAAGTGTGCGAGGGGTTTAAAGAAAAAATCTCGGATCGCTCAAATTTGTGCCTGAGTTGTGGCTAGGGGATCAAAGAAGATCATTGTGATATTTTCAAAGATCAAGGAATGAAGTAGTGTTAGCTACAGCAAGGTAGCCAGGATATATGCGGGAAAGATGTGTTAGGGTGTAGGCTTAGTGAGGAAAGAGGAAACGAGTAGCTTGTTTTCTTCAGAAAGCTACCCTTTAACTTCCTCAGATGTATGGAGAATACAACAGTTGTTGATCGATGCAAAACACCAATTAAAAAGGCTCCTATAAACACACGACTCCG
The DNA here is from genome assembly GCA_003988855.1 of Arachnopeziza araneosa. Taxonomy (NCBI): domain Eukaryota; kingdom Fungi; phylum Ascomycota; class Leotiomycetes; order Helotiales; family Arachnopezizaceae; genus Arachnopeziza; species Arachnopeziza araneosa. The sequence goes on along the minus strand of QYAI01000053.1, from coordinate 67,901 downwards.
TTGAACTTTCTCCGTCCAAGCCATTCAGCTCTAACATCATTGTCAAGCCTGCATAGTAGAAGAGATATATGGTACTGAAGATAGATCAGAAACTATATTATATACACTATATACAATCTGTCCTCGTCCTCTACTCCACACTCACTCCTCCTCATTCTCAGGAGCTCGAAACACGTATGAACAAAATCGGAGATATAGAAACCTGAATTCTGTCTACAGACGCCTCTCTGACTTAGAGAAGAAAACACTTGGCGTGATAAGGCTGTCTGTGGTGGATGGAAGAGTGCGAGTGTTGAGAAAATTTTCGAATAATGATACTCTGTTCGATTCAAGATAGGAATTAACACTGTGCGGGTGACGCACCATGTGACTTCAAACTCGGATATGGTAACCGACATTATTTCCCCAATCTATGCTTTTGCCTCCATGAAACCCATCTTTGACGTGGGATAGACAGAGGTGAAAATCGACAGCGAGAATACAAGTGGTACTCCCCCTCGAAATCCTCTCTCCTGTTAATAAAACTACTAAGAAGGATATCAAACAGAGAAGGCTGCAAGATTTTACCCTTCTACCATCTGGTATCAAGATGAATTCTATTGTTGAGCAGTCATGAGACGACGACGACCTGCTCACCAATCCACCTATATCTCACAGATTGTATGGGCCCAGCTTCAAAGAAACTCGGTGCATTCATGTGAGCCTTGATATGAAGCAAGCATGTTTCTTACTTACTTACCCAGACCCAAGATGATCGCAAATTGACAATGCTATAACGAGTGACGGCCTCTATACCACCGCAAGCCTTAGCTAGGGTTGACACACTTTACTTCTATTCTACACAATAACTTACTCGTCTGCAGACAAGTTCGGTTCCTAATCTTTACGAAATTCAACCTTTTGTGGTACCGGCGTGACTCATTGCCTGGTTTTCTTCAAGCGTCTCGCTCTTGAAAAGCGGCATGTCAGGATTTAAGTGCAATACACTCTCTAAAGACAGTCTAGCAAGTGCTAACTTAGCTAAACATATTATTTATTAGCTCTGTAAATCTGTTCTCTTCTTGTATCTGCTTCATCCTTCTATAATTCCGGCCTGACTCACCGCCTAGTCATCTTCAAGCATCTGGCTTGAAGAATCTATGGATGCTTAGGTCCTTACCTAGACCAAGTTAGTACTTTGACTTGTGATCGGGTAGACCGACAAGTATCCTCTAGCTACGATAGGGAAAGTGTGATGCTCTACGGCCGTCGGGAGTGAAATTTTGCCCTTCGCTCTAATTTTGCTGCACGCGTCGCTCTACTAATTGCTACGAGAAACCGTCCGGACTTCTGCTAGATTCGTACTCCTTACCTGTCGAACAATTTGCCCGACGTTTGCTTAATTACCTCCACTGGAACTCGGTCGACTTACTTAGGTCAGCAGTTGAGAAAGATTACCATAACATCAATAATTAACCAAGTCCCACTCAACTGTACAGAGCGCTTTGATTCACGATATACTGTAATTAAGCAAAGTCAAAACCTCAAAATGGCCCCCCAGTCAAGTATCTCGATTTTATCAGAGAAAGTACTTCCGAACAGCAACATCGGAACTCTAGCCAAACTGCCCGGCGAAATTCGAAATCAAATTTGGAACTCTATGGCAGCAGAAGATGTGGAGATCCTTCAGACCTATCATCAGTTGAAGGAGGAAGTTGAGCCAGCACTATTCAGAGGATGTGTTGGAGTCTCTTTTATCCCTCACTCACAAATTTGGGGCAAGATGAGGACCAAACCAAAGAATGGACATTCAAAACCTTTCAAGACGCTAAACGACAAAAGATCCCTTTTGAGAAATTTCAGAGTATTGTAGTCTATTTTCGCCCACCAAGATTTAAATTTCCAGGACGACTTATCGGTCTTTGGAAAAGAGCAAGAGAGCTAGTATCTCTGCTGCGAGATCCAAAAGCGCCATGCCAGCTCCCAAGCATTACGTTGCACCTTCGCCAGTGGAAAACTCGATCCTGGACAAAAAACGGGCGTCCCCAGAATTCATTGCCGGGCATCCGCTCTAGGGGGGCAGATGCACAAACAGTGCTCCACCCCTTTGCCACCTTACGGAATGTTGGGGTCGTGAAGATCGAGGACCCAGATAACACTCTCGGGGACTCCGACGAGTTCATCAAAGTCTTGCAGCGCACAGAGCCCTTTGGAAAAGTCAGAGAAGTGAATCCTAAGTGGAAGTAGGATGATGGGGCATTACAACTCACTTATGACAAGACTTGGGTTGAGTTTGAGAGTGTGATAGACAACTCGCCCGGCCTGTCATGCAATTTTCTGCGTTTGGAGCGGTGCGCAAATTGGTTTCAAGACGGTGGGCAGAAGTTCGAATATCTTGAAAAACTTGAGGGATGCTACAGAGATTACTGCTTTCCTGTAACAAGAGGACTCGCGGAAGTTGAACGAAGGTACGAATTCATGATGGCTCTCAACCCAACGTCAATACAAATGCGGGGCATGCGACGAGGGGACAAGCTCCCGCCAGGAAGAATGGATGAAGCGCCCTATTCGAGCCTAAAACAGCAATTTTGTTGGAATGAACAGAGCAGAGACGCCTTGCATGCCTATCTTCGAGAAGTGCGTGAGGGAGAATCAAGCGGAATCTCCCCAGAACAAGAGAAGGCGCCAAAACGATTTCGGGGGAAGATGGCAACACCCGAGCAGTGGCGGAAATATTACCCCTCGGGAATTCCTCCCTTTGATCACGCGGACATGAGAGGCTGGATGAGAGAATTTGGAAACAATGTTGGCTGTCCGAAGGAGAGCAGAATATGGAGGGATTTCAAGAGACGGTGCGAGGCTACTCACACCCCCCTTCACACCAGTGCGTCATCGATGGACTTAAAAGAACGGGGGCAGTGGCTTTGATTCCTCAAAAAAGCTGCTTTCGGCAAGTGATAGAATATAAGATATTATGTGAGGCGTCACTGCAATTACCATTCTTTGCTATCTTGATGCATGAGTTCACTTTGCCGCTGCTCTCTTTCTCTAAATGCGGTCGCGATGAGTTAGGATCAGTGATAAGAACAGCTTCGAGATAGGAAGGCCTTAAACAGCTAAGAATTGTCTATATAGTCAAGTCAATATTCCAGAGCTTTACATGCCATTCCTTATGTCATAAATAACTTACCAGACCATAAGCGCCAGACTTCCAAATGCTCATTCTACACGAAATGAGTCTCAGATCTGCTTAATCCTTGCAGTTGTAGAGAAATGTTGTTATAGTTCAAGGCTGAGGAGTGCACATGGTAGTGAGAGTGATACCTATTGGACTGAGGTGATGCAAGTCGCTCGTGGTAAGACTTGAGCTCTACTTGATGACAACAACACTTGGAGACGTTACTTTCCCTCTCGGTTGAGAACATGACTAACGGCCCAAAGGGAATTTTGCAGGCACTTCAACTTCCTGACATGATGAGTAGCTTCATCTTCGCCATGTGTTAGCGCCATTGGGTAACGTGATACTAGGTGTGGTTTTCAGAGCGATGAATAACTACTTGGCAGAGTAGACGGTAAGTGCGAGCTTGCGGAAATTGAAAAGTCGTATCCAGATCCAAAGGTTCGTTATGGCTTAACTTAAAAAACTAAGAGATGTAAACGCGATCATAGGTTTTCATTTGTTTCTTTGAAGGCAATATGCTTTGATGATGAGTTGCATGAAGAACTTTGTCCAAAATAAACTTGACAAATACTGTCCGTATTGAAGCGTTGAATATGTTAATAGTGTAAATAGTGTAAGGTGTTCGCAAACCAAAACTTGCACATGTTTCAGTAGCCGATTAAGAAAAAATCCAACCGCATTTCACAGGTAATAATGCATGTAGAATTATTGATTTTTCTACAACAGAAGTCCCAGCAATCTCTTTTCATTATGATTTCTAGAATACACGTCCCCGAGATAAAGCTAGCCATGCACCAAGGTTCACTCGCTCTCAATGCTTCTAACCTTCTTACAAGTACAGTCCCTCCGGCTCGCCTTCACTCTTTGTCTTCAAGACTCGCTCTCTTGCAGCCCTGAAATCGGCCATTTGAACACGCATTCTTCGCTCTCTCAAAGCCATCAGACCAGCTTCGGAGCAAATAGCCTTGATATCAGCTCCGGAAAGATCATCCTTCTGGTTGATGAACTCTTCCAGATCAACATCCTCGTTCAATGACATCTTAGAGGTATGGAGCGTAAAGATCTTGCGCTTGGTGACTTGATCGGGGTTCTCGAAGAGGATTTTTCGGTCAATACGTCCGGGTCTGATCAGGGCTGGGTCGAGAGTGTCAATCTTGTTTGTAGCCATAATGACCTTGACATCTCCTCTATCATCAAAACCATCGAGTTGGTTAAGAAGCTCCAACATTGTTCTTTGAACTTCACGTTCTCCGCCGGATGTAGACTCGTATCGTTTGGTACCAATAGCATCAATTTCATCAATGAAAACAATTGAAGGGGCATTCTCGGCGGCAACCTAGGTTCAATTAGCTCATACACCACATCTATAGCTCAAGATAGCATACTTGGAAAAGTTGTCTGACAAGCCGTGGCCCATCACCCAAGTATTTCTGAATCAACTCACTACCAACGATACGTAGAAAAGTTGCACTGGTCTGATTTGCTACAGCTTTTGCCAGAAGAGTCTTTCCGGTACCAGGAGCTCCATAGAGGATGACACCCTTCGGTGGCTTGATACCCATCTCCTCATAAAGCTCAGGATGTAATAATGGCAGCTCCACTGACTCTCGAACTTCTTGAATTTGTTGTTCCAAACCACCAATATCCGCATACGACTCAGTTGGTGCCTTGTCAAGCTTCATAACCGAAACCAATGGATCCGCATCGTCAGTAAGAACACCCACGATGGAGACAGACTTGTGATGCAGTAAGACACTAGCTCCAGGTTCCAAGAGATCTTTATCGACAAAGGACATAATTGAGACGTAGTACTCAGGGCCAGTGGTGCTAGAAACAATAGCGTGATCATCATCAATCATCTCTTCCAGAGTACCAACGCCCATGGGGCTACCTCTCATATCGTCAACACGACCTCGCTCATCAGCATTTCTGTCAGAAGCATCAGGGTCGCTACTTGCGGCTACAGGAGCTCCGCCCTCCTTTGCCGCCTTGGCCTTTCGTAGCCGCTCCTGGTTCTCAACATATTCCTCTTCGAGTAGGAGATGGTCGTGGATCCTTTGCATCCGCAAGTATCTTAATTTACATCGAGAGGTTGGATAGACAGCGGGCAGCTTGGCGGAGGCATTCGGACCAGCAGCCTTGCGCTTCTTTCGGCCGATTCTGGTTGTTGGTCTTGGTGGTGGTTCATACTTGGGCTTCTCCTTCTAATCAGGAAGTCAACAAGTGCCAGACAAAGACACAATCAAATGGAGATGTAGGTACCTTTTTGTCTTTTTCGTCCTTATTATCTCCACCTTGGCCAGCGCCGCCGAGTCCAGATTGTTGATTTCCCTTGATATGTGTTAGGATGGATTTCTTCTAGGGGTAAGACAGATTACCATTTTCCTTCAGTTGCTCGTAACAACTAAGGTGGTTGTTGCAAATGGAGAGGAATGGAAATCAAGCTGGACTATCCTCGTTGATGAGTGTGGTGTTGTTGATGGAAGGTGGAAGATTTGTTTGTAATGAGCTTCTGCTGAAAGTCGCATGCAGGCTGGCAGCGGCTTCGCGTCAACATGCGATTAGCGTTATTTTTAGCGTTGTAGCCTTTATGCCTCAGGCAATACATCATCATCCCATCTGAAGCTCGACAGCTCAACCTCGCCCACAAGATCGCTACGCTTCTCACTGGATCCACGTACCACTCTTTCGCTGGAGCCCTTGACAGTTATAAATAAAGAGCTCTGGTGTTAGGGACCCTTCAAAGTGTTATCATCAATCTCCATCGTCCATTCCATTCCAAGACATTCTATTGACGCCGAGTACCCCGCCAAGGGGTCGATAGCAGCTGTAAGGCTTTCCAGAATGCCTTGCACGCCCTTGTTTGGATAGTTCTAAATACTTAAGAGGTCTTATATCACATCTAAGTATCTGCTTGGCTAATGATTCAAATTAGAAGGAACCTTCATGATTAGTCCCTGCCTAGTGAATCTCTTGTGACACTAGCAATCGCTCTTCCCTAAGTCACCTCCGTTAATCCACATCTTTCTGCAGAACACAATCGACCACCCAGCCCTATAACATAAATCATGGCGGCTACTTCTTCCAGCCGACTTCGCAGAGTGGCAAAGGAGTTAATGGATATCCAGAATGATGTCGACTCCAGGATAGAAGCCTATCCAGCGGACGGAATGGATTTGACTCATTTGCTGGCCTCGTTCCCAGGACCACCAGATACTGCTTATGAGGGCGGCAAATTTTTCGTTGATATCAAAATCCCTATGGAGTATCCATTCCGACCTCCACAAATGCGGTTCACAACGAAGCTATGGCACCCAAATGTCAGCAGTCAGACGGTCAGTCCTCTGCATCCCTGGATTGAATCTACTAACTAACTCTAGGGAGCTATCTGTCTTGATACTCTAGGAGCGGCCTGGTCACCCGTACTTACAATCAAGTCTGCTTTGCTGTCTCTGCAGTCACTACTTAGTACTCCTGAGCCCAAGGATCCACAGGATGCCGAAGTAGCAAGTATGCTCATGAAACACCCCGAACAATTTCAGCGAGTGGCTCGAGAATGGGCGATAAAACATGCGAATGCACCGAAACAAACGACCTGGGATACAAGTGAAGCTAACCGACCTCAAAAGTATGGACAAGTAAAGTCTTTGAGTCCAGAGGAGGAATCAAGGCAGCAAATTTTGAAGTAAGGGAAAATAGCTTTCTTGTGCCTTAACTAATATGGGGCAGATACCAAGGTTACAACAAAGATCTTATTGATCGATTTGTGAATATGGGTTTCGATATTGACAACGTTGTTGAAGCATTCCTGTTCGTGAACATTGACAAGAACAATGGCGAGGACTACGAGCTTGAGGAAGCATACATGGGAGATATTACCGCAAGACTGTTGGGTGAGCCGTGATTAATGAAGGCATCAAGGCAGGTGTAGGATTTCGGTCCCTCAAGGTGGGTTAGCATTTGCGTTCCACGGATGGCTGCATGGATTGGAGTCAGTGTGAGGTTATCATCACAGCTAAAGTGGTCAGGATGGGACCTGGAAGACAAGCGGGAGTCTGGCGTATAATAGAATATCATTTTAGCGATCTCACTGCAAAGATGTTCCAAATGCTGTGATTTCTAGCTGCTATTCTATGCTTTTTAAGGACGAAATACGGAAATGATAATCCTTCAACTGTTTACTTGAATCTGCTTGGCGAATTTTTATTCCCTGGAATTACAGTTAAGCAGAATGGTCCCTCGTTAAATCTAGTCTAGTTTGCAGAAAGCTCTCTTCAAATATCGCACCAAACTTCTTTCTCGTTTGTTGCGCAGCAGATTATACTTAATTTTTTTTCCAACTCTATGACGAAGAAGGAAATTGAGACAACTGAAAGAACAAACGGAGTAGGTGGCTAAGAATTAAGAAGTGTCTACACATTGAGGATAGTCACAGCTCACGATTCACAGCAGCACGGATGACGGGTTTTAATCTCTCTGCTCAAATCCATGTCATAGAGAGCTTGCTACACGGTCCAGTTCATCTGACCGATCACTGCAAATGATATCAACAAGAACAGTGTCCACCCAACCCGAAGATCCAAACTGCCCAGCAATCTTAGCTCAGCATACTCATCTCGTCGCCTTTAGTGGAGTTTATTGCCGTTTTCTTCTCCTTTTTCAATTTCCAACTACGGTCAAATTAGGCCGCTATTTTGAAGAGGGACTTATGAATGAAACGCACCCATTCTTCCTCTCCGTCAACACTTACCTTCATCAGATTTCCACCTCCACTTACACTCCCAGCCAACCTCTCTCCAACCCCGCCACCTCCAGCAGTAAAGATCACCAGGCCCATCTTCTCCTTCTCTACACCTGCAAAACCTCTCATCTTCCTATCAACCCTCTCCTTCGACTCGAGCAGATCCTTCTTCACCTCACTCAACTCCTGTTCCAACTTCTCAATTCGCATCATTAACCTGAATTTCACCTCCTCGACGTTGGCGTTCACAGCTTCCTCTCTCAGGAGCGCAATCTTGGCTGCGAATTCGGCGCGGATCACATCGATGAGGGCCTGGACGCGGTCTTTTTCAAGTATGAAGAGGATCTCAAGTTGTTCGGTGTTCCATCGACTGTCTTTGGATGCCATGATGGGGTTGGACCCAGTTGGGTATTTAGATTTTGGGTGAGGAGTGGGTTTGTGGTTGTGATGAAGGCAGGATGGGAGACGGAGAAGGCTGGTAATATAGAATTCTGATTTTTTGTTGGAGAATTCTTCAAAGAAAGCAGCTTCTGTTTGTCACAAGATTTTCACCCCCGGCTGCGTTATTACTTCTTTGTGACAGGATTATCACATCTATTCGGCATGTAATTATCTGCAAGCTACTTTGTATTGAATTTTCTGACAGTAAGGCATATTTTGATCAAATGACAAAGCATTGGAGAGGTGAGTTAAAGCTTGTCTCAAAGGCTTCTTGTTTTAGTTGAGTCTTTGCATACTTTGCTGCTTATGACCCAACACTGCCTACCCAACCTTTCTTTCCGCTTTCTGTTCTCAATAAACTTATTTTTGTAGCTACATCTCATCCCAGTGTTTACTTTACTATCGATAGTGATATTTGAAAGAACATGATTTACATTACCTTAAAATCTTTGATAGATGATGGAATAGGTTTGCCTTTTGCAAAAGATAAAAAAAAATCGGATGCACATTACCGCCTAGCCTTCCCGTAAATACCCATTTATTTCATTTAGCTTTTTTCTCTCACCTTATTCTTCTTCTCATCCTCGGCAAATCTCGTTGCATTTACCCCCTGCTTTGTCATCTTTCGGAAAATGCTTTCAATCTCCATATACTCGATATTCACCCAAGCTTTGAAGAATGACAGAGACAATCTCGGTCACGCAAATGAGTATAACGATCTCTATTTTCAACTACCTTTCAGTCGGGTGATCCTCACATTTCTTGTCCTCTTTGTGAACCCTGTTCAAGCCTTGACTAGCTCAATGTTTAAATAAGATTTGAATAATGACTCAGGTGAATCGAATCATATTGACATTCAACTAGATTTCACTGCAAAGTCAGGGTCTTCTTCAATGTTCGTTACAGACCTGGTACTTTTTGACGTATTCATGCTACTTTTATCCACTGGTTCTGCCTAGCTCATTACATTCCATAGTTAGATATTCATTTAGCAGACTATTGTTCAAATCAATTGTATCACGAACCAAATATGCTACCACTTTCTAGCTAAGCGACCTGGTCTTCTTATAAGCATAAGGTACCCTGCGCAACAAGCCCAATTCCAAGGAGAATCATAGTACGCGGACTGAAATAATTTGAAAGTCTAGTACGCGGGTAAGAAGAGTCGATTCACATTCTCATTCATGTACCTGAATACACCATTCATTCCCACTTCTCCCACACTAGTTTCACCTTCTCCGGATGCCTCATCTGAATCGTAACATTCAAAGTACTATCCTCAACACATTTCCAAACCCTCTCAACCGCCTCCTTTTCTTCTTCGCCCTCTTCAAGTTTCACCCTACATCTATTATTCATAAACAGCCTCGCTGCCACAGCCACAAACTCCACCTGGCTGAATTTCTTTCCTGGGCAAATTCTCGGCCCTGAAGCCCAAGCCAGGAATGCTCCAGGTGGCGGCTCATAAAGAGCTTCTTCGCCCACTTCTTTCCCAGATACAATCCACCGGTCCGGGCGCCATACCAGCGCATCTGAACCCCAGTAAACTGGAGATGTGTTCAGTGCTGCCACGTTGATGGGTATGAACGTCCCCGGCGGGATGGTTACAGAGCGGCCCATGATGGTGGTGGTTACTGGGTGCTCATCGACATATTTGGGCGTCACGACGATGGGGCCGTAGAGACGTAGGGTTTCTTGCTTTTAAATATATTAGAAATCGTTTCTAGTGAAATGGGTTGGGGCAATACCATGAGTGCTAAGCAACGCTTTAACTTTGAGAAGGAGGCTTCGTATTCCCAGTCTTCGATGTTGTCTTTGTCTCCAAAGACTGAGATGAGTTCTTCTCGGATCCATTTCTGCCATTTGATATCTGTGGCCATGAGATTCACGGCGTAGGCCAGCGTATTAGCTGTGGTGTCGTGGCCGGCCAAGTTGTAGATGAAGAGATTTCCATATATTTCTGCTTCACTTAAGCCATTTCTTCCTTGATTATCGAACTCTGATGCTCGTATAAGTACACTCATCAAATTGTCTTTCTCCGCATCTGATTCATCCATGGCTGATTTCTCTTCTTCAACCATCTCAACCATGTAGGCTTTGAACTCGTCGATTGCAACCTTAACCTCTTGTAGCCATTTTGGGAGAATAAAATTGGGTAGCTTCACAGAGGTGATGATAATCGTGAAGAAAACATTATTTAGGATAATCTTCAATGCGGTACGATAAGTCATCGTATGCCCATCCGCTGCCTTCGTCACACCCTCCTCGAAATCATATGCCTTGCCAAACCCAGCGGACGTGAGAACATGTAGTGCAAGTGTCATCGTATCGTTGCTCGATTTCACAACACCGTCTTTTCCAACCTTCATCCAAACTTTTAGCATATCACGAGTCTGCCTAAGCGACTCATTCCAGACATGTTTGCTGTTTCTCTCATTGAAAGGCGGCGTTGTTAGCCGTCGATGTCGTTGCCACCCCTCCCCATTCAGAGTATCAACATTTGGTCCAAAGAGCTCAAGTGGTTTGTACATTATAGGCGGTTTGATGAAATCTTTTCTTCGACTTAATATCTCGTCTGCAGCTGCACCTTCAGCAACATGGATACTGATCGTGGATGGAGACACCGTCACGAAAACAGGCCCAAATCTCTCATGGAGCTTGTACCGGTTTGCGAAATAGCAGCTGAAATTACTCCAATGAATCCATTGTCCCAAACTAAGAGGCCAAGCATCGAAGAATGCGGTGATGCGGTCAGGCGCCATGGCGTAAAATGGGTTGAGAATATCAATGGGAGTGAAGAGTGTTGGAAGACCCATCTTCTTGGCTTCTTCGAAGAGACGCGTAGCTTGCAAAGCTGTCATAATGAAGCCAGCAAGTGCCATGGAGGCGACAACAACGATAACTGGATGTGCCATGATGCTATTTCTGATGCTGTCCCTGGATCGTTGAGTGAAAATCCCAGCGCTAACCTCAAAGGAGCTTCTTTATGAATTCAACTAAGAATCGATGGGTATGAGATGTCAATACATTTCAAAATGGATCGTGATCAGAGGCTCGGGGTTTGTAGAAATGCGATAGAGCGAACAGCGTCAGTTAGTGTCGTTGTTTCTTATGCAACCAGAGCAAGGTAGCACATCCACTTCAGGCAATCTCAGCTCCAGATTAAGAAGGTGGGATGTAACCTTGACTCTGGTTGCAGAAATATTTGTTGCCTCTTATGAGAATGAATCGAAGCTGCTATGAGAGTTTGGTGAGGTAGATTGCACAATTGGTTGAATTCCTGAGAGAATTACAATAACATGAAGTAGCTTCGTTTCGTCTGAAATCATCACACGTTTTTTGACTAAATTGCACGTGATGCGTATTCCTCAGCTCACTCAGCAATGCAACCACAATCGCTGAGGGTTTCGGATAGTGTCCACGCCTTTGCAAACAGATAATGCCACCAGGAACTATGTTATATAGGAGTTTCCAAAATCAACTAGCAAACTCCCACCAAAAAGGTTTCTACTTATAAAAGTACGAGTACCAGTAGGTCCAAGGCATCCCAAACAAATTTTGCTCAGCATACTCTATGACGCAAAAGTTTATAGCAAAGGCCAAAAATGAGAGTAAAATGACAGAACTAAAAGCTGAAGAAATCAAGAGAGCTCATAAAGCCATATATTCGCAGGCGACTTCATAATTACGTGGCCTAATATCCTAACGGTAAAGATAAACTAATGAAAATGAAATTAAGAGACGGCGTTAAAATTGCGAATAAAGGAGAAATTTAACAAGCAATATTGAACACGCGGTATACCCAAAGATAGCTTCCATGTTAAGTTTTATGAGATACATTGATTTCAAACAGTTTAGACCGAAATGGTGAACTTGAGGTTGAGAAGAGTGGCACTACCTAGCAAGGTCTCTCGAATGCGCGCACGTGAGCTCCAATTTTTTACTCCTTGCAAAAGGCTTCACCCCTTCCAATTTCGACTAGGCTTCATTCGTTATGATCAACACAACTTATTCTTTAGAAATGTTAGTGGTATCGCTGTCCCAATATGCCGTTTCGATATTGGCCGTTTCATACTGCTCGTCCACTCAGCCCCTGGAACGTGCAGACTGAGCCACCACCTCGACAACCTTTCCCACAATCCTCCCGCGGCGACTCATTTCCACTCCCAGCCGTTGGCTCTTAACGTGCAAATAAGATCTCGCTAGGCTCGGGAGCTGGCCGTTTAGAGTTGAAGATGTCGGCTGGTATGAGAGTGGGGCTGAGTCATGCCGTTGGCGTTTGCCTATACCGGCCAGAGTCATCGTTCCGATATCAACAGAGAGAAGGGGACTGTTTAAATACTGGATATCAGCTTCGAACAGTCATACCGCTTCACGTACCTCTACCTACGATCGGGATATCGACTTCGGTGAGTCACATTCTCTCGTGGCTACCTACTTATACCTTGACTGATCGTCAAAGTCTCAGCCAACTCCAATATCAATTGAAACTATCTCTTGTCTATATAATTTGAGACGGAGTCGAATCCTGTACAGGTCTTTCAAACCAGCTGAAAGATCTCCTCTCTCGTAGTTGCCAACATGGCTTCTCAAACTCAAGAGGTCTATGACCTTCTCATCTTGGTCGATGGTACCTACTCCATGAGCTCATATCTCACCTCTCTTCAGACCTCATTGCCACAGATTATATCAATCTCTACGCTCACAGATTGCTTCTCTCGAATTGGCCTTCTTGCGTACAGAGATTACTGTGACGAATGGTTGTTGGAGTGGTCAGATTGGTTTCATCCAGGGCTGCTCACCGATGAGCTGCAAGTAGACCTCATCGCGAAAGCGAGATTTTTGGAGCCTCTTGGAGGAGGTGATGCCCCAGAGGCCACCAAAACTGGTCTCGCTCGAGCGTACGAGCTGATGAGGGAGAATGCCACTACGATTATTCTCCTTTATACCGACGCACCTCCCCACACCAAATTCAATGGTAAAATGAACGATTCAAACTCAAACCTTGGACCAGAGCAGATGGCGTTAAAAGTCGAGACCTCGTACAGTGGATACGGCCCGCAATTTGCTGATCTGACGACTGCAGTCAAGCTGCTCTCTGGTCGTAAGGGAAATAAGAAGGCGCAGATCTTCTCAATCCTGCAACCAAATATGTATTTCATGTATGCTGGTTACTACAATTACTTGTCAACGATGACTCGGGGAGCAACTTTCTATTTAACCAGTACCCGGCCTGCTGATATATCCAAGATCACGGTTGAAATGCTACTTTCATGGATGGGGGCAGAGAAGGCCGGCATCACTGAGAGCGCAGACTTCCCTGCACACATGAGCAGATATATCTCTATCGATGGAATCAAGAGCTTGCAATCTGAAAATGACCCTGCAGCTAATCAATTTTTCCTCGCTACGGACAACTGGAAGGAACAGAACTCTGGTGAAAAAAATCTCACAAAAGTTCGAGCTTCCTCGGAGACCTTGAAGAAGTTCATGCCGAAGAAGTTTATACCGGTGGACTTTGTCAAGAGATATAAAGAGGATGCAAGGTACAGGAGAATTGCCGTGGATCAACTCAAGAACATCATTGATCAAGATGTTGCGGCAATCTCTTTCAACCCAGTCTTTGGATCTCTCTGGCGTATTGTCTGTAACGACAAGGACAATGAGCGACGAGATGAAGTCATCACAGCTTTTGGGAATCAGGTTGATAGGATAAAGGATGCAGACGAGAAAGATCGGATGAAGGCCTGGCTGGAGGAATCGTACGATTACACTGCGGAGGTCATGGAAGCCATTGAATCCGTGCCAGCGGAGCAGCATTTCCCATGTGTCTGTCTTGATCCCACCCTGGTTTTTAAGCACGAATCTGACGTTTCTGATGATCTGGATGACTCGAACATACCTATCACCTTCTTCAGACGCGACGAGCTTCTTGAAATTGGACGATCATGCGATTACAAGATTCTTCGGCGTCTTGGAAAAGTCTTGACGAGATTAACATACATCAACTCTGCAGCAGAAATGCCTGCGCACATCGCCATTGCCTCGGAGACCGAGACTCCAAGAATTCCAATGGCTCTTGCTTCTCGAGAGTTTGGACAGAAATTCTGGAAGATCTTGCTTCATATTGTCGTTCCGGGTACAATGCTAGGTGCTCGTCCAGCGGCTCTGCTTGCGGCACTCAGCATTAGACTTGGTGTTCAGCCACTTATTCCCGCAGCTGAACAAGAGATGCTCAGGTGGCCCAATCGGTGGAACAACCTAGAGGTTCCTGAAACATGGAATATGGGCTGTTTGGGTCTCTTACTCGATGCTGATCGAGCATACCGCAGCAGGCATGAAGGGGAAGAGAAGATTCTTGATGTGAGTGACTCCTCTATGGATGAGCGCCCAGCCAAACGCCTTCGACTTGAAGATCACGGTTTACTGACACCCATAAAGTCCAAAGTTGCCGAGAGAAAAGGCTTGCTTAAAGCACAAGACCGAGTGCTCTTCAAGAAATTGGTTTCCTACAAGATGCTTGAACTCAACCTGGAAACATTGTTGAATGCAAAGATTGGATGGACTCCAGAGAAAACCTCTGTCTCGGTCGGCCCAATGGTGATATGCAAGAATTGCCAATTGCCACGATCTGTGACGATTATGGGCGCAGATGGTAAATGCGGATTCTGCCTATGGACCAGATATGCCAACCTAGCCGAGCAAGAGGAACATACGCATGAGCGGTGCAAGAAAGGAGACGACGAAAAAACTCCAGTCACATGGGTTGAATGTAATATTCGATCTTGTCGAGCACAATACGTGGTTTATCGTCCTCAAGCTCTCAATGTCAAACCTAAATGTCACTATTGCCGTAACAATGGAGTAGCTCCGGTTGTCGAGTGTACAGAATGCTTGAACCGAGTCATCTGGCCGAAGGAGTATCGCACAACCGATGTCAAGGACTTCAGGTGCTTTGCTTGTACCTCAGGTCGAAGAACCATCGTGGGAGTCGAGACCACGGCCAAAAAAGTCTCTGCCGAAAACACCACAGCATGGCTAATCCATAACAAGGACAACAAGATCGCCGAACCATTCAACAAGCGCTCCTTGTTCAACACAATCTCCACGGCAGGCACCGACAATTTCGCAGAAAAGGTCGAGCTGCTTCCCGCATCTGCGCAAGGCAACCTCGTCTTGCACGGAAAACTCATCCGCAACTCTCCGGACCTGATAAAACAACTTGACTCCTGGGTCTCTCGCCGCCGCACCGAACAAGGCCAGTGCACCATCTGCTTCTCCTCCTTCCGCAAAGACGCCCTCCTCCCCAGCTGTGGCCGATCCGGCTGTCGCGAGCGCGTCTGCAAATCCTGCCTGGAAGGCTGGTACGGAGTCAACGGCCCCGGCAAAATCATCAACACCACCACCTGTCTCTGCCCCTTCTGCCGACGTGCCCCGACCGCCAAAACGCTCTCCAAATACGGGATGGGCATCCACGCCGTTGCCGACCTCGGCACCGCCATCCGCGAGAGCGGCACCTGGGTCTCGGCATGGTGTCAGCACTGTGGACACGCCAAGCGCTACCTCGAGCGTGTCTGCGCCGCCGGTGCGCCCGCCGAGCTGAGAGAATGGTCCTGCGACGAGTGCCTGGCAGAGGTGGCGAAGAAGGAAGGAAAGGAACTCCTCCGTCAGAGGGAGTGTCCCGGCTGTGGGGTTATGACGGAGAAAATCAGCGGCTGCAATCACATCACCTGTACGTGCGGCCAGCATTGGTGCTTCGTCTGCGGAGAGGGGCAACCCGACTCCGAGATCTATGCCCATCTGCAGAAGGAGCATGGAGGTTTTTTTGACGAGGACGATGAGATATACAACGACGCTAGGGATGCGGACGAAGAGAATGCCGAGTGGTACTGATACTCACGCCTCATTGTCCGTTTTGTATTTGTAGTTTCAGCGTAGAGCGCAGATACCCTAATCATATTCCCCCCCCCCATTATGAAAATTCCTCTCGCCTATTCGTGACACGTTCAACGTCCACCTATCTACCCATAAAACAAATAAACCCTTCCTCCCCTATACCCCAGGATCTATAATAACCGAGCTGAAAATCGCGGTCAACACAGCTGTGCATAGAGGTCAGTCAGTCCAGAGACTCGATGTATTCGTCAAAAATTTCTCATATTTTGCGCCAGGTTTATCACAGATCTCAGACGCGGCCTATACGACGGGTATCTTTGGAGCATAATCTATCACCATCCATTGAGTAGCCCGTATCTCGACTGCACTGCAAACGAATTATCTTCCTGTCGAGATATACGTCTTAATTCTCTTGTATCTATAAATTGCCGACAGACGACTAATTTTTTTCGCAAGTACGCTTTCCCCCCCCTCCTGAAACGACTCTTGTTATACTTGTATATATCCCAATTCTCTTAGATTTATAAGTTGTCGAAAGACAGACTAGTTGTCGTGCAAGTGCACTACCACTTCCTAAAGCAACTTGTGCTATACTTGTGCTATAATCCAGCTTAAGATATAAGAAAAAAAGATGAGTCTAGATTTTGGGCAATATTATGCGCGTAAATGATGTGTAAAACTAGCGTAATTTATACCATGCAAGTAGCGATTTCATGACCTGAAACCACAAACCAAGTACGAGGCTCGTTCTTCAATCTCCGTAGTTCATACAGCCATGATCTCCAATCAAGCTGCCTCGGTCTCTGCACCTATCTTTCTCTCTAAACAATACTGGTCAAAAGTATAGTCCTCGCCAACCACCTGTACCTTCTCCTTCCCGACCAGTTTATATCCCAATCGTTCATAGAGAGCCTTTCCCATAGGACTCGCAATCACAGTCAACACACACCCGTTTCCCCTCTTCTCTGCCTCGCGCACTCCCCACTCACAGAGCATTTTCCCTGCTCCTCGACGGCGGAAGGCTGGATCGGTGGTGAGTAGCCAAAGGTATACTTGATTATTACCATAACGCGCAAAAAAGCGATTAAAGGCAGTTGAGATTGAGCGGGCGGCTTCTTTCATGTGGACTGGGCTGCCGTCACGCCGGGTGCCGATGCCCCCATCTAGGAGCCGTTAGTATTAAGATATTCGTTTTCAAAAGAAGGAAAAAGTTAAAGAGTAAGAAGGAAGAGATAAAAAGCAAGAAAACAAGCCCAACGCACTAATACCCACCCCCTCCGCCTCAACTTCCACCGCAACATCCCAAACAGCAACAGCAACCACCTTCTCCATCCCCCCTCCCTCCCCTCCCAAATCAGCCACCACAGCCACCAAGACGACAAACTTGTCCGGCTGCTCCATGTACCCCCGATACTCGGCCGACACCCACGTCGAGCTATCCTCGGGGTACGCATCGCGATACGGGAAGCGGTATGCGTAGTCAGGATCATCGGGGAAGCCGAGCTGCACCACGCGGGTGAGGGCGGGGAGATGGTCGAGGGTGGCGCGACGGATGGACATGCTCTGCGGCGTGGCCATGGTTCTGTTGTGTTGTGGTATCTTGGAGAGAACGGCGAAGGGTATAGGAGGTGAGGGAACAGCGTATATTGGTTGCGTTATGTATGTATGATGATGGATGCAATTTTATCTAGAGAGGGTACTACTAGGTTGGAGTGAGGAGCTGGTGGATGGTAGGGCAATGAATAGAGGATGTTGGTGTAGTGGTTTGTACTTTCTGCCAATCGTAAAGGTTGTACGAAAGTTACGCCGCGTCGCACCTTCCCTGATTCCCTCTCGATAACTGTTTGGAAGTGGTTCGGTTTATGACTATTGCGTTTATTTGAGTTTAGTTATAGTGCTTGCCTCGATAGGACGAAGTGAAGTACGCATAGGATACTAAATTTTCCAGTTGACTGTTATATTGAAGGTTATGTAGAGTGATTCTGTCTTTCAATCACTTCAAATCATGGCTCTATTTTTTGATAGCGCTGTGCTCAATGCCCGAAGAAATTCCTCTTAGCTTTGGTGTATATGAAGTTGAGTTTTGAAATATGCTAGATTATGGCTCAGCTCTGACGGATGACTTTAGCGTAACGGAATGAGTTTGCCGTCTCACGAGGCTTATATACAAGTCCTAAGATTGACTTGAGTCTTTCAAACAGTGAACCAATCATGAGAGTAATTCAAGGGCAACTTACTTGCGAATATATCTTATTGTGAAATTGCTTTTTGTATATCATCTTCCCGGGTCACACCACATGCACCCTTGCAACCGAACGTCAAACCTCCCCATTGCATACATCACAAAAACAAACCGTACAACAATCTCAACATCGATAACTCTGGCCATCTTCTGTCGGTGCCGAAAAATTCGCCATCCTGAAATTTTGTTGCGATTCGTACTTTTGTGGCGCGTAGATCCTTCTCGTTTAAATCGAATAAAGGCCCGTCTTATTACGTGTAGTGCAGCCACTTTCATCAACGACCCAGAATGTCGGGATCCCTTGTGTCAACATGTAACATTGGTGGAGATGGCTCGGTTAGGTAGGTGTGACGGATTGGGCGATGTGGGAAGTTGTGATGGTGGGATTTTGGGAGGCTGTGTGGTTGATGGTTAATTTGGATGATTGGAGAACTGTTTGGAGAACTGTTTGGAGAACTGCAGGAGTTTAGGGCTGCGGTATACCGGCAGCCGGCCATGATTTTGAGCGGAAAGAAATATTTGTAAGGCTATATCTGTGATTGATAATTGCTGAAGGTTCCTGTCGACTGGAATCTGCAAGAAAGGCCCGGTAGTTGGCACTGCAAGACTTACGTGAGCCATCGGATGAAAGCCGCCATGTTCTGTAACAGGAAGTGCGAGTCCCTCAGCAGATGCTGTCGGTGAGTATCTCTAAATTGATCTGTCATTTGGAGACATGTAAGCTATGGTTCCGTCCCATCTTGACACTGCATCTTCAGATTGTGAGGCTCAACGGCACCATTACGTAATACAGGGTCGAAGCTATCAGTCCAACAGGACTCGGTACTTTTTCAAAGATGGGATGAGTACACCCAGCGGCGGCCAACAGAGGTCATCAATAATGCCGGTCATATATGCATTGTACTTCTCGCCTCGTGTGTCCTACTGGAAAGGCTTGCCTTAATAGGGATATGATGGGTTCGAGGCGGTTACTGGCTGCACGTGAAACCGATGATCGTAAGATGATGAGAGCAAACGACCAATTGATCGTGCAAGAAGTAGGTAGACTTTTTTTGTTGCACGACGAGCGGAAGACGGGTTCTTCGAGCCGGAGTTCCAAGCAGCGTTTCAAGCTGAACCATAACGACGCATGGTGCAGGTGGTTCTCTTGTACGCCAGTCACGTGGGGGGGGGGGGTTGGTGATGCCGCGGGATATGAGCCCAGCGGCATGAGTGGGCGGAAGATGACTCTCGAGGCAGAAGAAATGGAGCAGAGGAGGAAGCGACAATGTAACCTCGCCCTTGTCTTGCCGAGTTTGACTTGACTTCGGATCAAGATCTGGGGGGGTCCCGGGGCAAGAAAGTGTTCCGCATCCCGCTATTGGCCCACGTAGCTTGTCAGTCTGCCTTCTGCACTGAGCCTGTAGACGCTGAGGCTTGGAGAGAGGCGAGGAGAGCGTTGTGAATGGTGGTAACTCCATCTGATCTTCGGCAACGTCAGTTGATGAGCTTCAGGAAATGACCTGGTGGATGCAAGTGGCGAAGGCACACGTTCTCTGTCCAGCGCTTAAGGGGCTCTGTGAAGACGACGACGACAGGAAGAGAGGCCGGGTGGAGTCCCGGATCCAGCGAGAGAGAGAGAGAGAGAGACAGAGAGACAGAGAGAGACAGAGAGAGACAGAGAGAGACAGAGAGCTTGAATGGGCACGAGCAAGCATGGAATCCAAATCCAGGAAGCCGTGATCCCTGGGCCGATCCTCTCGAGATGAACCGAACCGATGTCGAACGCCTCTGCCGATGTGACGAGGGAAAGACGGCGTCGGGGAACTTCCCAGCCACTCCCGGTACCTTCCTGAGAGAAGAAAACATGATATTAGATGCCCTTGATATCTGCCGATACGAGACTAGTATCGTGGAATGAGCCGACCAAAGGCCCAGCACGGACAAGATGTTGAGGGAGTCTTGCGAGGTGTCCTCCTTGGCAATCGTACCGTGCATCTGCAACACGGATAATATCCAGGGAAGAAATCGATGTTGCAGGAAGGTTTGAACCCGGTAAGGAACGTTGGCGAGGGCGGATTCACAATTTAGGCACAGAAAGCAGGGAATTTGGGGAGAGACGCTGCACTGTTCATTGAGTTTCTGTTTCGAGTCTAGAGCCAGGCTAATCTGCAAAGGAGTTGCTCGCTCTTTGTAGGATATGAAGCCAAGTTCTATGAAGCTGTTCTTTCGCAATTGTACCGAGACCTTCAATTCTGGTTTTTGCTCATATCCTCCTGGCTATCTATTTAATCTACAGAATCTAAAATACAACTGTAAAAACAAGGACACGTGATGTCCAACTCGCTTCTCCCGAGTTGGAATGGAAGCGAGTAACTTTTCCCTCTCCTGGCAGCAACCTCAGGTCTCCAACTGCAAGACATCTGGCGTAGACCTCAGCTGGAAGCCCTCTGACCGTTCCACGTCAGCCTTGCGGAACAAAATATTTAGTGCTGCAACTCTCAGAGCCTCGCCTCTGGAAGGCCGTTGGAGCAAAAGATAAATCGCCGTCTTTCTGAACTCTCAGCACCGACATATTTTCGCTCGGCGTCTTTCACAGAGAATGCTCTCACCCTCCGGATGTCATCACGGGATTTTACAGGTGAGGCTCCGAGCCCCGCAGCGGTGTCCTAATCTGGATTTCAGCGTGGATGCGTTGAGCGTGATGGGTATCATGCACTCTTGGATTTCGCTTGCACAGGCAACGTGTGCCAACACAGGGCATGCCGGTAGAGGGAACTGTTTCTGTCAATGGAGTGTGAATTGTATAGGGTTTGAATCTTGATACATAAAATAAGCAGAAACTACTCCCGAAATATTATCAAGGCTGTTTGCAACTCTATCTTTCTTCACAGCGATGAAGACGGCAAGCGGGAAGATCTCCGCACTGACGACAGCAGGACCCTCGTCAAGATATAGATAGCACATCCTCCTCTATAAGCCGTTGTTATAAGTCATGGAAGTTATCTTGCAGCCTTGCGCTAGACCCCTCTCTCCTACGGAACTTGATCTCTTCAAGTCAAGCTCGTTCGTGTTCACGTCAATGGCAAGGGCCACTATCAGCAGTAGCCTCGGCATTCCTCCAGCCTTACGCTCGCGCCCCTTTTCACCCCTTAACCGCCACAATATAATATTCTGCATGCGCCGCTCGTCTCCCATCGTCGATACCCATGGCGGTTCTACGAACATTCAGGCTGTATCTCCTCACAGCGTTTATCTTAATCCTCCTACCGATCCTCTACCTCTTCTACACCCAATCCCCCTACCTCCCACTGCACATCTCGTCTCTGAATTTCGGACACGCGCACGCGCAACTTTCTGCCGCCCAAGACGTCGGTCTCGTCTTCCCTAACGATCCTATTCCCCGGCGGGACTTTTCACAGCTCTCAGCGTACCCGCCGCAGAATATCAACGAGGGGAGTAGATTCGCGTTTGCGACGTTGTATTGCACGCGACAACCTGATACTCGCGGTCCCTACTTTGAAGCCACACAATCCGTCATCTGGCGCTTGCTGTGGTCGGATTTTCGGTCCAGATACCCGGTGATCGTCTTCGTCTGTCCATTCATCCCGGCGGAGAATCGGCGCATATTTGAAGGTCAGGGGGCCATTGTCAAGGAGATTGAATTGCTGGATGATATTATACCCGATGAGGTGATAAAGACGAAGCGATGGATAGACGTTCTCTCGAAGCTGAATCTGTGGAGAGAGGTTGAGTGGGAGAGATTAATCTTCCTTGATTCGGACGCGTTTCCCGTTCGGAATAATGATGACATGTTTGATTTGGTCCCCGTGGAAAGGTGTAAGGAGGACGAGTTGAGCGACGAGGACAAAGCGGTCGTAAGGAACGGAGTGGGTGGTGATGAGATGTGCAACTATGTCTACGCCGGCGTGCCACAATTCACACCCGTGAACATCAATGCCGGGATGCTCATCCTCAAGCCCAATCTAGACATGCATGCCAAACTGCTACGAGCAGCTCGAAGAACAGACGACTACAATCTCGCCGATATGGAACAAGGAGTCCTCCGATCCAAGAGCGCATTCGCCGATTACGGCCCCTTTCCAGTCAAGATCCTTCCACGATCATGGAACGCCCTCCCGGAGTATTATAGCAGTTGGCTTGCAGAAGGATTAGAAGCCACGGATGGACCGATCCGCGTCCTGCATACCAAGATGTGGAATCGCCAGTGGGGACAGTGGACGAACCTGACGCAACTGAACGACATGTGGGATCTCGACTGGATGAAGATGTGTAGATTCTACGACGACGACGCATTTGTGGAGATGCGGGAGACGGGTGTACATCAGAGTCCTCTGGAAAGGTTTACTGAGATACAGAAAACCGAATAGGATCTGTAAACTAATATGTATTATTGCATGATACGGAGTCACGGCCATATAATAAATATCATTCATCACGTTTGATACGTCCCGACAAGGGGTTCATGAATTTCTATGTCAAATTCGGATGATGTGATTTGCAGCGTAATTTGCTCCGCCGAAGCAACAGGCGAGTCATTATCATACCTTGAATGATTCGGAAGAAAATTGAAGGTGGCTTCGAGGGTGATGAGGGAGAGGCGGAAGGTAGAAATGTAGGATGAGATGAGCAGTTGTGGTATAGTTGTTCTAGCAAGAAGATTCTTGGAGCTATCAAGTCCTTTTAGGAAAATATATATGCGATCGATGAGATGGGCTGGAACAACAGACGACACAAACAGGTCAATTCTTCTGCTTGTTGACATTTTCGCGGGCGTTGACTGGTTTGAGGTGACCGCCGTGTACCTGGTGACTTGTCATCTGGAGAGAATAACCCCTAAGGCTCGGTGCTTGACAATACTCGCACGGCTTATCAGGCTTCGTACTTGAAGCGAGTTGAAGTCCTTTGCCATGGAGACTGTTTCCTTGGGATTCTGTGAGGAAAAGCCTCTTCCAAGCTGGGCATGGAGAAGCAGGCAGAGGAAATCCTATGCAGGTAGCAGCTGTGCACATGGATAGCTGCTTCAAGATAGGATAACTCTGAATATCGATCTGAGCGGATATTGAAACCGAAGACTGCTTCGCTTGCAAGCAAAGTCGGATGAAGTGGTGCTGGATGATATTACACCGTGACCTGAATGCTGTTGGATGCGCCCCGAGGTGCCGAAGGCTGACGCGCCCTTTGCGAAGTGCAACAAAAGACGGCGAAAGAGCGTCACAGACCCCGATGACCGGGGTTCGGCTGTGACTGCTGGATCGAGGTTAGCCCGGCGTGCCCCTGGCTGCCCCGCATCCCACTCACAATTGCTCTATTGACTTTCCGACTCCCACTTCTC
The DNA here is from genome assembly GCA_003988855.1 of Arachnopeziza araneosa. Taxonomy (NCBI): domain Eukaryota; kingdom Fungi; phylum Ascomycota; class Leotiomycetes; order Helotiales; family Arachnopezizaceae; genus Arachnopeziza; species Arachnopeziza araneosa. The sequence goes on along the minus strand of QYAI01000053.1, from coordinate 44,086 downwards.
CTCTCTCTTCTTACTTACCCTTCTCCCTCTCATTATTCAATCCGAAAGGGATTAGGCTGATAGAAACAAGTTTTAAACCAAGAGTCAATTCCTGCTCGGTTCTTTTCAAGGTGAGTTCTATATGCGCTGTCTTATTCACGATAAGATAAAGCTAAGCTCCAACAACAGCACCGAGACCGCAAACCCCACTTCTGTGGCAAGGAGCCTGGCTTCTGAGTCGGAAGCTCTTTCAATCCGGAATGGCTTCACTTCGAGCAGCGGCGCGTTTGCGTTCGACTGCTCCCCGCTCCCTTCGAATACAACGACCATATGCCACGGCCACGGCTCTCAAGACCTCGGCTCCTGCGGGCGAGGCGCCGTTCTTCCCAAATGAACCAGAAGGCCCAACTGTCAAGACTGCTATACCAGGGCCGATCACGAAGAAAGCAATCGACGATCTGAACAAGGTGTTCGATACGAGGAGCTTGAATATGATGGCGGATTTTCAAAAGAGCTTGGGTAACTACATTGCGGACCCAGATGGAAATGTAGTGCTAGATGTGTATGTATAATCGTTCATACTTGAACCACTTACTCACTGATCAGTTATGCTCAGATTGCTTCTATTCCAGTTGGATATAACAATCCTGCACTGCATAAAGTAGCTCTCAGTGAGCAAATGGCCTCCGCTATCATCAACCGCCCCGCCCTCGGAAACTTCCCTCAGCACGATTGGGCAGATATCTTACGGACAAGCGTCTTGAAAGTAGCACCAAAAGGTCTTGGTCAAGTCTTTACAGCCATGGCTGGTTCGGATGCCAACGAGACCGCATACAAAGCAGCTTTCATGTGGCGGAGACAACAAGAGCGAGGTGGACCAGAAGTTGACTTCTCTGAAGCGGATATTGCATCGTCGATGATCAATCAAGCACCCGGCGCACCTCAACTCTCAATTCTCTCTTTCAAAAGCGGCTTCCATGGCCGTCTCTTTGGCTCTCTTTCCACCACCCGCTCAAAACCCATCCACAAACTCGATATCCCTGCTTTCGATTGGCCCCAGGCTACTTTTCCTATGCTTAAGTATCCTCTCGAAGACCACGTTGAAGAGAACAAAAAGGCCGAGGCCGAAGCTCTTGCAGATGTCGAACGTTTAATCACCACTTACCATCTGCCACCCGCAGCTGTTGTCATCGAGCCTGTCCAATCCGAAGGCGGAGACAATCATGCCTCCTCGGCCTTCTTCCGCGGTCTACGTGCCTTGACAAAGAAACACAATGTTCTCATGATCGTTGACGAGGTACAAACTGGCGTCGGCGCTACTGGCAAATTTTGGGCCCACGACCATTGGAACCTTGAGACACCCCCAGACATGGTAACTTTCTCGAAGAAAGCCCAAACCGCAGGTTACTATTTCGGCAACTCTGCTCTCCGCCCTAACAAGCCTTATCGCCAATTCAACACTTGGATGGGTGACCCTGCCCGCGCTCTTCTCTTCCGTGCCATCATCCAGGAAATCGAACGCCTCGACCTGGTCACCAACACTGCCGTCGTGGGTGACTATCTGTACCAAGGCATTGAAGATCTTGCCAAACAATACCCAGGCGAGTTCTTGAATCTAAGAGGCAAGGGCCAAGGCACGTTCATCGCGTTCGATAGCCCAAAAAGAGATGAGTTTTTGAAGAAGGCGAAGGCTGTGGGTGTTAATATTGGTGGATCAGGTGAGAGCGCGGTGCGCTTGAGACCTATGCTGGTTTTCCAGAAACATCATGCAGATATCTTGTTAGATGCCATGGAGAAGATTGTCAAGTCGTAATGGGATGGATGAGGTTTGTGAAAAGCGCATATAATTTTCCGTCATGGTCTGTGACTACGGTTTAAGATTGCCCATGCATTAGCATTTAAGCGAGGATGATACTACTTACTCGAGATTCGCATCTCACGACGTAGCATATAATGAAAATCAAAAGTGAACCAATCGTACACCTGCCTTGCTTTACATAGCCTCGCTCACATTAAGGCATCAACCTCACTTACAAGTCAAGGGAAGCCTGTTCCTTATTTAATATGTTTTTCATTCATTTATTAATCCTCTTTTAATATTCTTCCATCTCTGCGTTTTCTCTCCACTCCTCCAACCGTCCCTTCATTTCTCTCTCTGCTTGCCTACCAACCAGCAAGCTATACGCTCTCTGACTCGAGAGGTGGGGAATCACAACGTATTAAACCGAAAGGATACCCGCAGACCAGCCAACCAACCAGTCAGCCAGCCAGCCAACCATGCATGCACGTGAAGCAAGAAAATGCGGGTGCAAGAAGGATGTATTGAGCAAGTGTATCCCTGCCTCATATCCATAGATGTAGGGAGGAGGGCAAAGCTAAATGACAGACAAAGTTGTTCGAGAGCGCCGTGTAGCTGCCTGCTGCTGTTGTTGAAAAAAGCTCGTGTGGCTCGTAGCAGGCGTCTTAAGTGTATGAGAGAATGTAATTTATGATACAGTTCCACGGAAATGATGCGATGTGTGATGTGAAATGATATGATGCGATGCAATGCTGCGATGATGCCGTGATGTGAATAACCCGTCCGATCAATCCAATCCGTACAGTACTTTACAATTCTACATTTTGTGCAGGTTCGGGTATTGAGAGTGAGTGAGCAAGTTTGGATGATAGAGTGAAGATTAATGGCTCATAACCACGTCTTCCTCTTTTAGTCTGTTCCCGTTTCCCTCATAGCCTTCGAGTGGGGCGCCATAGCCGTTGCCGTTGTACTGGTTCTGGTTGATTGCGTCCATCATGGCTTCCTCGTTCTCTCTCATCAACGCCTCTTCCTGTAACCTCAGCTCCCGATCCTCTTCTGTCTCTACCATTCCCATATCAGCTCCAACATCGATCTCTCCATTCGCCATAAATGCATCCTCGTTGATAATCATTTCCTCCTCACCATCTGCAGGTGGTGGCGGTGGAGGTGGCGTTGGTGCAGCTTCCATGTCAGATGCATCTTCCTTTAATCTCTTAAAAGACTCGGTCTCGTCTGCGCCAGACACGGTAGGAGATTCATCGTCACGCTTGCGCTTCAAGTCTGGTGATTCAGCCGCGATTGGAGAACCAGGCGGACTGGGTGTCAAATCCACCTCTGCACTCTCCTCCTTCACCACTGCTTCCTTCTCGATTCCATTGATGATTCCAGTAGGTTTCGCCTTCTCACCTTTCCTCTTGTCAAGCTCTTTCTTCTTCTGAACAGCCTTTTCAAAATAAGCACGCACATAGGCTTTCACCTTCTTCTCCTGTTTCTCAGTGATCTTAGTTGGATCTTCGACGCGGTTGTTCTTGAAATCGGAAGCAACTAGTTTCTTGCCGACTTCCTTGGCAAATTTCTTAAGATCATCCTTGGGGAGGGCTTTTGTGAATTTTTGCATCACGTGTTTGATGTGAGGAAAGAGCTGAATAATGTTAGCAGGGTAATGGAGTGGGAGAATAGAAGACAAACAGTGTTCTCATAGAGTTTCATCTGCTTTTCTAGGGGTAAGCTGCGCCATTTTTCTGAGGGTTTTTTCCTTTCTCTCGGTGTGGCATCGGTCGGAGGAGCTGAATTTGAAGGCGTCTGAGATGATGGATCTTGCTTGGTGATGGAATCAATTATGTCCTGAAGTGCTTTGGCTTTTTGTACACTCTCCGATGGGGCCTGGGGTGGAGGCGGCGGTTGTGCAGCGGGCACCGTCGGACGAGTCCAACTGGTTTGTCCAGCTTTACTATAATAGTAAGGAATTCCTCTCTGGTCTGTAGTCTGAAACCACCCTGTCGGTAGCTGACCAAACGGTCGTCGTACAGGAGGCGCGCGGGAGACATAAGGGATTGTGCGCTGTGGGAGGTTTGATCGTGGGCCAGTTGGGGCCGTTGGCGTAGGGGATTTTCCAACCTCCTCAGCACGGTCTTCCCGTCGCTCGAATAGCGATGTAGCATTGGGATCAAACTTCTTTCGTGGGATACGATAGGCAACCTCTAGCTTGTCCCATTCTTCGAGGAGTCTCTTTGACTCGAATGCAACATCCTCATGCTCGGAAGCTACGAAATTCTGGATCGTGGCTTCGATTTTCGAGTCGGAGATTTTATTACGGGTAAGTCGAGGAAATTTATATAAGATGTCGAAGACTTGAAGAATAACATTGTTGTCGTCTTTCCAGTTCAAAAGGGTGGTGCGGAGGATTTGATAACCGTGCATCTGAATGACTCGATTCCGAACACGGTCATCGTCGCACCGCTGAATACGAGACAGGAGCTTGACAGCGATCCACTTTTCCTTGCATTGCATGAGAGCGGCCATGACCTTTCGAACGCCTTCTTCATCGAGACTCTTAGGCTGGACGTTGTTGACATATTCTTCATCATCCTCCCCAGTTTTCTTCTTGCGAGGTTTCTTAGCAGTAGCAGTATCCCATCCATCGCCGTCATCAATACCAAGTGCTTCGATGGTGGCAGTGGGAAGTTTGGTTGCCCGTTCTGTCTGCGTCTTACCGCCGATAAAGCCTGTACAGTTTGGTTCGCCGCAGTAGCAGGGTGTTGGGTCAGCTCCGTAGCGATCGACGTTGTAGTTGAAGACCAATTCCTCGCCCGCTTTGATGTGACGCTCGGCGAAAATGCCCATGCGCAACTTTTCCCCAACTACCCATTTGTCCACGTAACAGTTTGGATTGCAGGAATGGTTGCAGAATCGACCCAGATTCCCCTTCTTGGTGGCATCGATATACTCATTCTTGTTCAGCGACATGAAATAGAAATGCTTGATGCCATCATCATGATATTGCTGCGTGCGTCGACAATATGTTGGGTGGTTGATAACTTCGCCAATATACTCGTAGATGAAATCATTAGGCTTAAGATCAGTATTTGCTCGCAAACCATAGCCTTTCTTTTCAGTCTTGATGACCGATACGTTGGCATAGAGTTTACGTTGAAAGCGCATGTTCTGGCATTTGCGACCACAGTTGCAATCTCCATCTACGCATTCCATTTTCGTGGCTCTATTAATACAGTCCGAGTCTTCGCCACAGGCATGATTCGCGCCGTTGGCTAGAAAAAATCAGTACATCGCAAACATTGGCTTGGATTTACCTACCATATTGCGAATTGCAGTCACACTCCAGAGCGTCAATATCACCGGCCGAGCCCATGTATTTTGAGCCATAGATACAATCTTTGATGACTTGAAACACCTCGATTGCCTCGTCAGTCGCATCCAGTACGTCGTCGAAAAGTAGTGGTGGTCGTGATAGGATCTTCCGAGACTTCTTGCGCGATAATTTGGGCACTTGCCCTGGCTCTTGTTTGTATAAGATTTCACCTCCAACAGATTCTACTTCTTCATCCTCGGACTTAGGAGTCTGACTTGCACTATGCTTCTTGATTGGCGATTGTGACGAGGAGCTGCTAAGTAACGGAGTATTGGATCGTGAACCTTTAAAATCGGTGGAGGGCAATTCGCCTTCAGATCTGCCGTTCACATTGTCGTGTTGTGCGCGTGGAGAAGCCCCCTCTTCTAGCTTCATACTGTCCAGGGCTGCAGCAAATGGTTCAGACTTGACGACCCGAGTGTCATCTGCCATTGTGATATCTTGAAGTTGCAAACGCTGAGAGTGCGCAAGGTTGAGGGAAGGGTTGGAGGTTGTGTAAAGGTTGAGCTAAAGTTGTCGAGTCTCGGCGCAGAGCTCACGAAATGTACGTCCGTGGCACTGAACAACGAGAGGCTCCAGGGGTTATCTGCGGCCACTGTAACGAATGCGATATTCTTCTGCGAACTGTGAGTGCTTGTAGTCGGTGTAGATAGGCAAATGAAGGGTTGCGACGGTCTTGCGCTGGAGTGGTGAAGGGATGGGAGGGAACGTGAGTGCAGAACGAGATTCCGCAGAGAGGTGATTCCGGACTGGCGGGGGAACTGTAGTGCTCGCGGATGAGAACATGAAGTGCAGGTCGACAGCAAGTGTGAAATGGATTGAGGAGGTGCGTGATGTAGGAGGAGGAGAAGAACCCTGAGACTGAAGAATGGCAGCAAGAAATGGAGGACAAATAACAAATCTACCTCGTTCGCACCTCCTTTCACCTCAAATTGCCCTTGTGTCGCTCACAGTCCGCTCGCATATCAGTGTTCACTTGTTCGCCTCTCCCTGCCACCCAGAGTTGGTTGAGTATCAATTGCTATAGAAAAGTAGAGCTTGTAGGTACAATTTTGGGTGTGATCCTCAAGCGCCGGCAAATGCCGACGGAGGTCTAGACATGAGCCTCCCAACACCAACAAACCTCTGTAATCGATTGTAACTTTTTCAACGCCAAATTGTCCAAATTGATATTTGCGTTGTTCCATTTGTAGATAACTTTTCTCTCCTAATAGAATGATCTGGTTTGGTCATAGGGTTTGTATTGTACCTACTCATGTACTCAATCGCGTTCTCGCTCGCAGCTTCTGAAAGAGACCAATACTTACCTTGCTAGACCCTCAATAAGTTCTGACAGGATAATTGTCCTTATTCTTAGTAACCAGGGATATGTTGCTTTCTCAATATGGTCCTCCATTGGCTAGGACAGCTTGTCAAGCTAAAACCTACCTCGACATAACGCGATAGCAGCTGTGATCCTTGGTCAGTGATATATGGAACAAAAATCCCATTGTGCTCAGTGAATCCACGGAGTAGACATTAGCACGTTTGGTATCCTTGCGTGTAAGTTTCCATCCATATGATCCTCCAATATCCAAGAAGACTTGGTGAGGTATATCCTATCTTGGTGTATGTGAAAGCTGTTTTGAGCCTTGACGGAATCATCTATGGATTTAAAGGCCTGTGGAGCTCGACAAAGTTTTGGAAATGGTATTTGTGGGTGTCCCGATGCATGCGTCCCCTTCTGAGGTTCTTCCGTGTTCAACAGAGCGGTGAACTATAGCTTACCTTGACGTAATGCGATCGTTTGTTTGATCCTGGGATAAATCATGTATAGAATAATAGACCCCATGAAGCTTACCGAGACTGCGGAAAAGGGATTTGCATCTCTTCCACTCATTCTTCCATCAAGAAGTTGGTTGCGAGATGGTGGCGCACCCTATCCAGTCAACTCCTTTCGGTAATTCCATGAATCCGGCTCTGTCGAAAATTCCGAGTTCATTAATGATCCGCTCTGCGTGATCTCCAGCTTCATGGGGTGGTGCAAGTTTGGTACTGATATCAGGGCGGATATAATAATAGTGGTTCCGGAGGGTTTTCAATCCAATCCAGCCGACTGAATCGGCCAGTAGATGGAACTGTGAAGCGCGTCCGGAATGGCAGGTCGGGTAAAGAAATAGTTCAGTCGGATGCTGAGAAATGCCAATCTAAGAGCGACGTCAGTGCTAAAGTATAAGTAGGGGAGCGGGTTGACTGGCCCTCTCTCTTCGAATGGTAGCTTGACAGCGCATTCCTACATGCTCTAGCTCGGCGTGGCCGTCAACGGTGAGCTCGACACATAGGCAATAGTCGGTGGATGAAGTGAAGTGGCCCAGCACGACAGGAAGTATAAAGCGGTGGAAATCGCCCTTGCTTCTAGGAGGATTTCCTCGGTCACACAGGAGCAGGTGTGCACGCGGAGTCGCACGTCGCCATGTCCAAGCAATCAGTTGATTGTCCCGCGCGCCTCCTCCTCCTCCTCCTCCCGGCTGCAGCAGAGGCCAGTGCTTCGTTCTGCCAACGAAACAAGCGTGGTCGCCGCCGTTGGCGACACTGGATCGTTGTCTAGTGTTTTGGGGGTCGCCATTGCGGCTCTCCGCCAGGGCTGGTGGTTCTTTTTGTCGTCCAGCCTTGTGGAGTTTGAAGGTCTGGGAGCCATTGGGCGGGGGGCATGGTGTTTTGTGATCCCTCACGCCGCTAGAGCGGTGGGAGGCGGCTTGGGCGTTGGATTGGTGGGCGGGCTTGCAAACTCACCCAATGCCCTCGTCGCAAGAAAGCATCATTTTTGCGATGCTGCAAGGCCAGCGCAGCAAGATGACACAGCCAATCGGTTCGTCCCTTCACTCCCCTATTCGCTGCGCGAAAGTCAACTTCAATCTTGAAAATGCGTTTGAGATGAATTTCCGCAATGGCAGCAGTTGGGGCGCGGGCAGACCCAGGCACTGCGCGAGAGAGAAGGGGGCATGCAGCTTTTCATGTGGGCGGTCGCTAGACAGCGTCTCTGGCTGCAACTTAACTCTTATCCCAGGCGTTGCATGTCTGGCTTCAGTGTCCTCTTTCCTCACTCGTCCGGCGCTCCCAACCCGCATTACAGCTGCAGCAGCAGCCTGCACGACTTTCAGAGTCTCATTTTACTTCTGAGTCCCGTCTATTAACGCCTGTTTGACGCTCCTGTTCTGGTGCGGTGCTGCTGATGCTGCTGCTCTTTTCTCCCCTCCTCTCCTCCTCCTCCTCCTCCTCCTCCTCTCCCCTCTCCCCTCCCTTCTTCCTGGAACCCCGAGTCTGAACTTCTTTTCGCGCGCTTCTGTCTCCTGCGGCCACTTCCACTTGCAGCAGCTCTCACTCATTCAGCCTTCTAATTCCTGCCCCGCTGCTCCAACGGCTTCTGACGCTCTTTCAACGGCCGATACATACACCTGCCCACGCTCCCTAGACTGCTTCCCAGAGTGACGAGATTCCCCCAGACTATTAAATGATATATAATACCGCCTCCCGCCCACCTTCGTCGCCCTCGATTCTCTCCCCACTCCTCCGTGCGCCGCGAGGCCGGTATCCTTCTATGCGCCTGCAATCCTCCTGGGACGACACCACCACTTCTACTCAGCATGATGGAGAGGACGCCGCCCTTCACCGATGCGGACCTGGTAAGTGAGAGTGAACCCTCAGATCCGGCTGCTCGAGATTCGCAAGACCTCGAGCCGCCGCTGTCAATCCCGTATCACCTCTGTTCGCGTCTAAATACTGACCTCGACTTCCGCCTGCAGCGCTTGATTGTGACTCAAGCTCTCAAGTCGTCCTCGATACCACTTCAGAAGCTGCTGCGGCTTTTTGACGATCCCAATGTCCAACCAGTGTGGGAAGATATGGAATTCCCTTACAGTAAGTAGAGTCTTCAGTTGAAACTCGGCAGCAAGGTTCCCCAGAGTTATGAATCGCGCAATATCACACAGACATTTGTTTGATCGTCTGATCATATCATTGACTTTCTTTTAGGAAGGACTTTGCTAGAGTGTAGAGACATGTTCGAAACCCTCCGACATGGACAACCTTCCCCATTCGCAAGACAAGATACTCCTAGTAACCCTAATAAGCGCAAATCCGATCTCTCTCCTCTAGAATCTGCACCTGGAGGTAGTGGAGGATCTGCTCCAAAGCGAAGACAATCAACATTAATAGGTCAAGAGAAAGGAGCTAAGCATATTCTACCAAAGCCTCCTTCAACTGGCTCGTCGCCTTCCGTAGCCAATTTTCCACCCGTACAAGCAACGAAGCGACGAGGTCGCCCGCCAAAGGCAGTGGTTGAACAGAGGCACCAAGAGCAGATAAGGAGAGGAGAAGTATTAGCACCGGGGCCGATGCCCCTCACACCTGGTCCAATACATTTTCCACCAGAGAGCCAGAACCCTCCTGGCTATGCTCCAATTGCTCCACGCTCTGGGATGCAGAGTCCAGCGTTGCCCGAGGAGAGAAGAATGGGAAATCCAGAAGCTTCAACTGCCCCAAAAAGGCCGCGGTCCAGTCCAAAAACCGCCAAGGTATAACTTACTCGGATTATAGTTAACATGTTCTGATATTATATAGAAGGAAACTCCATTAGGTCCAGGAGAGACCATTTTCTCAGCCAATCTACAAATGGGCACTCCAGAAACCCGAGAGGCATTTCAGCAACCACCAAGGGAGATTATTCATGCCGGCCCATCAACAGCTCGCATCGAGAGCACTACAGCTGCTCAAAGTGCATCTCCTGCCGTGTCCGAAGCACCTGCACGATCATTAGCTGAACCTGCCCCTCCTCGACCTCTGCCAGATCCTTAGGCCTTTCTATTACAGTCTTTAAAAATGGCAATTTCTTAGCCTACGATACGGCGCAACGATTAGAGCTTACGCTTCCAACGATCTAATATACTTATCCAGAACGTCCGCAACGAAGAATATAATTCCCCGACACTGAATAACGCTTTTCACGGACATACGAATTTCACGCAGCATAATTCAGGGCTAGTTATTAATCTAAAAAAAACACCATCTACGCGACGGCATTTCCTTTTTGTCTTAATCCATCAGCTCTTTAATATTTCTACATGTATACACACGAAACCATTGACAGCAGAGTAATGATGCGAATATCATCTGGTGGCTAGTACTGTGTTACGATGGGATGGCTATGCATGTCTTGTATGTAGTATGCGCGCCACCCTGGCCTTTGCATTTGCATCTGCATTTCGGCGGTACGGAAGAGGCAAGGCCATTCGCATCTTCTGATTCTTTTAATGTCGGCGTGTTTTAGGGTTGCATCATTCGGTTTGGGTTAGGGGCGGATGGGTAGTTCTCTTTTATTGTTTTTCCATGTACCATCGGACTAAGTAACAGAGGATGTAATTTGGAGAGTTGGAGGGACAATGCTCGAGTGATGAAATGACGAGCAGGCAATAGACGGAGGAAGCTATTTGTGATGTGATGGTCGCATGATTGTACGAATAGGGACACGGCATCGTTTGACTGGCAGGGTCTTTTCGGGCCACGGAAGCCAGCGAGCACTGTATCAGTATATGAAATAATGTACAAACTCAGAAGTAACCGACCGAACTGCAAGAATGCTGTACCTATTGTAGAACGTAGTACTGGGCGCCTACGGAAGATAGCTACCTTGAGGTCCAACCGAATATCCGCAAGCGCACAGCGATCCAGTATGCCTTGGCTATACTAACCACAATCAAATTTGACGACGGGAGTTGAAACGGGCGTCAGGGCGAGTGCCCTCACCGGCTCTCTCCGAATAGATGATGGATTCATTCACATTGATCCCTCGATCAGCACTCGATGATGCACACGATAGAACAGACGAGATTACAGCATCTCCCTCCTCAGCCTTGCCAGGCGAATTTCGAATGCTACGCTATTCCCTGATGTACCTTACGCATTGTAGTGTCGTCTTGCCTTCCTGGCGCTCTTCTGATCTACATACATTAGCCCGCCCAGTTCGAGCCTGTCTCAAGCAGAAGATGGTGTCTGAACTACCAGACCTAGACTCACTAGGGGTGTGGGAAAAGAGAAGCCCCGGAGGAGGAGGAAGAAGAGGAGGATCACGATCATCCGCCACCAGACGAGACCAGACCAGCGCGCAGCCAGCCCAAGTGCCATCCCTGAACAGATCCGATCTCAGCAGGTTACTGAGGTCTATGTACCGTACCGGATCTGATCGAAAGCGTCACCACCACCCTTCACTTCCTCTCGCTCCCTTCACTGATCATCCACCACACCACCTCGGATCCCTGGACCGATCTCCTCAGCCGGTCCTCCACCACGCACCGGACTTGATACAATGTGGGTAAGTGTACTCCGTGAGTAAGTCCCTCCTGTACGACACGGCGCCGTTCAGCTCAGGACTTTCGAGGCAGGCCTGTATTCGTTGGCTAGCCGCCCGCACGCCCGCTGCCCCGGCTGCGCTGGATAATGAATTGCATTATTATGTATGTCGTGCAGGAAGAGTACAGTGCAGTGCGGTGCGCAATGTACAGTAGGGGAGGACGCAAGGAAGAGGACAGGCAGGCAGGCAGGCAGACCAGCATCCCCCATCTAGGTCGGCAATTTATTCACTCGCCGTCGCGCCACGAGCGTCCTTGGGGAATTCCAGATCTTCCACACGAGCGCAATCTATCTGGATCGAGTTGCACGTCGGAACTGGCAGAGGAAGAAATCAAAAATATATCCCAGAATACGCCCGCCGTGATCCCGATACGGCTGCACTCCACCACAAGCGACGCAAGCGAGCCAGCCAAAGGCATCTCTCGCACCTTTTCGGCAGAGCAGGCTGGAAGGATTTCATTGATTCAACTCCATTCAAGCAAGCGAACAGCCACGGCACGCCCCCAGGAAGAATGGGGGAAGGAATAAGAATAGAAGGTCGCGTTTATGCGGCCCTACGCACGTAGCAACTCACTCACTCGCTCGTTCACTTACTGACTCCTCACAGACCCTTCGTCCTCCCACTCTCTGCCCGTTTGGCCCATCCCACGAGATCAAGTCATGTACCATGCTGCAGGTGTAGCTATGTCTTGCTTCCTGTCGTGTTCGCCGGTGCTGTCCTCGTGGAAGAGGAGCCGTGCTGTAGTTCGATGCAAGCAGCAGCAGCAGACCGACGTTACAGAAACACCACACACTTCACTCCCACCGACGGACCGGGCGGATCTTCCCGTTCCTCTTCCACTCCAGTGCAGGAGGGACGAGAAGAGCTTCACTATCGTTCATGCACCTCGCCCACTCGTCACTCTGCTGCCCTCTTTGTTTTTCCCTCCCCCTTCTCCAGCCCTAATTCCGGTTGTGGGAATCCGTAACGACCGGAACGGGTGGGAGGCTTTGCAGGCGGCATGCGAGAGTGGAAGGTGTCACGATCTCACGTGTTCTATCCGTCTCGCAAGCCCTTTTCAGCTTCTTCTGCTGCTGACCAACTCGGGCTGTTTGATTTGATTGCTTTGGGCCATCTCATTTGATTGATTGAGTGGGAAGGACTTGGTATGCACCGTGGACTCAGGCACGTCTGCATGCAGACTGCAGGAAGCCAAACACGCGGCATGCATTGAAGCGAAAGTATCCTTCAACAGAAAAAGATTCGTGACGCGTCGTGACGCGCGAGAGGGCCCCGCGGGTTTCATTGCTCTCATCTCCTCCTTCCTGCAGCGTTTCTTGCACTTGTTTGCACTGGCCAGATAGTGGACAGTCTTCTCGTTCCGTAAAGGCTTTTTGCTTCCTTTTCTTGGAAAGCCTGTCGGGTCGCATGTCACCAAGACAGGAGCCGCAATGGCAGATGTCGTGTTTTCCCAGGTCCATCTATTATCTAGCCGATTTGTGGGTTCGGAGAGAATTGGGAAAGGGAAGGGGAAAGGGAAGGGGAAAAGGAATGGAATGGGTCAACAACCTTCCTTCTTGGCTCGCTCACTCCTGCCGGGAAAGCAGTGATCACCTTGAGGCGATCAATCTTTCGGCCCGGAAATGGATACTCAGGAGAGGAGATTTGCAGAGGCTGAAAGGAAGACGTGCTTCTGGATATGATATTCAGGGGCCGGTCGGTTGGATGGGTTCCCGAAAACAGGGGTTTCTCGCTTTGGAACGATGGCGAGGTGAGATGAGATGTTGGGATGTGTTGGTGTAGGTTGGTGGCTTCGGATCTGCTACCGAGGGAGGTGATGTTGGTAGCGAGGTGCATCTTGCAGTGAGGAAGTGTTCCTTGCTAGACTGAACTCTATCCAGTGTGAGATCACCGTCTCTAGACGTTTCCTGCCCTGTCCTGGAGAGTTACATTCCCTCAGCATGGGTTGATGAAGAGTCTTTCGCGCCGGTTAGGTTCAAGTTGAGCTTGGCTTGACTCTACTGCACTGTTGGGCTTTCTTGTTTCTCTTTTTTCCTTTAGGTTTTAGTGCATATTGAAAGCATAACCTTCTATCATCAAGACAATTGTCCTTAGGATCTTGCGATTGAGAACGAGAGCTTGAACTTGGCACTCTAATAAAGAAGACGATAATTCCAATACTTGAAGCTTTCCGTTTTCAACCAAGAATGCTCGACAGTAGGTCTGCTGCTTCTGCGTTCCTATATTGCACTGCAGAGATCAGACACAGCTGGCTAGTCCTTGCACACTATCCGAGACGCAGGTTATGAGGATTCTCGTCTGCTTTTGTCTAAGGGAATACCTCACAAGACGAGGGTGACTCTTAATTTATTGCGAAGCCTTGTATCTGCACTCTTCGCAATCACTTCTAAAGTAGTTCATCTTGATGTCAAGATAGAAGGTTGCTAATTATCTGTAATGGACTAGTAGGATTGCATGTCTTCTTTTAGATTTGCTATGCGTTGTGTTTTTCCAACTAGTTAGAAGTACAGTCTTTACCTATCCATGGCCTTCTTGTCTGCCTCAATCGATATCTCCCACTCTCTCCTCCCAATACCACTCTACATCACTCGACCACCCTCCTTCTGCCAATATACAATCCCGGTCTAGGAAAGTTATCTCCAAACACCCTAATGAGCCGCGTGTACTTTTCATGAGCCGTATAATCCTGCATCAACCATGTAGCCCTCCCAATGACGCTTCCAGCTTTTTCTTCTCTGCCTTTCTCGGCTCCGTGCACTTGATACTGAGGAGGAGGGTGCGAGTCTCGAGTACCGATAGTTCGGTCTCAGTAAGCTCTTCTGATGGAAATATCGACACGGGATGGTGGATTGCTGGATTGAATGCGGAGGATATGCCCCTTGAAGAGAGGGAAGAGATATTGGTGAGTGTGGATATGGTGGATGATGATTTCTTGCTGCTTTATCTGCGATCATGGTCCAAGTTTTAATTCGGGGTCCTTTTCGAGATTATCTATAGGAAGACGCTTAGGTTTGAGGATCAGTTCGGCAGGTCAAATTTAATATTGGTTGGGATATTGTTGGTTTATGATATTTTTTGGGGTTATTATAGATGTCTGTAAGAAATAAATGGTCTGCAATTGATGTGTACTTTAGAAATGTACCCGTGGCATAAGTGGTAGTAAGCTAGTTTTCCTCATCATTGGTCATCGCAGTAAAGGCTCGTCTCCACCGCCTGGTTGGTGTTAGTCTTTATATCTCAGTATGACTTGACACTCGCTTTTAGCTTCATTGGTTAGCAGTCACGGCTTCTTCTTATCAGCTACTCGTTCGTCCATTCATAATTCGGCTCCTCATCTTTTCAGAAGTATCTAACAGCACGGCAAAGATCATCGCTGTTTGAACGTCTCTTGCCTGTGATATAATGTAGCACTGATTGCGAGTGTTGCCTTTTAAGTGATTACTTTTAAGAAGTGAATCTGACCGAGATGGAAATATTTGACTTGGCAATTGTTAGCTCGCACACTACACGACATTCACTTCCTGCATCCAAAAAGCTCGCTACCAGATATATCTATAAAAGGCAGCAAAGCGCTCCTTCTCTTCATCATCTCTCCATTCTCCTTCACGCCCAGTACTTTCTCGGCTTCTACCACTGGTAAGTGCAGCTCTTCTTATGCAGACGTAGTTTTTTTTAACCCATCAAATTTTCACGTTCATTCATGCTATCAATTGCAGCGAGTTCCGTCGTCGGTAACTTCCTCGCTTTTTCCACCGTCGGTGATTTCTTGACTGTCAAGGATTTTCTTACTGTCAAGCTTATTGCTGTTTCTAGTAAGCTTCACATTACAGCCGAGGGAATTCCTCTTCAAATCACAATAGTATGTTTCGCTGATACTGTTGCAAATCTTGGATCTGATCTTGAGCGTTGCAGTTCTTGGAGTGAATGGTAGAACATCTTAACTAATAAAGCTCATCGCATCTGAACTTCTCAAACCGGTCCTAATCACTTGTAATCTAGATTCACTCAAATTTGCTTACTTGAATTCAGTATGAGGTTTAGCTTGCATTCACTGTACAATCACAAGGTTCTGAGGGGATTCAACGAGCTATAAAAAGACCTCGTATATATTACCTTCTCCGTTTCTTTCCACGGAGCATTCAGGCCATCAAACACGCCAACACTGTGAGCGATGCGATATATCCTGCGCGGCTCTGTGAGTGGAGTGAGGAAGTCCTGATTTTTGTTTATCTCGTCACTGTTCTGGCTATTTATGACGATTTTAGCTGCTGTCTGATCGATTCATAAACGCGAGAAACTTGGTGGGGCAATGGAATCGATAGAGATGAGAAAATCGATAGTGAAGAGACGATTGATAGTGAACCTCTTTTAAATAGCTTAAATTTCTCGAATAGAAAATCTTTATCCACTGTAAACTACATTTCATTCCTCTATTGAAACTTAGCTCTCACTCCCATCACAATTCAGCAAAGTAAATTTCTTCTCACAAATCGGGACAAGTTGTGAAAATTTATTAGCATGCCTAGGAGCTACTACCGTATCTATTGGCATCATTCTCACAAGATTGAAGTTCAAGGCTACATATCTTAACTGCACGGGTAACAAACAAGCAGGTGATATCAGTGACGAAAACCGGGAAGACATCCTTTTTTGATCGTCATGAGCTGAAGAAGAGGAGGGAAGATCTTGAATAAACACACCCCTTATTTACGCAACTTCCCCAGCACGTAACAGCCCGATCCACCCGGATACGCTGTCACACATTCACCTTCTACTTTACCCACGAGTAAAAGAAGTCGCCTTTCGTATTGATCTATTACCTCTACTTGCTCACCACCGACCCGTCTGTCCAGCACAGAGGAGTAGGGAAACTTCTCTGGAGTAAAGACAGCAAGGTCTAGAGATGAGAGAATGCTCTTGCTAGTATTGACTATAATGAGTGATTTGGTGGTGAATCATTATTTAGAAATGCAGTCATACTTCCTAACTTGCATAGTGGTAGGGCTTGGTAACTTGATGGGTGATGAAATTTAGGATTGATGAGAGAGATTATGGCATGTGAAGGAATTTATTGATAGTGGAACATCGGTCTTTGGGCTAGCCTGTATATTTAAAAAAGAATTTTCTCAAATTGCGAGAATAGGTGCTGATAAGAGAGGGGACTACATAACACGTGGGATCTTACGAAGGGTCTTTAATAGTGACCATAATGATGAAGAAATTGGTATTCGATATCTAGCATTTATAGATGAGGAATGTAACTCATAATGTTGGTATCTGGGTGTTTCGTAGATTTTAGAAGGAACATGCCTCAATGATATAGAAGACTCAATGACAATAAATGCCCTAGCGCTTGTGTAAATAATACTCCACAACAAAAACAAGAACGAGTACGAAGCTAGTAGAACTATGCTGTTGCTAAAATAATTTACCCATTTCTCCATAAAATTCATGCCAAGACAGGTGAAATACAGCCACCAAAAACCCGCACTCCTAAGTAGGATATAGCGTGAAAGTTTCCATAACAATAACTCGATCGAGGTAGGAAATTCATAGTGTAGAGCAGCCAAGTGAATAGCACCATAGGAACCAGGGATTAAGAGAAATGTGAATACGATTAAAAGGTACCAAAAAGCATCAGACAGTCGGTTGAATATGTCACCATTATGATTCAAGTTTCTAGTACCATGGTAGATCATTCCATTTCCATAAGGTCTAAATGCTCCACCATTAGTTGGATGTAGAATAGGAACTTTCTCTCTATCTCGCACAAGTTTGGGACTTAGCCTAGGGTCATTAAAGCTTGCAAAGGCAGCTTCAGGCTGGTCAAGAGTCTTTATCAGCTCTCTTATAAAGTCGCCAGCCAAATTCAGCCTGTTAACGTCTTTTTGAGAGAGCCTAATACGGATTCCGGCCGGATCTAAATAAGAGTAACTTGGACCAAGCCCAGAAGCGAGAGCTTGACCACTTTCGAGGGTCAATACTGGAATGATCTCTGCTGATGGAGAGTACGACGCTTGTATTTCGATACAAGGATGGCTCAACTCGCCTGAAGCTATGTCTTCGGTAACAGGGGCCGTTGAAACCAACGGCTTGAGCCTAACGAAGTGGTTCTTGATCTGGCTATCATTTTTATCCTAAGTATCTAATACACGTAGAGAAGATGATGTTTCTTTTGAAAGTAGTTTTGAATACCCCTGTAAAACTTTGGGTGAATTCTGTAACGAACCATACTAGGCAAGCTTTGGATCTTTTAGGTCGTTTGACCTGCTGGAGCTGAGTCCTCCCCCCTTCTCCAGCTGCTAACAATAAACGCTAGTGCTTCAGGGTATTTCTCCAAGGAAAATATTCTCGCCTTTTGAACATCGTATGGCTTTTGAAGCCACAGTGTGTACATGACGAGAGCGCAGAACACATGGACGAGGGTGTGATATTCGAGTAAGCTGATTGGAAACCCAGCAACTTTTCGCTCAATGGCTGGACCGACAACCCAAAGAACTTGAACGCAGACTAGTCCTTTGGTAAGAAGATTTGCTTTGCTTTGGTCCTCGATTGCACCTTGAGGCACGTAGTGAAAGTGTCCATGTTGTGCGAGTCAAAGCAATGCATTAGTGGTTAAGGTAATATATTTTGCTGTGTTGTGTATGTGCTCGATACCATCCATAAATCCACCCATGATCGCAAAAAATGCGTAGGCCATATCAAATTTATGGGCATTCACATCATATTTTGTCCCCTGCAATTACAGTGTGTTAGTAACTGGCGTTAGAGATCTCATCATTATACTAACTTGAGAGTTGGGCCGGGGAGTATTGTCATGTATTCTCTGCATCTCTTTGAGGAACCGTCGTGCCCCTATCCATTGCTCAAACGCGGTGAAAACTACAAATTCCGGTGCCAAAAGTCCTATAGCCACCCATTTTGCTTTTCGTAAGAAAACCACTACCTGGCCATCTTCAGCGTCTGGTATGTTGACGTGAACTGACGTCCAAACACATAACACAAGAGTAAAAATACAACTATATAGTATGCTTCATGTCCCACGGCTAGAAGGGTCTGCTACCCAAGCAGGCGAAAATGTGGAATCAGTAGTGTTTTGAATGGGTGCAGCTTTGATTGTGTGGAAATAATGTGAATACAGAAAAGCGAGAGTGAGTAGCATGATGACTGTGATGTGAAAGAAAGATACTTGAAAGGGAGAGTGGGATGGATTTGATTGCATCTTTAAGATAGCCTCGTTCATACCATGGTCTCCGCCACCATATTATGATGAGGTCTGCATAATCAACCACTTGCCAAAAAATAACACGAACAAAGTAGAATATCATTCCCCAGAGCCTTGCAGAGAGACTGGACGTAGCAACCCACATATGGATACTGTGCTTTAAATGACTGCTTTAAGTGTGAACAGATGTAAAAGGGTTGGAGGGTAGTGATGCTATTGGCTGATTTTGGCGTGCACGCTTTTGAGGTCGAATGAACACTTTCGTCGCCACTGATAAATGCCAGAAGGTGTAGTTTTTGGATAAACGTTGGGGATACAAAGCGAAAGGTCGATCAAGTATGCTTTCAAGAGAAAGCCAAGAGTTACTAGCTAAAGGAGCGTCGTCGGTCAATACGAATTGAGTATAGTGCGACTTACATGAGCCACCCTCCTTTTGCCCCGCCACGATGCACGTGAGAAGGTCAATCAATCACCTCCCACCATCCATCAACCACAGAGTCAGCCGTTCTTTTCACCAGGCAACGAACCATCGTGTGATGATTACTGGCACATGTCTACCAAGGTTTGCACAGCCTTGTAGCCTTTCAGCACCACAACAGATCTTTACGTGCGAGATCTCATCTATGACTGTGCCATCTCAAATGCCAAGACGATGCCGAGAAGAGTCAAGAACATAGCCTCGTCATGAGGAAAGTTAAATATCTGGCCACTTTCCGTCGAGTTACTGGGTAAGCTGTGCAACTTTCATTCTTCGAAATCATCAAATTCTTCGAAACCAATTTCAGTCAATCACCAGAAGTCAAGAAAGAACCATCAACAATCAGTCACTATGTGCGGACTCTTCTCAGCCATCTTCCAAGAGACCTACGAAGTCTGGGATATTTTTCTGTACGGCGTTGGGCACCTAATGACGAAACTGGGGTTTTAGAGTTAAGAAACTCGTAGACCTGATATTCTCACAACTCACCATACATCGCCCAATTCTTCAATATGGGTTGGATGCGCATCATGACTCGTAGACAAAGAGTCTGAACACCGCATCGTTTATGCCAGGAGCATACATATCACAGTCGATCGTACATACGACATTTCCTTCAGTAAACGAAGCAAAGCAGACAGTATGCCGAAATTCGGAATGGTAAAAATCCCTAGAGGAGAAACGGAGGCAGAAACAGCCGTTCAAGCTGAAGGATCTACCAGATATCATATTGGATACCACATCAACCGGCCTCTCACAGCTCAGAGCAATGAAATTCTTTCTTCTGAACAAATACACTTTGATCATTCATTTGTGATTTCCCTCTCTGCATAACATCATCTTTACTACCTCTTCTACGAGTATTGAGTTTTCATTCCGTGTGATTCAACATCGAATATATTGACGTAACAAAACCCCGCACTTCCTTGGCCTCAGTATAAGTCTTATTCTACAGCGCGTAGATATTAAGGATATGAAAGTCAATCAATCTGCAATGAAATGAATTTCTTCGTACTTAGCATTTTAAGAGTAAAACCAAGTCGAATATAAACAATTGCTAAAAAAGTCCAATTGGCTTGTCCAAACAACCTCAACCGGGGCTCGAGCGGCCGAGAAAAAAAACCTCGGCCTGTGAAATCTCCAAGCCTCGCAAAACCAGTATAACCCACTCAACAATGGGGAAAAACAAACGCCTAAAAGCGCATTCCCATGCTCCCAAGAAGCACAAACTCAGCACCCTCACCCGCGCCTCCGGGATTTCCAAACCGCAACCCTCCGCCCCAAAACGAAAACACAACCAACCCTCGCAGCACCTCCCTACGATCCCCTTCCACCCCTCAGAGCACATCCTCCTCATCGGCGAAGGCGATCTCTCGTTCGCGCGGTCGCTCGTCTCTCACCACGCATGCACAAACGTCACGGCGACGGTATACGAGAGCGATGCGGAATTACTCGAGAAGTATCCGCATGCCGACGAGAATATCGTGGCCATTGAGGGGAGTGGAGGCGGGAGGGTGAGGTACGGGGTTGATGCGGGCAGGATGAGGGTTTGGGATGTGGCTGGGAAGGAGGGGAAGGGAGAAGGTGGGGTGGATAGGGTGGTGTTTAATTTTCCTCATGTGGGTGGGAAGACGAAGGATGTTAATCGGCAGGTGAGGTATAATCAAGGTATTTATTTCTCCTGTTTTCTATTCATTTTTTTGGTTTGAGAATTGGGATTGGAATTAACGTGCACAGAACTCCTGGTGTCTTTCTTCAAACACGCTATCCCGTCGCTCTCGCCGAAGAAAGGCTCCTCGATTATAGTCACTCTCTTTGAAGGAGAACCATATACGCTCTGGAATATACGCGATTTGGCACGGCATTCTGGATTAGAGGTTCAACAGAGTTTCGTGTTCCAGGCAGCTGCGTATCCTGGGTATAGGCATGCGAGGACGTTGGGAGTTGTGAAGGGGAGGAATGGGGATATTAGTGGGGGGTGGAAGGGAGAGGAGAGGAAGGCAAGGAGTTTTGTTTTTGTGAGGAAGGGGGAAGGGGTCAAGATGGGGTTGGGCAAGAAAGGAAAGGTGGAGAGTAGCGACGATGAGGAGGAGGACGAGGAAGATATTGGACCGAATTCTGAACGGGAGGACAAGGACGATGACACACACTCCGATAGCGCGGGGAAAGATCTTGATGACGAGGACGACGCGGATTGAATGGCCTGTGCTAGGACTTTTCCATGGACATTTCCTGGTATCTCTACCCACTTAACGCCAAGGATACCCAAAGACCATTCCCCGCTTGCCCACTGCCCTCCTAAGGAAGTCTATCCACTTGTTGTATGTGAAAGCCTAGATGCTGAAGCTACATACCCAGAAGCAATCAAGCGCTTTTTGTTTGATATCCTTTTTTGGACGCCTCCGAGTATTTGCTCATGTCTTGGGAGCTAGATCTTGGATCTAGAGAATGACAACAGGCTGAAAGTCCATCGAATTGCCATTGGTACCCATAGCTCCGTTTATTGCTAGGCTTCGATTCTCTACGCCGACAGATAATGGCAAGAGACCTTCTCCCAAAGCACCTTCGGGATGTAACGCGTACATTGGAGCTTCCATTGTATCACCATCAAAGATGACCAAATTTTGAATTGGCTGTTGGCGAGCACCAAGGACGTTAATAACATCCTGTGCAAGCTGACCACCTAGAACCGCCGTAACTGGCGCAATCTCGCTGTCAAGATTCTGCAAGAATTTCCGAAGTACGTCGGCTTTCAGAGTCTCGTCAGGAAGACCTAAGCTTTTGTGCTTCTGTGTCGCTAATACTGTAAACATTTTGAGGTCATCACTGTTCTTAGGGGTATGGTTATCCTCTTGCAATGAGATGAATTCCCATAGAGCTCGGAGGCATGAGAGGACTGGAGTAACGGCCTTGAGTCTGTTCCTCCTCTTTAGATATGCTGGTGGCAGACCTGCGGCATCACTAGCCAAGAACCAAGTTGAATAGAGCTCGCGCTTTGTGACCATTTCAACATTCTTGCCATTCTCTTTCTTCTCTTTCACATCAACCACACTTCTCGTCCGTGTCTCGGGTCCTAAAACCGTAGCTTGATTACTCTTCTGTCTTTCAACCACGAAATCGTGTTGGATCAAATCCGAGAAGATGAAGCCGTAGAAACCATGTACGCCTGCCGCATAAAAAGGCCTATGGTTCACCCGTGTAGCCGTATTGATAAGATTCAGAGAATCTGGTTTTAAATCTGTCGCAATCACCACATCAAATGTGCCAAAGAATTCTGACCGCTTGCTCCCAATATTACTCTGATCCACAATGACGTTGACTCTTGGGTTGAGTCTTCGAATCTGTGGTGCAGCCGCCTCTGCTCTATTCTTGCCAATATCCGCCTCGGAGATGAAAAACTGCGCGCCCAAATCGTTTTCGGTGACGGGCTCGTGGTCGACGATTGTGATTGAGTGGATGCCTGCCAGGACGAGATTCTTGGCGATTTCGTTTGCGAGTGCTTTCATGGTAATGAGGAGGATGTTGGCATTTCGGATCTTTTCTTGTGCTTGGACGCCCCACAGTCGAATCTGGCGATCGTAGAGGGCGATCTCATCGGCACTGATTCCTGTGGGTGGTTGAAGAGGTTGATGGGTCATGATGGGCATCTCCTGGGGAGCTCCCAAGTTCGTTGTCACTTCCATCTTGAATTATTGACTGGTATTCAAGATGGAATTGTTGATTTAGCGAGTAGATCAACTGCGTTCCGAAAAAACTTCCTTATACAGGCTCGATTTCGAATATGCCCAGCTAGAACTTTTGAAAGCCTTCAATGTTTGGTGAAGCAAACAATCAGGCGCGCTCGCGTTTAAGGGCGGCTAAAAGGCGGCTCAACTGATTAGTCCCGTTGTGTTCGATAACCCCACAAAGCAAAGACAGATAGATTTAGGCGAGCCAAGTCGAGACAACGTCAAACTCCCTACAAACGATCGCGTCGAAGCTGGAGTTGAACAACAACAGACTCTGCTTTCGCTTTCTTTTGGCAGACACTGCGATATCTCATCTTCGCAGTCACTTGCCCGGAGGGCAGCAAACACCGGCGCCATCGCCACTCTTACATGCCGAGGCCACTCTCATTAATGGTATGTTGGCCATCAAATCCCTTTGTTTGTTTCAGACAATTGATTCATTCTAGTCTGACAATTTTGATGATCCTCCGGCCTCCGAATCAGATCGTGAGACGGCACAACGAATCGTGAGGGCGATCCTGGACGGCACAACTGTCCCTGATGATATTAGTCCGTCAGGCGAGTTATATCGGGTTATAGGTCGTTACCATCGGGCCAGAGGGACGGTCAATCCTCTTGGCGCGGCTAATATCCCGCCCCTAGAGACGATGCCAAACGAAGAAGGTCGAGGACAACGGGATGAACAAGAAACCTCGCCGCTTTTCGTTCCTCCCCAACCCGGATCGCCCAGGTATGGAAACCTTCGCAGAGTGTTACCGCCGGGAACGATGTCAAGACGCGGAGGTGTAAGAGCGAGGCCAAGCGGAGTGCGTGGAGGTGGACCAATTGGAAGTAGGTCAGGAACTGTGAGACCTGCTTACTTAGAGCGGAATAGATCAATTTCAGCAGATACCAGTCCCAGTAACGGGTTGGCTGACCTTCAACATGCTGGAAGACAATTAGAGCAAGCAAGTTCGAACCTACGAGCTCTGTTAGATGACCCTGTCCCGGAATTATCGTCCCCAGCCCTTGAGCCAAGGGATTATTCTGGTGATAATGATCGGAGAACGAAGCGGAGGAAACTCGACACAGATAGCTTAGATACGGGCTTCAAGGGGTTTAGTTATGGCCGATATGGACAAGTTGAACCAGGAAAGCTTAAGATGGAAATTGTGAGCTGCGATGGAGGCATCTTTGAAAATCACAGTGGCAACTATGCTGCTGAGAACGTCCTACGAAATGATGGGACGGTCTATTGCACAAAAAGTAATCGTTGCAATCTAGTTCTTCGACATCAGGGTGCCACGGTTTTCTGTCTCAAAGAGCTGATCATCAAGGCACCCCATTCTGGTTACACAGCCCCGTACGTTGTTCGAGATCGAAGAGTTACAATTACTAACATGAAGTAGTGTTCAAGAAGGCATGGTCTTCATATCGATGACTTCAGATGACCTCCTTACTCGAACAGCGCAATATCAGATCCAGTACTCGCCAGCAAGATCAAGAAACTCGGAACCGCGGCTGAGCGACCTTCCTCGCATCATGTCAATCCGACATCACGATGATGGCTCCATGACCACTGCCCAGATTCGCGCTCGACGTCTTTACGATATTGGCGTTCAAGACGAGGAGTGTGATTATCGAACGGCTCAGATTCCCTCGGATTTTACAGAAAACGCGAATCAATTCCAAGTCACCACTGAATGCAGTGACTCTGAAGGCGACGATGGACCAGCTCGTCCTTCCCGTCATCGTTTACATCGAATCATGGGTCTCCGTTTTGAAGAATCAGAAAGCAGCGAGGATGATGATTTAGAGCGCCCAAATCAAAGCGCCTGGAACGATGACTATCTCCTCGGTACAGGCCGCCGACCTCGACGTCGAGATACGGCCAGCAATATTACATTATCCGAGGCAGCCGAAGCATCACAAATAGCCACTCAGGAAGCAGTCAAAGCTGTAGGAGGAGAACTTATGGCACCACATGCCAGATTCTTCATCGAAAGAGACAAGAGCAAATGTACAGTGAGATTTGACCCTCCAGTTAGTGGCCGCTTCATCCTCTTGAAGATGTGGAGCCCCCATCACAGTCCTTCTGGAAACATTGATATCCAGAGTGTTGTAGCAAGAGGCTTCGCGGGACCGAGATACTTTCCTGCTGTGTCTCTGAGGTGATCTAAAGAAATATAGGTTGGTTGGTATTGACGTCGGAAGGTTTGTTTGACTAGCCTGGGAGCACCATAAACGGTATTTGGGACGTCTATAGCGAGGTGTTGGATTGGGAACCATGGCGTGTACGTTAGAGTACTTGTGTCTCTATAATCAAGAATAAATGGTCGGTGAGAGTACTTGACGAGTTTTTGAAGTCTTCCACTCCGCTCTTTGTGATGTTTTAACGCTCTAGATACTTTGATTGTCTCGGCGGCATACTTTCCTCTAAGAACATGGGCCCCAGAAATTGTGTTGTTTTTGAACTTGACCGTGCTTTATTTTTAGGAGACGACGTCGTGCGCAGGTTTTCGATCAGGATTCTAATTTTCTAGTTCTGTCATCTAACTCATCTATACATCTCTTCATTCTCCCCCTCTTCCACTGCCTCCCCATTCTCGTTGTCGTTCCCACAAACCCCATCAAAATCCCCATACCTCTCCATCCCCCTCTTAACCAAGTCGGTAAAATCATCAAACCTGCAACTAGCCCCGGGACCATCCTGGCAGGTCGGAATGGGTCTTGGGGCGGTATTAGCAATGATGCGGATGTATTCCTCTTCTTCGTCGGTATCTCCCCCGCCTTCTGTGCAGGTGAGCTTTTCGATCCCTACATGGCCTAAGAACGGGATGAGCTCTGCCATCCGCCATGAGCGCGACCAGTTGATTCGATCGGTGGGGAATTGCTCTTCGAATGCGTTGGAGGAATTGAATAAGCCTAATGCGGTGGCGACGAAGGGAGGCACTTCGCGATGCGTGAAGGCAAGGAAAAAGCGTTGGCCATCATCATCTGGTATCTGGATTTCGTCTCCACTTTGGAAGTCATATTTTGATTTTGACAATGGGGTATGGCGAGGGAGGTGGAATTTCGACATCAGTTCCGATGTCGTGTTCAGCCACGGAAATCCCAAGTAGGGCGAGAGAGGATTAGCGTGTCCAACCATATGATAGTACTTCATGTCCCAAGCAAATTCATAGGCCATCCATTCAACATCTGTAAAGACGTTGCAAATCAAGGATTTCTTTCTGTTGATTGCAGACTCGTATCCGCACAATTGTTGCAGGCCCATTATGTCATTTGGGTATAGTGGTACTGGAGAAAACTTTTGAAGTCGAGAAATGATGGGAGTGGTGTATTTGGTCATGAAAGTTGTCATTTCAGCGTTTCCCGGTTCTTTGGTGAAGGCTTTACATGCTTTATGCGGGTTTTGGGCGTGGAAGGAGGTGCGATTCGAGAGAATCTTTATTACTTCTACTTTTTGCGGGAAAGCTTGGATGAATGCTTCGGCCGTATCTTGGGTTCGTGATTTCTTGTCAGCGTAGATACGTTTGGTGGTTGGTACTAAGGTTGGATATCGAGATAGTAAGTGCTGGCCAACTTTCTTGGAGTCCTTGATGCCCTGAGGCGTAATCTGCTCCAATTGGTTCTCGGGGTCATCGATCGGATTCTTCCACTCGTCGAAAAATGAGAGAGGTCCTCTCCATCCGTTTCTCCTCCTGCCTGATGAAGTGGAGTCGAGTTTCTTCAAAAACGGCTCAATGTATCGCTTGTAATCATTGTCGTTAGCATAAATAGCTGCATGACGCACCAAGTAACTCGCAGCTGTGACTTCACATCCGCTGGGGGCATAATGATCAAGGCCTGAGCCTATAGCATCAAAGTAGGGTGAGATTCCGGGCAGATGCAGTAGGGCGTCAAATTTGTATCCCTCACTATGGTATTGTGGAAAGAGGGGAACTTGAGCGGCGATTGCTGGTTGCAGAATATCTGATAAGAAGGCGGAAGCCACGAAGGCTCGAATCCTAACCATGATTGAACAATTGACAATGCAGAATGGACCTGCGTTGCTTGTTCGGAGTCTCCATCTTGGAGTGTTGTTGAACTTGAGGTGGACCAATGACATCATTGTCGCCAATTCAAGCCCATTCCAGAGATTAGCCCACTAAAGTAAACAACAGTTCAAGTTTTAATTGGGGACCTTTTTTTCTTCCCACTATTTAGGAGCTTACTTAAAACCTCAAAAACCTAAAATTAGGAACTTCTCGAATAAAAAGATAGAGAAACTAAGATGAGACGGTCATCTTATTCTGTGTCTGACAAATATCTGGAGTTATTTAGATGTGAGATAAAGTATACATTCTAGTATTTATCTGAA
This sequence comes from Arachnopeziza araneosa, assembly GCA_003988855.1. NCBI lineage: Eukaryota > Fungi > Ascomycota > Leotiomycetes > Helotiales > Arachnopezizaceae > Arachnopeziza > Arachnopeziza araneosa. Next base: position 16,781 of record QYAI01000053.1, on the reverse strand, counting down.
TTGAGAAAAACTGAATGAATAATCCAATAGATACCTCTTGATTTACCTATGTTATCATCAGAGAGAAGAAAAAGTGAGGCAGGTCCAACCGGCGTTTCACACGATGTGACCTGGTCAAGCCCAATAATTTAGAGCCATTTGCAACAACAAAACATTCAATACAGAAGGATTTCATTCAACGTACTTAAATATCACTAGGATAATGGAGGCTCTTGTGGAGATGGATTTCTCTTACTGCAAAAGCTTGTCAAATCTCACTTTTTACACTTCGACACTGGAAAAGGCCACACTCAAAAACGTCACCTTGTACAGGAGCACCCTCAACTCTTGCAAAATTCAAAATTGTCGTCTAGTTAATTGCAAGGTTGTTGACTCTAAACTTTATGCAAGCAAAGTTATTGGATTGAAGGAATTGCAAAGATGCACATTCAGGAATACCGAGGTTACTTCGTCTACACCGACTCTATACCGACTCCCCATTGAGATCAGAGATATCATATTCAGCTTATGTTTGGAATGGACCAGAAAAGCTCCTCCCTTCATTGTTGCACTTCGTGGTGGCCCTAAAGAGTTGTATCTTGAGGCAGTTGCTGTTTCCAACCGAATAAGCTTCTTTGAAATTGATGAGAACAACATCAACAGTGGTTGCAAAGAAATGTCAGATTATGCGGCGTCAACTGTTTACAATTTGAAATTAAAGTGGGTTTGCGCCATTGACATTGCTTCAAAATGGTCTGCTGATGAATTTTCCAGCTTTTGGAACATTCCTGCTGAGGATCTTGTTTCACGACTTAAGCGCTTTTCTCCCACCACGTTGGATGTTTTAGTGTTTGATTCTATGGAGTAAGTTAATCTTATATGCTGGAAAATGGCGCTATTTTATCCAGTTTTAATCAGTATTTCCTCCACGTTGTCTATAGCTGACTTGACCACAGATCACGAGAATGGATGTCATTAATTGCTCATATCTTCAACACAGTGAGAACTATCAATGACTTTCAGTTGGAATATCTTGCTTGTGGGCCTGAGTTTTATTTTGGCGAGTTCGACGCAAAATGCTTATTATTGGATGCTCGATTTGGAGTTACTGCTATGCTTGAGGAGGAGGATTCAGTAAGAGAAATGAAAGAAGACGATGTCGCCTCAAAAACAATGTCATGGATTCCGACACTAAACAAAGTCTTAACTTTAAAAGATGCATAATTCATAGCGGGCGAACGTCACGCTCAAAATTTCATCCTCGAGGAAGAACCGGCTTCTGGCAGGAAGCATAGGGTGGCAAATACAACGAGGCTTAGGACGGATTAGGAGGAATCTCTCTGCAGTGTTTCAGACACATTCATAGTCCCATATCAAAATCAACAATACATTAATTTTATGCTACCGTATCTTTATTTAACAATTATTGCATTGTAATTTAATTGAAAAGCTTGACTATCATTCGTGTGATGCTCAATAAGTAGATTACCCTTTATTTTCCATATCGAATTTACGCAGGTGCATGTACACGATTTGACTTAAAACTATAGCCAGGTAAGAATATAGACATATGAGGTATCTAGCGATAATAAAAACTGAACACGAAGCGAAATTCAAAGAGGTCTATATTAACTTGAAATTTAACCCCGAGCCGCTATTACCGCACACAACTTTGGCTATCAACTGACCTTTCTCCAACAGCAAAGCCATTCCAGCAACAAAACTATTCCAGCAACAAAACTATTCCAGCAACAAAACCATTCCAGCAACAAAACCATTCCGGTAACCTCGAACCACCATCATCAACTCACGATGGACACACTCAATTTAGCCACGCTCTCTAATTGCACGCTCTCGAACCTCACAGTCTACAAATCCACCGTCAAGAAGTCTACCTTTCGCAGTACCGAAACTTACAACAGCACACTCACCTCTTGCGAACTCCACAACTGCCGTTTAATCAACTGCTCTTTCATCTCTTGCAAGCTATACCCAAGTAAAGTCGTAGGCGCGAAGTTACTCTTGAAGTGTAAACTCAAGGACACTGAGCTTACTGCCGCCGGACCGACCTTGGAAGTTTTGCCTGTGGAAGTGAGGGAGATGATTTTCAAGATGTGTTTGGATTGGAATGGCGAGACACCTGTTCTGATCGTTGCTCTGAGGGGTATTAAAGGGCTTTACCAACAAGCTCTTGAACTGTTCTCGAAGATGTACGCATTCATTTTAAATGATAGTTGTGTTTCTAGGTTGATGGAAGTGTCAAACACCACAGTGATGTTAATTCGCAACTTGGAGATATGGTGAGAGTTCCATTTTTCATCGCAATGTAACTAATATTTCCCTAGGCCATCACTTCACTATACTAAGTTTAAAGCCTTTCCTGAAGGTCTAACCCCAGTAAACTTGCACTTGATATATGGCGAAACGGTATCATCGTAAGTTTAAACCACTCCCTCTTGAGTATTCCTCGGTTCAAACGCGCGCAGAAACATGAATTTAGAAATTAGTGACTAACAAGTCGTAGCCAAAGCAGTAGAGTTTACTTCAAAGCCCTTTTCAAGACTTTCAAGAAACTTCACAAATTTCAGTTGACTTGGAAGGAATTCAATGGCTATACCACACCTCGAGGCTTAAAAAAAAATATTCCGTGGTTCAACCAAAGACTTCAAGTAACTAATGTTTCTGCGGAAAAGAAAATCACAGAATCCTTGATCCAGAAGACTTTAACTTGGACCGCAGCTCCAGGCCAAGTTCTCATTTGGAGGCCCGAGACTGCCTAAAAGACCTTTTTACCTTCTGGCGCTAAATCGAGGGTGCAAAATACGTTATCAATTATTCTTCAGACCATTGGGAGTACTAAAAGAAGAAGCTATATCTGATCATGCATCCAGGAAAAAACTCTGGAATTCGGTTTGGTAAAATTCATTCAACATCATGGGAGCCGAAGATGGCGAGGCTAGGATTAGATATTACCGATGGCATTTCATTTCAGATGAAGTTTTACTTACGCAGAGCCGACCTTCTCAAAAATGAAATGGATAACTATGATTCTTCTTGAAAGTCCCGAAAAACTTGATCATTTAGACAGGAATCAGAAAATATTCAGAGGTGTTCGAATTTCTTAAGGAAATCCATGCTTTATTATCATTAGGAACGGAGAAATTCCATAGACGCATTATCCCTGCGTCATTAACGTCCTAGTAACTTTTGGAAAGTGAATATGCTGCTAGAAAAAGGCATGGACTGAACAATCATGAAACCATCTACCATGATGCTATCAGCAAATGAGATGTCTTTCCGTATTCTCGACATGCTTATTGCGTCTCTTCCGTGAAATCTTCAGTGGTGCTTTGTCGTGAGCATGCCAACACCATTTATCCACGTGATTCCTGATGTCGGCATTAACAAAGCGGACTTTACCTTTGACTCTAATAATTGTGTTGATAGTGTTGACTGTAGATTATCTAGGTTTAAGACGAATGCGGGAACCTACCTACCCAGCTCTTTTACTTCCAGCCTTTGGACCTTCTGACATTTGAAAGTATCCTCTTGATACAATTGACCAAATAATCCTCTGGATAGTGAATGAATGTCAAGATCTCAAGATTCGAGAATCGAAAGGTATCTGTGGATATTTCGTGGATTAAATCCCTACCTTGTAAGAAGCTGACATTATTGGAAAATCCGACTGGATCACGGAATTCTGAGCTTTTGACTGTTAACCTATGCCAAAGGACAAAGAGTAGAATCATACAGCTTACATCGAAAGTTGGCGGATATTTTCCGTGGCAAAATTCGGTATGGGACATTTTGGGGAATTTTCCAGATCGATGCGGAACGTGTTCTCACTGTAATAAAGCTCCAAAGCCTCGAATTAGATAGTCTGGTTTCGCTGGCTTCATAGTGCCTCAATGATATCTGGCATTTGGTTTTCTGAATCAGGGAAAACGGTACCAATCTTAAGTACTAACGGTTTCATGATTATCTATTTAATCTCTGGAGGAAATCTTGCAAGCGTCAAAGAGGAAGTGGACGATGTGATGGTGGCGAGCGTGCTCTCGAGAGGGTTCATTGCTGCTGGCCATATTTTTGGTGTTTGAATCGCAGAATGAAGTGCTTGGAGCAGATTTGGATGTTGTTCATTCGATTGGGGTGGGTTCATATTCGAACCGTCTTTTGATAGTACGAAGGCTTTGGAAGTGAAGCTGTATTCTAATTAGTTTGGAATTTTCTGAAGATGCGTCGTATAAATACAAGGTTACAGTCTATTAATTCACATGAACTTATCGATTACTCAATTCAATCAGAGTAATATAGAGTGATTGTACCAAACCAAACAACAACACAAGGAAACGCCATAAGAAGTTGTGCAATTTTAGTTCACATTTGTGAGAGATAAAGGACATAGAAGAGTTTCCAGATTTATTCTTTTAGAATCTGAAAATACATGTGCAAGAGCCTCTTACTATGTAAATTCTTATCTCATGTTGGTGTGGATCAGAGATTTGGTGATTGTTGCGGGCTAGTGAGAAACATGCCGACACTCTGATTAGCAAGACGGTTGCTCACGCCAGGCGAAACTAAAAATTTCTGTTCATATCATCGGGTATTGTTGACCTTGTCGACGACCCTGATCCTGAGAATTCTTCCACTTATTCAATGCTTGTAGTGACTTTCAGTGGTGCCTTCTCTGGAGTCTCCCAAAACCAAAAATCAGTGTGATTGGTAAAGACGCCTGCTAGCCTGCCCTCAATACCAAGAATTCTGTTGATTTTGTCAACTCCATGGAGATCTCTAGAAGTTGGGCCTTTTCGGTTGTAAAAGTAGCCATGAGAGAGAAGCCTTCGCACACCCTTGCAGACCGAGAGTGTTTTTTTGACAAATTCTTCCATGATATCAGTATCTCGAGGGCTGACTCCTAGAACTCGAATGTTTGGGAACCGAAAGAAAGTCGAGGGAAGTCGTCGAATACAATCAATATCTTTGAATTCATCCATCGATTCTAGATCACATGAACTTTTATAATTAGTTTAATGTTCTTCAATTGACGAGTCAGAGTACTCACCGTAGGCTGAGGAACCGAATAGAATTTACTGCAAAGTCAGGAAGCCTTTGAAATGTTTTCAAAGTTGAAGGCTTCAGGACGAACAAGTTAAACCTGTGAAACAGATTCAAGGCTTCGAAGTACAAATTTTGGTCTCTTTGGCCTCTCAATGCGATAATTATGCTTGGAATTGGTAGGCTGGTCTTCCATGAATCATCAACAACTGAGTACCGAAGAATCGTCGAACTAATTTCAGAGGGGAAGTTCCTCAAAGCTAAAGGAAATGCTGAGTAATTTGCACCAGATAGCGTGTTGCCTGCCGCGATGGCGAGCGGAAGATCGTCGTCGGCCATGGTTGTTTGGTGTATAAAGCCGTGAACCTTAGTTGTTATTATTTATCAAGGCTAGGACATTTTTTAAATGTGCGAACATCCTTTTAGATTAGCATAATTAAGCGAGAGATAAGGGGACTGTTATCACGTTTGTATTCTTTGATATGGGTTACACCTCTGATGAATCTAGATTGACTTCACCTTAGGTCTCTTTCAATATCGTAGATGAGTTTCAAGGGGAGAAATTATTATTGAATTGATCTGCATAACTACAGTCCTAGTATTGAAGGCCTTGGTTTGATAGATATCATCAAATTTCTAACATTGAGTAGTTGCTACAACTGGCAAACTAATCTGAACCTTTCAATTGACTTTCCACAGATAATTGAGTTTTTGACTCGGCTTGTTTGAACCAAGAAGGTAGTAAAAAAGACTCTCAATATCTACTTGAAAAGCTATGATTTCAAGCATCTTGTTCCGGTGAGCCTCCCAGAACCACTCATCTAAATTCCATGTGGTCACTGTAGAAAGCTTCATAGCATTGGCAGAAATTCTCACCATTTGATCAATGTTGCAAATTTCATCAGTGGAGAATCCACTCGAAATGGAACCTTGATGGAGCCAATAGCAATTTCCACAGATGATAAGTGTCTTGAGGTATGGATGGGATGGCATGGCCTTCGAAAACCATCGACAACGCTTAGTTTCATTATGTGAAACAACTAGGACATGTTTGATATTTGAAAAGGGCGCGTGTAAAGTAAAAGTTTATGAGTTCATCGAGTATGAATATGCGACCCTGGTACTTGTACTGAGATGGCTACGAGATACTGGATGCGTTGGTGATTGTCTACAGCCCTAGGAGTCTAATTAACACTTACTCTACTACAAGACTCTTTACAAACCGAAAACCGAAGTTAGACATCCTGGAAGTTATATGGTAGGTGACTTGGCTCAACTCTAGTATGTTTGATGCGTAATATATCATCAGTCTTACGATATAGACCTGCATTCGCAGATCTAAGTGCCTTCAAGATCACCGGGGTTCATCACCGGGGTCTCCACCTAAACATGTCTGGAACAATCAAATATTCCAATATCATCAATCTAATTTCTGGAGAAAATTGGGTCCAACCTAGGGGAGACATCGTGTTGATTCACTTGGAGTTGAAGACTTTGCAATGATGAAGCTCTGAATTATGGACCGAAGAGGAATAAAGCTCCACATAACGAAGGACGAATTTCTTGATTTCAACGGAGGAGATCTTCGTGTGAGAGATATTACTGTTTTTAATGAAAGCAAGGGATTTATACGGATGGGTGTAATGTAGACTGAGCTCGGTTGTCACCTTGGGAAGATGTGGAGCGAGGAGGAGTTTGATCTGGGTAACGCGAGCTTAGCTTTTATTTCTTGCCTAATGGACAGTTTAAAGAATTAAATAAGCAGTTTTAGACACAAATCCAATCGAGAGGCATGAGTTGTTGTTAGGGTGAATTAAACCCCAGATTCTATCAACACCAAGACTTGCTGTTCCTTACGTTGGTAGAGATTATGGGACACCTGATCTTCTGAGCATGGGGCTCGGGGGATACGATGGTGTTCAGACACTCTTTTGTTCCTAGGTTCTACCGTATTTTAATTTAATTTTAGATTTTTTGGGGTGTTTTGCAGAGGTAATAGAGGCGCATTCTCGCTTACACCATCCAAGCGAGATCCTCGAATGTTCCAATTGTCTGGCGAACGTGCAGGTGGTTGAACCCCGACGAGGTTGATACCAATTTCAATTGTGACGTGTGGACTTAGACCTCGTGTTCGATCAAGGAAATAGAACTCTTCATTATGAATCCGATGCGGTTTTAAATTAAACTGTTAAACTTGAAATATCTTAATATGGCTCTGCTAGCGTTGGCTACCTCACTTTTTAACGCCTCACAGATGAACGCCAAGAATAAGCCCTACCTCATTCAACGTCTAGCTCATGCGAAGACTAAATCCTATCACCGTTTTACCCTTTTCTTGTCCGGCCCATCGTCTTCCTCCTCGTCACTCAAGTTTGCATACTGGGTAACGGGCTGAGTATCCTTCCACGCATTTGTAAATAGAGGATCTTTCTTTGCCAGCTCCGCATATTTCAGTAATGCTTCTCTTGGATCTTCATCACGCATGCTGCTCAGCGGAATATTCTGGTTAATATGATTTTCATCTGGCTGACTCTTCATAAATGGAGTGACTAGTGGTATTTGCGGTCTTCGAGGATCGCGAGACCGGCCAGAAGCGGTAAGGCCGACTGTTGGATGGCGAGCTGCGAAGGATGTCCCGTTTGTGTTCGTGAGAACTCCACCGGGAGTCACGATGCTGTCTCCCGAGATCCCAGTAGATTGATCAGTGGTGAAATTTGGGTCATCATCTACGTGTCGCTTCTTCGGTGCTCTGGACATAACATCAACCGCACCACGTAAGGATGTGTTAGGGTTGTATAAGACGTGAACTTCTGCATTGGCCGAGCCTGTGACAATTTGATTGATCTTAGGATGCCATTCAACTGTGATAAGAGGTGAACCTGGGGTGACTGGAGTAACGAGTTCCGGCTTCAAGTTTCCCGGATTTAATATATGAAGGTGGCCAGATGAAGAGCCAGTAATGATGCTCGAACCTGTAGGTGAGTACTTGATGTTGGTCATAGCATAGTGACCCGAGGTCGATGGATGAGAGACTGTCACAACAGGAGCTGTAAACTTTCGAGTATCCCAGAGTTTGATCAGGTCATCACCACCCCTTGTTACTACCATGCGTCCATCACCACTGATGTCAACACCCCCTGTCCAAGTGTCTGGCTTATGGGCTTGTCTAATCTCCGCAGATGGTCTGTTAAAGGGCCCATTTCCACTCCACATTACTAGACTTCCATCAAGAGCTGCAGCAACCAATACATTATTCCCTCCCTGCAAAGGACTTCCCCAAACCACAGCTGTCATTCGTGTTCTTCCTGCGGATCCAGCAGCTCTGGATTTGTGGACGATAACTTCCTTCTGACCCCTCTTGTTATTAACATCCCATATTCGTAATGTACTATCCGTTCCAGCAGTGACACAGAGATTTCGATCTACTGGGTTCCATGTCCCAGTTGTAACCTCCGAGATATGCCCTTTGGTATTATTCATATCCCTCAAATACATATCTCCCTTTACAAATTCTGCAAGCACCTCTCCATCTCTGCTCATTACTTTTGCCTGGGGATGTGCCGCAACACAGAGGAAGGTTCCTCCGGACAAGGGATTGAACTCGACGTGATTAATAGGGTGGGTTTCTGAGTTGGCAGATGTCTTCGACTCGCTCGGGTCTACACTCTTGAATGCGCGCAAGGTTGTCGGAGTCATAGAAGCAAAGTCATGGAACTTCAGCGTACAATCCGTAGATCCAGTAACCAATCTTCCACCCGCAGGATCCAGTCCTACTGTTGTCGCAGCCCTCTCATGAGTTTTGAGTACCAGCTCGTGGGAGACTGGAAACTCGTCATCATCAGAATCGTCGGAGTTGTCGGAATCATCGTCGTCATCATCTGAACCCCAATCTTTTGAAGCTGGTTCTTGCTGGAGCTTCTTTTGCTCGTCGTCTTTCGCAGAAGCTGGAGCCCTTTCTACAGTCCTCTTTGTCCTGCCAATTTGCGCTGCGATATCTGCTTCCTTGGATTTCTTGCCAAAAGATTGAGGTAGAAAAGCTCTCATAGGATCATCTTCCGCCAATTCCGGTCCTTCGACTTTATAATCCTCATCGTCGCTCATCGTGGTGTTGTAGGTGGTTGAGTGGAGATCAAGATTGTGGCTTGTAGTGGCGCATGAGTCTTGAAATGACGATTTCAGATGCCCGACGGCCGATGAAATCGTCACCAGTTTTTCGCAAACCACACCAATACGACACAGCAACACTAGCACCGTTCTCTCTCGTCTTGCACGACTCATATATCTTTATACTTTTCTGACTGGATACGGCTTCTGCATCTGACAAGTTTGCCGCGGGGTAGCACGAATGGGTTGATAAGAGGCGCATCCGATCAACGCTTCAATGTACATGTCGACTGGAAGCCTTGATGCTGCGGGAACGCCGTTTTTCAGTGTGCCAAACTTGGCAAAGGCAGTGCCGTTACCAATGATCAACACATCGATCTTTAGCAAAGGAAACGATACTCTGGAACGATGGAGCTCGCTGATAGGCATCATAACGGCAATTGTTGGAAATATTGTGATATCTTTCGCACTCAACATACAACGCTATGCGCATATCAAATTGCACGAAGAACGGGTTCACAGAAGAGAGAAGTCGAAAAGCATATTGAAGAGCGGCATGAATGGATATGGAGCCACAGAAACGAATAGGCAGCATGTTGTTGAGATGAATGGGCAGGATGGAGAGGAGGATAACACTCTAGAGACATCGTTTCATTCGCAAAGCACACAAATGTCCGGATACTCGGATACGAATCATAATGAAGGTTCAACATATCTAAAATCGCCGTACTGGTGGGGAGGGATTACTTTGATGACAATCGGCGAAGCTGGCAATTTCTTGGCCTACGGCTTTGCACCGGCTTCAATCGTCTCTCCACTTGGAGTAGTTGCTTTAGTCTCAAATTGTGTGATAGCGCCAATAATGCTCAAAGAACATTTCCGATTGCGAGACTTTTGGGGGGTTCTGGTCGCTATTGGAGGGGCAGTAACGGTCGTCTTGAGCGCCAAACAAGAGGAGAAGAAGCTTGGTCCTCATGAAATTTGGGGAGCGATCACGACAATGGAGTTTGAGATTTATATGGCCGTTACCATTTTTCTCATTGGTGTTTTGATGTGGGCCAGCCCAAGATATGGGTCAAGGACTAGTCTTATTGATCTCGGGCTTGTTGGACTGTTCGGAGGATACACTGCCCTCTCAACGAAAGGCGTTGCATCAATGCTTTCTTACACATTGTGGAGAGCACTCACCACACCGGTCACATATGCGTTAGTAATAGTTCTCGTCGGAACTGCTATAATGCAGGTCAAATATGTCAACAAGGCATTACAGCGATTTGACTCAACACAGGTTATTCCAGTTCAATTCGTCATGTTTACATTATCTGTCATTATTGGGAGCGCTGTCCTTTATCGAGACTTTGAGAAAACTAATGCGGAGATGGCAATGAAGTTTGTTGGGGGGTGCTTATTGACCTTTTTCGGTGTCTTCCTGATTACCGCCGGAAGACCAGCACGCGAGGACGAGGATTCTGACCTTGAATCAGATGGAGAAGGAGAAGAGAGAATAGGCCTTATCGACCATGAGCATGCGGGCGAGGAGTATCTACAGGAAGATCCAGATAAGATTACTTCAATACGCCGGACACTAGGCCTTGGTTTGAATGGAGATGCTGCCGAGGACGAGGACACTACTCCTGATTCACGAAGGTCATCTCGTGTCAGCTTTATCGAACCACCGCAGCCGAGAACTCCCCGGGTGTATTCAAACTCATCATATCAGACATCCCAGCCCTCAATTCGAGTTGTGCCTTCCACAACGCCTTCAGAAGTAGCAGATGCTCCACTACTAAATAACCCTTGGAGAAATTCGTCGGAAGAACTATTGGTGGCACGGCATCCAGGACTTCCAAGTAATATCTCATCGCCTGTTCTCCTGTCAGAGGTACATTCAAGTGCTACAGATTCTCTAAAACCACCCCATGCATTGTCGAGGTCAACCTCGCATGGTAATGTGCATACTCAGTCCAATCTCCAACAAGCATCTGCAATATCCCAAGCTGATCAGCCGGTAACACCAGCCAGGCATTCGATATCACGAATGATGCCGGGTGCATTCATATCACCATTGTCAGGCGGCTTAAGCGTGGTGGTGGCCGATTCTTTACGACGAGGCTTAGGTTCTCCAACTCGAGGCAAGGTGCTTCGGAGACTTCGAAGAACAAAATCCGGATCTCAAAGACTCTCTCATGCTAGTGTTTTGGACGATGAGCTAGGCACTTCACCTTCGAAGGCCTCAGATGAATCGCAGACATTCAGCAAATCACTAGGGACAAGAAGTAAAGGTGACTGGTCGCGAACAAGAGCACGAAGTTTGAGTAATACTTTGAATGATCTCTTTAGGACAAAGAGACTTCCAACTCAAAGACCATATACAGAAGGCGATGAAGAAGCAGGGCCGAGTGAATTATGATGTACATTGAATTGGGGTGTTCTGGATCGGGCATTGGATTGGTTGGGGTTGCATCACTTTACGTAGATTCACTGTACAAAAGTTTACTGGCTACGACACTTGTAATTGTTGAGCTTCGACTCTTAAAAAGTAAATAGAACATAGTGCTGTGGACTGAGAGTTTCATTGTCGACACTGACAAACTTGCTACAGATTATTCCTTCTGTCGCCTTTTCTCAGTGCTAACACCACTTTTCTAAACTCAACCAGCAGTTCCATTGGCTGCAGTCGGCATCATGCACAACACACCTTGCAACCCCTACAGCACTCGTAGTAGCATTGAAAGCGCCAGCGCTTTTGTAAGAGTCATTCAATGTTGATCCGACATTTTTCAATTTGCGGTGCTAGTTTTGTTAATCAATGTCGATTATTAATATAACCTACCTAAATGACAGCAAGACCACTACTTGCTAGTGGTGCTCGGATCTTTGTGCCCCTTTTGCCTTTTGTGTTTTGACATTTTGATCCATAGTACTGTTAGCACTGACTATCATGCTTTGATTATTACTCTGCTCTCGTACTTTGTACTTTTGTCCGCGGGTTTCTTTCTTGACTTTATGAAAGCAGTGTGAACAAATGACGATGAACCTACCACAAGAAAGTCCTTTGCTGATAGGTAAACATCAAATAGGTATCTGTTAGCTCGGTTTGAGACCCATGTAAGAATGCTTTTAGAATAAGAGGCGACCCGCATTTTCATTTCCACCTCTTTTTCTCTTGAATTAGAACCATCATAATTATAATGTAACTCTCTTTGATTGTCCAATTCTAAGAGTAACGACGAAGTCTCGTCTAGCAGTCATAGAGTACGTTTCTTATAGCCAAAGACAGTATCTTGCTTTCCCAGCAAGACAACGGTGAAGCTTTTACCGGGCAACAACAACAAATAACTATATTTAAGGTTAGCAAGTATGCAGATAGTTGGCAATCAAACAGCATCGCTTACCTTCATGGTCTCAAATTGAGTCTTCCTCATGCCAAGCCTCAGCTCCGTCTACCTCGAAGTTCCAGTAGCCACTATTTCTCTTCTGTTCTTGGCTTTGAATCAAGTTGTCATATATAAGGTAGCGTTTTTGTAGTACCTCTCGGACTTCTTGCTGATTTCTTTGCTTTGCAGATTGCTCCAACTTCATATTTAGTCGCTTGTCAAGGAAGCTCATTCCCAAGCCCAGCACAATCCGGCACCGACGACAACGTTCGTGAGGACAACCAATGCATTTGCCATAATTCTCCTCATCCTTTCCACCAACCATCACATGTTTACTCTGGGACTGTATCAGTGATTGCAAATCACACAAGATGGATCAATCCGAACAAACCCAGCAACATTTCCATTTCCAATGATATGAATCTGGAATCTTTAAGGACTTTTCATCTACTTTCTTCCAAAACTCCGTGAATCCAACTCGCGACGAAGCAGTCATTGTAGCTGAGTTTTAGACTGAGCTTTAACGTTGTGTATGTTTGGTTGTGGAAAAAGAGGTCAATGGACCTCTTCCACCATGTTCGCCTCGCGTTGAGCTGGGTAATCTTCGCAACAACAAGGTATCGCGACAGCCTTACGCGTGCCAAAATGACGCTAAGGGATTATTTATTCCCTCTAGCTGAAGAGAGAGGTCCTCCAAACTCATCTTCTTTCCTCATCTTCAAGCCTTTGGTGGTAGCTACCTCAGCTAACCGTCATCACACCTCTTACGAGTACAGATCCAGAATCTCGATTACCTTTTACAAGTCCGGTTTGGCAATCTATAAAGAAATGGCCTCTTTTGCAACTGCTGAAGAAGTCCAAGAATGGAATCTTCGAGCTGATGTTCTTTATCATTTCCACGCCTATCAGTACTTTGTTGCTGCGGATTTGGGATCTGTCATGAACATTGTCAATTTGAGTGATGCCGATGTTCAATACTATAATCGTATTGCTGACAGTAAGTATCCTAATCTTATAAAGTTTACGAGCCCACAGAGTGATTTATTTTCCATCTCATGATATCTCAAACGATATCTTAAAGGATACTTCTCATCACCCTTGAAGCTTCAATCTACTGGTGCGAATGTTATGTCCTAGATCTCAAGTATTGACTCATTTTAGTGGCTCGCGGCCTCTCCACCAAGCATCAGCTCGCTCTGTACCTAGCAGACTTCAAGCTTGACTCTCCTGTTACCATCGTTGAAACCCACCGCCAGAAGCTTATCGCTCATGTTCGTATCTACAATCAGAACATCGCTCCTCGCCGCCGTCTCTACATGATTGGTCTCTCTACTGACGATATTACCTTCCTTGAAGACTTTATCATTGCTCAGGCCGTTGGTAAGGAAGCTGAACTAGATGCTCTTGGCGCTCTGGTCTTCAACTGGGCTACTGATGGCTGCCTTGACGCTCAAAAGGAAGAGGATGTCAGCCAAGAACAAGCTGTTCAACGCAACATTGAGGAGTGTTTGAAGGAGTGGATGGCTAAGCAGGACGAGAAGGTCAAGAAGAATGGCGAGGTCGAGCATAAGGTTCAAGGCATGCAGAGTGGTGCATCTCAACACAACGATCAAACCGCCACCAATGAAACCGACGCTGGCGGCAAGGTTAAGGCCGATTCTGATGCTGACTACGACGGTGATGCTGAAGATAGTGATACTAGGACTGCCCAAGAAGCCTTGTCAAAGCATATTGGTGCTTTGAGATTGTGATTTGCTAGCTGAACGCCAATGATATTGCCTAGCACATTGAAGTTCTATCAAATGTGGCGAGCTTCTTCGGTGGGAATTTGAATGCTCTTGGACCATAGGAACTTTTGACTGTGCTGAGTCAACTTGGCGATGCATGATGGCTTCCAGATGCCTAGGATATTCACTTGGAGAGTAATAGATAGACTAAGGGAATCGTTCTGCCGTCGCATGAATCAGAGGCTACGTGATGAATTTTGCAGTTTTTCAAAAATCACAAAGTGAATTACAATCAGCAGATCGAATCCATGCTTTTCGATCTCCAAGAAAATCCCACACCAGAAGCTTCTTTTGACTTGCAAACTGATAATAATTCAGACTGTTTCGATAACAACATACATCACAATGCCATCTTTGACTCCTCCAACACCTTCATCACGAGAGTTGAGAACGTACACTGGCCCTACCAAGTACGAACTTGTACTTCAACTGAAGAAATATAACGAGGCACATAAAGAACCTGATAGGTTACCTTTTCCACTGCTTTCCCGCCAATCACAACTCAAAGTTGAAGCCCTTGAAGCCCTGGAAAAGAAGCGAAAGGAAGTTCAGGATGCACAGAAAGAGGCTACCAGACTCATTCAAGATCTATTAGCAGTTGAAAAATGTGTTAATGAAGGCGCATATTTGGATTTAGATTGGGATGGAGTTTCACAGAAATGTAAGAGCTTAATGGCTCTTTTGGACAAGAAAGATCCTGTAACGAAGGAGGGAGCTGCAGAAAGAGAGGCAAGGAAGAAGAATGTTGGTAATGGAACTATGATGGGTGTCGAGACTGAGTTGGCGACGACCCTGGATGCTGCCTTGGCGGGTCTGGAAAACGAAGAAGCGGGTGACACAGACAAGGAATTAAGCTCACACCTAGCTATAAATACGAATCAACATGCAAATCTTAGGCTGGAGACGGAAAATTCGAAAGGGCATCCAAAACTCCCACAAACTTCAACATCACAAACCTTTGATCCCCAAAAAACCACAAAGGTCTCAGACAAGGTTTTCAAATCACACGCGAACCTCAGTGAGTATGAGGCGAAAAGAAGCAAGAATTGGCAGGAGCCCACAATGGAGTCTGTAAATCAAGTTCATAACTCAACCAAAATCCGGGACGGCGATGAACGTGGAAGAGTCAATCACTTGGGAAAGAGGAGCGAAGCAGTTTTTTCACTCAAGGAACCTCAAAAAAGCGCCGGGAGTGAACGTGAAGATGCCGAGAAACTGGATCAGTTAGAAAAAGAGCGCAAGGCCTCCGAAAAACGAGCAGACATCTTGAAAAAATTTGATGCTGAGAAAGAGTGTAGACAAAGGAAGCAAGATAAAAGAGATAAAGAGAAGAAAGAAAAACAACTGGCGCAATCAAAAATGTGGAAGGAGGAACGAGTGAAGGCGAGGTTAAGAAGGGAGGCTGCAGAGAAGGAGCAAGAGAGACTATTGGAAGAGCAAAAGGCGGCAGTACCATACCATTCGAGATCTCGCTCGGACTCTAATGACTTCATTCAATCCGCTCGACATTTATACCTCGTCGATCACGATAAAATTCCAGCAAGACGATCTCGATCCTCGGATACGAGAGATGGTAATATTGCCTATGACCCTGAACGGAAGCGCCCAGAGCTCGAAGCTAAGCCACTTTCCCCCGAAGTTCATTTCACACCGTCTACGAAAAGCGAAGACCATTATGATAAGATTAAGGACTGTACTCGATTCCCGAAATGGCTTTCGAAGAATCCGAAACGAAGTCCCATTGCTCAAAAGTACACCGAAGAAGAAAAGGAGAAAAGACTGAAGCAGAGTCAGGTGAACGCTGAGAGGTTGCATTCTGAGATTGAGAAGCAAAAGAAAACTCAAGATTGAGAGTTTATTTGATAATTTCTGCGTTGTGCTTTTGTTGAAGGATTCATGGGATGATACGAAAAGGGGAGGAAAGGGTGACTTTTGTATCAGCCTGACTTCTGCACTGCATTAAGTGGAATTGATACTCAGCATAAATCAATAAAATTCTCTCAACTATTTACTTTCGGCAACGAGCAGGAGAAATGATCTGCGTAATGTCAATGCCAATTTATATTTCGAGAGCCAAATATTTGCGCTCATTTCTTCCAAGTTGCAGATTTATGAATCACTTAGTTTTCCGATATATCATGGTCAGTGAATGTAATCTTCTGGAGCTCATCTTACTCTCCAAATCTCAGAAGCTAAAAATTCTCATCATTATTAACATTTTCTTCATACCCTTCGTAACGAAATTTGCAAAATCACGACTTACTAGACTTCCCTTGCGTACGTCCTTGTCAAAATACGGTAACGTGGTTTATCAGTAAGCGGGACATATCAGTGCGCGGGACACTTTCTCCTCATTTTTTATCTATCTACTTTAAAGCGCGATTTCTCTACAAATAATGTCGCAAATCCAAACCCAAGAAGCACGAATTATTCTAGCTATCGAGGCTATTCAAACGTCAAAAAAACTAAGCTGTCG
>QYAI01000052.1:0-157926 GCA_003988855.1 Arachnopeziza araneosa | reverse complement strand
ATATTTATAGAAAAGTATAAAGAATATTATACATACATCTGGATTAATTGAGAAATTGTAAACGTCGAATAGCTGATGTATATCAGAGCGAAATAGTATGCCATTCTGTACAGAATTGATTTTTCCTCCTTTGATTTTTCCTTCATTTGGAGGAGTTAAGATCCAACGGCCGTAATTGGAATCTTTCCAAAGTCCCTCAAAAGCTAGAGGAAAGATATGTGCAGCTTCGAACCCAGTCCAATCATCACAATCAGCGCATATCGCTACCTCTCCTGTTATAACACATCGTTGATCTCGTAAACGAACAGCGTCGGTAAAAGCTTGGACACGAGTTCCAGATTGTTGAGAAACCATACGAGTTAATGGCGTCTCGTCACTAATGCGAATAGAATCTACGAATAGATTAGCTAGAGAAAATAACTATCAAATAAATACTTACGAGAAGAATTAATGTAATAGTTTCCCGGCAAAAGTAAAGAGTTATCCTTCTTTATTGTAATATTACTTTCATTCTGTAAAATATATTCGCCATCAAAGAAGACAAAAATCTCGATCATGGCATATAGGTTAGCATTTGTAACACTAGCTGTAAGAACTAGGCCACCAATTGAAGTACTTCGATCGCTTGTACTGAAAATATGAACGTCGCGGCTTCCGGAGCGATTTCGAGGAGGCATAAGTAACCGAGTGTATCCGTGTAACGGGGAAGGGGGAGCATCTACGAGGTGTAGTAGAGTGTCTGCGGGGTGTAGAAGAGTGTCTGCGGGGTGTGGTAGAGCGTCTGTGGAGTGTAGGAGACTGTCTTTAGGATGCTCTTCGATGATCTTTTCGAGCTGTAGGAGGTTGTCGGAGTATAGGAGACTGTCTGCAGAGTGTGAGAAGTCGGTGTATGAGGAGCCGGAGCTGGAGTGAGCAGAAGAAGACGACATCGTGAAGATTTGGATGGCATGTAGCGTGTTAGAGACGGCAGGCGCGTTTGAAGGTGGAAAGTGCTTTGATTGAAGAAATGACGATAGGATATGTCGTTGCCTAAGGCATGTAAGGTGAGCCGAGGTAGTTAACCTAGCGCCTGAGTACCCAGGTCCTCCGGAATATGGAAGACGTGAGTGTAAAGAGTGATGGGACAAGCGAGCTAGGTAGTATCATCAGCCTAAGGCTTCATCAGAGAGAGCCTACTAGCATTGATGGGTATTGTTGAGAATTTTTTTTATTCACATGTGTAGATATATGCAAGATCTAGTTCGAGATATAGCTCAAGTAACAATTCCACCCTAGAGAAACGACGTTCACGACCAAGACTCTGTGATGGAGAGGCACCCATTTGAAGTTGATGAGCTGTATAAATGGCCAGACCATCCAATTCTTGCTCAATGCACTCCAATATGTCTTATCCAGCTTCTCTTTTGGGCTCTGGCCTTCCATAATCGCCATACTGCTCAGGAAACAAAACAGATTCGTAGGCGCGAAGAGGATTTGATCGGCAGATACTCTTGCTACAATCTCGGCGTTTTTATTTCGTAAAACTACCTTGCTCTGTAGGAATTTGAACCAAGTAGTTGCAGCAGGTCCGAAAACAGCTATGAGGTGTTCAGTGAATGTCCAAGTGGTTTTGCGGTGAGATGTCTCTTACCCCCACCATACAACGCCATTCTCACTGTGCGAGTAAGATCATGTTTCTCCAAGCCTTTCTTCTCAACTAGCTGTTGCGCCATTACATCGCCCGTCGCAAACAGAACCGCAGTGGTGACGCTCTGTGTTAAGATTGGGCGCGTTGCCAGCTTCATTTGGTACCTAAAGTCGATAATCGGTCAGGATTGACCAACTTCAATCCCAAATAAAGTTGGCAGGTTTCTACTTACCATCGCAACATGTTCGCAACTTTGATTACTCTCCCAAATTTGTTACCAGTTCGTCAGGAGATCGAGTCTCCGACGATGTGAAGATAACCTAAGAAGCTAATGTGAGGAACAATTAAATAGTTGGTGGCGGGCCGACGTCTGTGGCTTGCGGAAGCGGGCACTTCTTTAGGCAATCCGACAATTCAGGCCCTCAAATGAGGAAGAGCCGCTTGGATGTAGATCCACATTCCGCTTTTCTGTCGCCAATTATTTTTCAAAACAACCAAACGCCAAAGCGTCGAGATCAATCAAGGACGCTTTAGACAATGCACAATTTTGCAAACCGAGAGAGACATATTAGTAACCACACACTATAGTACGAGTAAATCTCTAGCTAATTATACAAGTGTTTTTATTTTCGAGGTATTGCATGAACTGTTCGAAATACTCCTGCTCTATTCCACTGGCAGTGTGCAGGAAATTGTTGTGAGTATCGAAGCCGGTCTGCTATCCTTAGCCATTTAGAGTCTTTGTCAAATAAGGGACATACAAGTTGGAGTTTAGAGGACGCACAACTCTGAAATAGTGGAATTTACTTTTACTTTACATATACCAATCTTGGTGATGACCTCCCCCCTATCACCCCAATATCTTTCACGATAACCTCCAAAATCCAACAATTAACCCCGAAGAACAACAAGCTCGCTAGCCACAACCCAGGGACGAATGTACTCTCCCCTAAAAATTCTAGCTGATAACCTTGCTGCAACCACATCGCCTGAGTCAATACCCATAAGCCAACAGCTGTCAATCCGAGATAAGGACGCGAGAGAAGAGATGATGATGGAAGGTAGAGGGGTAAGAAGACCATATACCAGAGAAAGTACTGACTAGTGCAGACTTTGTTGAAGGTGACAAAGGCGAAGGTTTGAGCAAGAAGGGTTGATGGAAGGTCTTTCTTTGCGAGGAGGAGAGGGATTACGAAGGCGGAGAGGAATATTTGCGGTAAGAAGGCCAGTGTGGTGAGAAGCGGGGTCGTAGAGAGGGCGGACGTGAGGTAGAGAGCGGTATTGTATGGCGAGAAATTGTGGCGGTGATCGAGGCGTGTTACGTGGTGTAAGTAAGTATGTTGTAGGAATGGAGGCCCGTAACTGAATAGTCGTCAGGAGAGAGGTATGGAATAGAGAAGGCAGCGAACTTACATCGAGTACATAAGGACATTTAAACCCAAAAAGACAGCCAAACTTGACACTGTAAGGCTGATGCGAGGTACATTAACAAATCTCTTAGCCTGGCTAAGGAGATCTGTTGGCTTTTTGGTTTTGGATGTCTTGGCAGCGCCAATATGCTCATCGTCGAGCCACCAGATAATGGAAGGTGCATATATAAACGGATAGATCTTGAAGTGAACTCCAAAGCCCAACAATATTCCAGCTAGCAGGATTCTCTGCTGCATAACTGCCCACAAGAGAGCAATAACCATGACTCCCAGTAAACCTTCCGAGCTTCCTCTCGTGCTGATGGTAGCAACCATAGGATTCAGCAGCCAAATACTAGCAAATTTCAAAGCCCTTTCCGTAGACATATTTTTTTCACTCTTCAGTACCAAAACAATTAACCACCCAGCTACGATATCTCCAACCGCAAAGAGTATTTTGCCAAATGAGAACCACATGCTCGACCAGGTAGTCGGCAACAATATCCACGCCAATAGAGGCGTGTAGCGGTAGGTTTCTCGGTCATAAGGTGACTGTCCCCGGGCGACATAGCGAGCGGCATCAGTGAAGACGTAATAATCTATGTCCGTGTATTTCATAGGAGAATTGGCATCTTGCCAGAGGCCGTAAAGGAAGAAGATAAATCGCAGGACGATGGCTGATGAGAAGACGAGAAAGGGGCTTGAGAAGAATTTCGACATATTGTCAACAGAAAGAGAAACGCGTGTAAGATTCAAGAAGACAAGTTAATATGACTTATAAAGTCAAAGTCCATGTCAAACACGTGCATGGAGTGAACTAGATATTGTTGATGAAATATTCGATACGAAGGAGATGTGGCTTGAAGCACTCATCATTTTCGCTAACCTCAAAAGGGCTTCTTCATGCGCCACAACCCCTCCACCAAGCCATCTCTCCCTGCCATTATGTCGAACAAAGCTCAAGACATGCCAGGAGTGAAGCGGTATCGTGATGGCGAAGAAAAGGAGGAGGATTTAAAGTCCTCTCCTTTTATGCCAATGTTCGAGTATTTTCGCAACGAGCTGGATGAGCATCATGACCGTCGAGAGAGAATCATCAAGGCATCAAGAGATATCACTGCTACGAGCAAGAAGATGTAAGTAGCTGCAGTAACTACGGAGAAATGATTTAGCTAACAGAGGCAGCATCTTCGCCCTTCAAAGGTAGTTTTTGATATAAAAATCATATATTGAGTACTGATGCAAGTAGAGTCAAAACCTTGAACAACCCGGTTCCTCTTAAGATAGCATCAGAAGTCAAAGACAAGAAAGCCGCCATAGAAGAGCAACTCAACTCCATTACTCCGGATCTCCAAGGTATCAATGCATGGCGATATCAGCGTTCAGTCTCAGGTGGTATTCAAGAAGCCATGGAGGCCATCTCATTCGAGCATTACCTCCTCAATCAGACCCTCGTCACCCTCGAAGAAGCATCCAAGGCACTACCCGACACGATCAATCTAACCGGCGATGACTACGTTCTCGGTATCTTTGACCTCGTCGGAGAGCTGATGCGCTTTGCCATCACGACCATGGCGACTACCGGGAAGCTTCCGGCCTCCAAGTCAGACGAGGAAGGAGGTCGCGATATCCTGATGGATTTGAGGCTGCTACGGACAAGCTTCGAGTCTTTGGATACCACTTCTTGCGCGGGTACGGGCTTGGGTCGGGATGTAGAGAAGAAGATGACGGTGATGAAGGAGAGTGTGCAAAAAGTTGAGACGGCGGTCTATGGAATGATTATTCGAGGGAGGGAGAGACCCAAGGGCTGGGTTCCTGACTTTTCTGAGGAGAGAGCACCCGTGGAGAGTTATTAGAAGTCTCCTGAGGCTGCAATAAGCCATGGTACACTGTGCAAACCCGCCCTTTTACCATGTTGATCAGAATGTCACAGTCTTATTTGGTACAGTGGACAAGTAATTGTTGATAGAGCTTTAGAAGAGTTTAAGCTCGCAACTACAAATTCTCTCACTATTATGCTCGTATGAATCACCCGCAATAAAATTGGAAAGGTCTATAGCGTAGAGCTCCATTTTAATATTTTTGCTTTTAATTAAGCTATCTAGCAAGAATTAAGAGAAACAGAGCAAGTCAAATTCGTTCATCCCACAATGCTCCGTATAACTCCATGTACTTTCTCGCTTTTCAAAGCTCAGTAACCGGGGAATGATGAAGCGCCATTGAAATGCCAGGAAACTCCACGCTCAGCAGATGATAATATTGCATTTCAATTTCCCAGATTTAATCCTACACCAACACCTAACCCAAACATATACCATATTCAAATGGGTTTTCATCTTCAGTTCATTCTTCGGAGAAATTCGTATCACAACAGGTGGACATCAATTGAGTCGATAAAAGGAATCCATCAGGTAATTGTGATGCCACCAACGAGACTTAGATAACTCGACATATTGATCGAAAGAGGTCGAGTTTTGGAGAAATTAGGTGAAGTCAGCAGTTGTCCGTCTTTGAATCCAATTTCATCTAGAGCATCAGGTGTTTGAACGAACTTCGCATTTGACCTAGTTCGTTCCAAGGCGTTAAGAATCGATTCGCTCCAGAGACCGGTTACTTGGGTTTTGGCGAGCTGGAAATATGGGTTGAGCGCGGGTACTTGAGAGTCTTTTCGAGTTAGTTGCCTTCAGAGAAATTCCGACCGCTTTTGCTTACCAAGGTCAATAAAACGGATTCTCAGAAAATCAACCGCTGTCATTTTATTCAAGGAGTTAATTCCAGCAACAACCAGTTTCTCAAATGCCATGATGAATTTCATATCCGTAACTCCGGAGCCGTCACCCCATAAAGGATCAGTAGAGACCGGACGACAGACATTCTTGACCACAAGATCTATACTCTTTAAACGAGACTCGCGGGGTTTTGAAAGCTGAGCAGCTTTGATGAAGAAGTCGTGACATACTCTTCCTGTATAGGCAAGATGTTCAAGGGTAGGAATTGCTTTGCCCATTTCTATACAGAAATGTGTTTCTTGGCGGACCTTCTTCGAGAAAGTAGGAGCAAATGACTCTCGGCGGTAATCACCTTCCAGGCAGAGATTGAGGTGGGTAAGATGTGCAGGAAGACTGGGAAGTATGGTAGCCATTGAAATGTAACTCTTCGATTTCGGTTTGGCGTATGAAGCATGCCATTCATAGAGGTTTGGTAATGCTGCAGCAATATTTTGGAAATCTTCATCAGATCTAATCAGATTCCATTGTCCTTTGCAAACCAGTGTCCGAATAGTCTCGAGTGTTGGTAAAGTCTGGACCGATGGGCTTCGGAAATGCTTGACCATAGGAGGCTTCTTTCTGTCACCCCCTTCTAAGGTTAAAATGCATGCTTGTGCGAATGTCATTCGAACAAACTGAAAGACCTCATCAAGACTACAGTTATCTGAGGGTGACTGATACGTTACAGTATTCCCCATTTCTGCAAGACCTGCAAAAGAACGTACCAGAACTGACCGATCTGGAGTTGTTGAGGGAATGCGGAGCGTCCGGTCAAATGCTGGATTCTTTTGTTGAAAGACAGGAAACCAGATTTCTATGTGTTTGACATATGCACATAGATGAGAATGCTTGTGAAACCAGAGAATTGCCGTGTTGATAGACTCCCTAGTGCCCTTGATCTTCAAGTGTCGATACAACCGGTCCTGAATGAGCTCCCTCCATCTTCTACTCACCAGTGCCAGCTCTGAGACCTCACGCCGCCTGCAATGTCTTAATGCCGTGCCCCAGCCGCGTAATACCTTTGACTTGCCAGCTGCGGTGGTCCTGGAAGAGGCTGATGCTCTCATGCCAAAGAGATAGTCAAGTATGCATTCATGGATTTCGATAGGAAGATCACAAAGAAGTGAATCTGGGGACGTTGTTGCGGGGTCGTGTAGCACAGTTGGGGATCGCTCAACGAGTCGATCTGAATCAAGAACTCGTTGGGCGCGCTGGATTCCTCCATCGCCAGGTTCTTGTTGTGGGAAAGGTGTGCTTTTCGGTCTAGTAGGAGGGATAATATCTTCGTCGTGTTCGTACTCGATCGGTTTTATTGGTTCCAAAGGCATTGTCCGAACGGTTGTAGGTGTCGATGGACCCGGTGTTGTAGGCGTCGAAGCCGTGGTCATGATGGGTGCCAGATGAATAACATGGCCTACCTCATCCACTCGTGCCATGGATTCAGTCAACATTCTGCCCGTCTCCCTTTGCTTGCTCCAACTTGAGGGTTGATGTCCTATAATTTGTTGGCCGTCATGGAAGACGAGGGGATTCACACAGTGCTATTGAAAGGGTGCTGCGTGACGCGCTAAACAACGCCTGCAATCCGCGTAATGCGATGGTGAATTGAACGACGGACTGGAGTTATGGATGAGATGTTGCGGAACGGACGACGTCTCCTTTCAAACGTCTAATAGACGGTAGATTGTCAAAATGGCGGGTGATTGGCTGGTTGGGGCGAGAGGGGGTGGCTGTGGTGAAGTGCGGTCGTCAGGAAAGAATCCTATTCTTATCCGCTGAGGAGGCTGTTCCTTTTTGTAGTCGTCGAAGAATTCCGTGGTGCGTGGGATTTGGTATGTCTCTGCAAATGTGTTGTTTGATGATGCGCTGGTACCCCGTCCAGCGTCCTCCGGATTATTCGACCTCGATCGACCCCACTGTGTGGCTGATTGGTTACGAGCAGCCCGAAATGGAGTGGGAGACGCCGATTTTCTTCAACCACCTGAACACTCTTTTTGCCGTCTACGGATCACGATATACTTTTGGTGGGATTTCAGATTGGGATTGGTTGTGGCCATCGAGCTCTCTTAAGGGGCCGTCAAATCTCCCACTCGCATTACGAAAGACGGTGGGTTTTAGACTGGCACAGGGCTGCACGTGCACTCTCTCCTCAATGGAAGTTGCCTCTGCTGAAAGGGAACCATCAGCTCTATGCTCTCCGCCGAAGGATGGATCTCGACCAGATCGAAAACTATGCACTGCCCTAATTATGCACTTAGGATGCAAGGAATAGGGACAGGTGGTTACGAGCAAGGTGCTGAACCACATCTGCGCAAGGCGCTCTTCATTTATCTGTTGCTACACGCCTTGTTCTGTCGTCGGAGCTGCTCCCGGAGTTTGAGCTGAAAAGGTCTTTAGAATATCTATCACCTCGGGTTCTTGAGCCTATACCCTTTAGAGCCTGCCCTGTTTAGCACCCGCCAAGGTTTTTATGGAGACATCCCTTCAATCATGCATCTATTGCGAACAAGGTGAGCCCCTAGCTATGAGCTTGAGCAGCATGGTTCTCCTGCTCAGTGGTTGGAATCACTTCTCCCTTTAGCAGTGTTACTCTCTTTACTTTGCGACGCACGATGATACTTGGTGTTCAGCACGCTCCACATATATATATCAATCGTCTCCTCGAAAAAAAGGTCCTCGTCTTTTTCTTCTTTCACTGATGTGGAAAATCGCACTCTACGACATGGCTTTCATGGCTCGTGGCACAAGAAGGAAGGACGTGAGTGGGAAGACAGCTCTTCAAAGTCGGGCTCACCCCTGAGTTTAAAGCCCGGCAATCATCGGTACTTGAGGTTAATGCCGGGCTCGTCATTCGAGGCAGTGCCGAAGAATACGACCTCACGGATGAGCAACACATGCTGTGGTTATCGATGTTTGCAACCTTCAGGATTCCCATGGCTTCCCGTCTGGAAGAGAATTGGCAATAATCTCAAAAACATAAAACAACAAGTGTACTACTTTGGTCCATCTTGGGCCACCCCATTCGCTACCCGAACACTTTGCCTAAAACACACGAGCAGCGAGATACATCTCGTAGTACAGTAGACCATCCTTGGAAGTGCCGAGACTTCCAAGCATTGCAGCTTCCACATCAAGTTTGATGTTGGCTAAAGGTCCGCAAAAAAGATTAAAGTCCAGTTGCGAATTAACCCATGAAGAAGCTCAAAAGTATGCTTTCTGGAGGGGTTCCAGTGAACCGAACTTCTTGTTTGAGTAAAATCCTATAGTATAGCAAGGATCTTCACAGTAGACTTAGGTCCCCGCAGATAGAAACGAAGCCGCACCATATAAGTTTTAGCCATTCCCTTTGAAAATTCTTCATTTGAGCCGTGGGATTTCTGAATTCTCTTCCATCTCCAATCATGCAGTCTTTAACTTCACTCTTAGTCCTGGGTGCTTCTGTGGTTGCGGCCTTCCAGAATCCACACGAGAAAGCTGCAAAATTTACTAAGCGGTCCAGCCCCCAACCGCTTTATACAAAAGATGCTCCCAGAGTCAGTTCAACATCTATATTTTTGAACGATAAGACGGCCAGTAAGTTCATTTGTGTGAGTCGTATTATGATATATCTACTAAAAGGTTATAGAATTTGCAGTCAACGGAAGTGCTTTACCAGAGGTAGATTTCAACATTGGAGAGTCGTATGCCGGAACGTTACCAATCTCTCTAAATGCAAACGATACAAACCGTTTATGGTTTTGGTTCTTTCCCTCCTCCAACCCACTTGCATCAAAAGAGATTACCATCTGGCTCAACGGAGGCCCAGGTTGCTCCTCTCTCGATGGACTGTTCCAAGAAAATGGCACGTTACTTGCAATTCTTGATAACCTCCTCTAACTTTGAATAGGCCCATTCCTATGGCAGCCAGGAACTTTTGAACCAATTGTAAACCCTTACTCATGGGTAAATCTAACGAATATGATTTACATTGATCAGCCTGTTAGCACTGGCTTTTCACCTGGCAATATCACTGTCAACAACGAACTTGACGTTGCGTCACAATTCAGAGGTTTCTGGAAGAACTTTATCAAGGCCTTCTCTATGGAAGGATATAAGATATATATTACTGGTGAAAGTTATGCGGGGCAGTATATTCCATACATCGCTGGTGGAATGCTGGATCAAAACGATACGACTTACTTCAACTTGAAGGGGATTCAAAGTGAGAAACCTCGACTCTACTTTTCCAAAATCTTGCTCTTCCATTGAACAAATCTTTTCATTGTTTTATCCGCTTTCGACAATGAATCTTAAAAAATACATTCATAACACAGCCGTAACATCTGTGGTTAGAAACATAACTCAGTAGGAAAATGCTAATTCTTGGGGCTTTAGTCAATGATCCATCTATCAACCATGATGATGTTATGAGCAGCGGTATGTGTCTCAAGGAGTTATTTAAGAAAATTTTTTACTGACGAGTTTGTAGCTGTGGTGGTGCCAGCGCTCAATTACTTCCAGAATGTTATTGGTCTTAACGAGACATTCATGCAGAGTGTCAATGAGCGAGCAAAAACATGCGGCTATACCGATTTCTTCGAGAAATACTCAGATTCATTCCCTCCTCCAGGACCCATCCCGGCTGCTCCAAGCTCCCGAGTCCATGGATGTGATTTGTACGATGATATATACAACGCCATCTATTATGTCAATCCTTGTTTCAACATCTATCACTTGACCGATTTCTGTCCCTACCTCTGGGATGAACTTGGATTCCCTTCTCTTTCCGGCGGACCCAACAATTACTTTAACCGTACTGATGTTCAAAGTGTCATTAACGCACCACCTACCTCTTATTCGATCTGCGGTGGCGGAGAGAATATCTTTCCCCGTGGCGATCGATCCGTCCCTTCTGCTTTGGGGCCGCTTCCCTCCGTCATCGAACGTACAAACAACGTGATCATAGGTCATGGTCTCCTCGATTTCTTACTTTTTGCCAACGGCTCTCTCATCACAATTCAAAACATGACCTGGAACGGCCTTCAGGGCTTTCAAGAGCGACCTCATCAACAGCTCTTCCTACCCTACCACCAGAGTCTTGGTTACATTTGTAAGGATCCCTAGATTCTATCGATCTTTTATTTTGCACCTGAAACAGAGTATTTCAAGTGGAGCACTCTCAAGACAACTGCATCTGGCAGTGTTTGATCCTCTTCACTCCTAATACACGCTCTAAAAGGAAAATGCTGACTACGCGGTGTTCCAGTGGATGTCGCAAACAACGCATATCCAAATCAACCTCCTGTATATGATACTGCCGGTGCAGGCTATCAAGGAATGTGGCACACGGAGCGAGGTTTAACATATACAACTGTCAATCTTGCGGGACATCAGATCCCACAGTATGTGCCTGGCGCTTCTTATAGACATCTTGAATTCCTTTTGGGAAGGATTCACAATTTGTCTCAG
Source organism: Arachnopeziza araneosa (assembly GCA_003988855.1). Classification (NCBI taxonomy): domain Eukaryota; kingdom Fungi; phylum Ascomycota; class Leotiomycetes; order Helotiales; family Arachnopezizaceae; genus Arachnopeziza; species Arachnopeziza araneosa. The sequence continues at coordinate 146,674 of QYAI01000052.1, read as the reverse complement.
ATCGGCGATTACACTACAGAGACAGGAAACTTCACTAGCACGCCGGCACCATTGAAAAAACGAAGTGGGATGGAAAAATATCGGAGGGTGTAGATAAATAAGTTGAAGGAAGGATTTAGGATTTGTAGATATGAGATGATAGACTAGACTTTAGATGACAGATGAAGTATTAATGACTAGTAAGAGATGAACAATCCATGGCGTACCATGAACCTACCTCAATTGACCAACAACAGTACCGCTCTCAGCACATTTGTAGAGACTTGGAGTCTAATAGTCGGTGCGAATAATGATTCACTCAATATAACTACTGAATTAAAACTATAGATGAGTTTATTCGCAAACATAAACATTTAAGCCTGCCAAGAAAGAGTAATTTATCAGCCGAATGGCTTGTTCAGATCAGCGCATCGTATTCGTGTTTACTGCCAAACCACCACCGATTGTCCCATATCAAGATTGATGATTTAAACATATCTAGTATGGCAGATTGCAAAGATGGATTCCTCAGGATAAACTGTTTTCTCATTTATCGTCGAATCTCGAAAGTTCTATGAAAGGACAGGATACACAGTGTGGCACGAATTTATGCAGCAGTACCCAACTATTTGTATCACTCTTGCTTCTACATAGCATTAACTATAGGTTTCACGGGAGATAAAACAGATTGATCAATGCACAAAGAATTGAGATAATTTTGAATGTCAAAGAGACTATTTTATCGACATCGTCACGGGACCTCGTTCTCCTTACGCGTTATCCGCGTCTTCCCCACTCAGGCAAACTCGGTCCTCGATCCATCGACAACCACCTGTTAGCCTCCTCTACAACTATGTGGCTTCTCGAGAGCGAGGGAAACGTCTTGAATGGTATTTCGTCTGGTACTGTTTCTTGCTTCGACTGCTAACTTGATGAAGGCAAGAGGTTATGGCTGCCACCTGGAAAGAAATTCCTCTTCGGACGGACAAAACCAGACACTGGAGAAGGTGCTACCCCAACTTCCTAGCAGCTGGAAATTGCTTACAGTACCAGAAAACTTTGTAGTTTCCGACAAGACGATTTCGAGGAAGCATCTTACTATTCAAATCGATCCGGTTGGGCCGACCGATTGTGTGAGTACTTGCAGGTCATCATAAGCCGAACACTAACGTGTTGCAGCCAAACTTTCGTTCCCGCTCCCAAATCACCTTGACAGATCTTGACACCAAAATCGGCACACTGGTGAATGATGAGCAGATTAGAGGACAGAGCTATGTTCTGGAACGCGATGAGAATCAAATAACATTAGGAAAATATAAGCATCGCTTCCTGTAACAAATCCATTGTACTCGATGCCGAGATTTGGCTAATACGAGTAGTATCACTTGGATTCCAGTCGTATTCACATTCTCCTTCACAGCCAAAGAGCATAAAGCGAATCCATATAGCGACCTCTACGAAAGCCTTGGCCCTCTCGACATTAAGGTTTTGATCGAGTATGAGCGCGGCATCACCTCTCATGTGGTTGCGAAGAAGCGAAATACCTCGAAGGGTCTACAAGCCTTGATTGAAGGGAAATATCTCGTACACAATGATACGTGGGTTAATGCGGTCATTGCTGCCGCAACGCCTAGTGAGGATGGAAGCCCCTCACTACTTGAGCAAGATTTCGAGGCAAATTTCCCGGATCCATCAGAGTATCTTCCTCCCAAAGGAGATGAGCCAACGGAAAGAGATGATGCTGCTTATGCACCTAATCATCTCCGACAAGATATGTTTGAGGGTTACTCGTTCATTTTTTACAGCAAGCAGCAGTTTGAAAATCTTCTCGCACCGATCTCTGGAGGCAGCGGCAAAGCTTTGCTTCGGGAAGCTGTACCTAACAAGACTACCGTCGACGATTTCGTGAGATATGTTAAAAGTGTGGCGGGTGAAAAGGGTTTAGGCTCATTTGACGATGGTAACGAAGGAAAGGGTGTGGTGGTTGTGAGGTTCAACCCGATCAAGGGAGAAGGTACAGAATGGTATAAGGAGTTTGGTCGAGAGGTATCTCTTTACCTAGATCACCGGCTCGTCGAGCAGAGTGAGTTTTTGGATGCTATTTTGGGAAACGATGCCACAGTCTTAAGACGGCCTCTCGAACTTGAGCAATCGGGTATCATCCCACCACCACCTACTGCTGGTATGTATCAAAAATTCAAAGTTTTCAAAGTGCTAATGTGACACAGCCACGGCGGTATCAGAGACCCCTTCAAGCACACAAATAACTCCATCTGTTGCTATACGCCAGGAATCGATGGCGCCGCCTGAGGCGCCTCGACGTGAGAGAGCTCGAAGAACTGCTCGACCAAAATTTACAGGATTTGATGATGATTTTATAGGTGTGGTACCGACAAGTTCTGTACCTGCTCTAGAGTCTATACAAGTGGATCCTCCTCCTGTTGAAGAAACACAACCCTCCCAAGGTCTCTTTGTATCCCAGGATCCCGAAATGATGGCTGAACTCGAAGCTTTTCGACCTCCTGCGACACAAACTCGCACAACCCGAAAAAGGAAAGTCTCTCCAGTTTTTGACCCATTGGAAGAGGAAGAAGATGTCATGGAGCGCCTAGCCCCAACAACAACGGCAATTAAACGTCGTCGGCTGGCGGAAGAAGCTGAGCGTAGACAGCGTGGAGAATCCACTCCTCCGCCACCTGTACACGTTAAGGTTTCACCCGAGCCTCCGAAAACCTCACCAGAACCCAAATCTAAAGGTAGAAAGAAGAAACAAGAGCTTACGAATGAAGTTCTGGAAGCCGCACGCATGCAACGTGAAGCTGAAGCCCTTGAAAAGTTTGAGCGTGAGAACCTGGAAGATCAGCTCGGGGATATGAGCATAGAACAAATCCGCAAGAAGGTTGGGATTCAAGAAATGCCTGTTGTCCGCCATGAACGACGGCCTAGAGCGGTGCAAGCAGACGAGAGTGAAGGCTGGGATGACAGGTGGAACGGGAGAAAGAATTTCAAGAAATTTCGTAGACAAGGAGTTGCGCCTACTAGAGGCCAAAGAGGTCAAGAGAAGGTGATCGTGCAGTTGGAGGAAGTTAAGAGGCGAGATTACGGTATTGGCGATGATTATTGGGACCAAGAGGACAGTCAGCGTAAGAAGAAGAAAGACAAAGGCAAGGGGAAAGAGACGCAGGATATGGAATCGCAACAGGCTGTCCGAAGAGCGGCTGAGATTCTGGCTGGGGAAGACTCAGAAATCGATCTCGGTCCTCGTGGATATGACGACGGCACTAATAATTTCAGTCTGGATTCCTCGGACCTAGAGATTGTCGCCCCACCTACGAGAGGGGGTAAGAAATCTGCGGATAAGACGAAAGCATCTCAGAAAGCATCTCCTCCCAAGTCAAGAGCCAAGAGAGCGGCGCAGACAGTGTTGACAAGACCGGAGCCGGTGAAGAAGCAGAAGATGTTAGGTATTGCGGAGAGGAAGGCAAAGGAGGAGAGTGAGGATGAAGATAGTGATGATGATATGAAGTTTAGGTTTCGGAAGAAAAAGTGATGTGTTTTGACATTGGGAAAGGGATGGTATGGAGTTACTAAGCATGGTGTTGGAGGAGGTCTGTTTTTGGGGAAACTATGGACGAATGGGTATCATGTCTATTGCTTGTCTATACACAGAAGCTATCTATAACTACGTCTCACAATGATTCTATGCTTACTTTCTGAGCCAAAGCTTCGCTTAACGCATCTCATCATCAATCATGACTACTCCAGGCCTAGCCTTGCTTAATCCATCTCTTCCAGCGCTCCTTTACTGACTATTTCCCCCTCCTCGACAGCTATCCCCACCAAACATCCCTCTAACATTCCCTCCCAATTAACCCACGGATGCACCTCTCCAAATAACTTACTCCCATCTCTACCCGCACAACGCAGTAATTCTGGCTCCCCCCCTGGATGATACGGAAGATACGGCGTGATGTTATAAACCTTCCCACCTAGCACTGTCCACGCATTGTTCCCTTTCCTTCCTGTCATGGTCTTGAGTAACGAAAGTGGGACACGGAGGTACGGTGTAGATGGAGGTAGGCCACGGAGGTTTGCGCTGGGAGAAGAAGAGAGACGTGCCCAGTCTAGGGGGGAGTGGCCTGGTGTCAGGAGGACCTTTTTCCGGGGTTTGGCGGGGATGCTGGTGTGTGTTGGGGGGGGAGAGAGGGAGGAGGTGAAAGATAAGGATGTGGGTGGCCCACGGTTGGGCAGTGGAGAGGATTTGGGCGGTGGTGGCATGAGGGATGAGTTGCCAGAGGGAAGGGGTTGGAGAGAGGGAAGATGAGGAGGTACGCGGGGTCCGTTTGAGGCTCGTTGTGCGGAGTTGCGGGCTGGGAAGGAGGGAATGTACCATTCTTCTTCTTCTTTTTCTTCTCCTTCTTTTTCTTCTTCTTCCACCTCTTGGCTTTCTTTGACTCCTTCAGCGACATGATGCGAAATGGTAAAGGACGGGGTTGTAGGCGTTCTGAGGCCTGCAAATGGGTCTGGCCTTGTTGAAGTAGAGGGGAGTTTCGGGGTAGGCTTCTTCAGTGGTGGTGGGGGAGGCGGCATTGCCTTTCTGTCCTGTTCAATCTTCGTCTCTTCATTTTTGGATATGGTTGGAGGTGTCGGTTCTTCGAGGTTGATTGAAGGGGTGGGCGTGTCATGTTGGGTCTTCGCCCCTCCTTCGAGCGACTGTCTCTGCAGCCATGCTAGAAACGACCAAGATCTTGGCGGATGCCTATAGCAAAGAAAAGAAAGCGAGGCTATCAGGAGGCCAAGGCCAAGGAGAACCATGGTAGGCTCTTTGGTGTTGTCTGATGCTGGAGGGTGAAGGAGGTCGAATCCTTTTCTATTTTCCCACAGCCTTCTCAGCACGGGAGAAACAAAGCGAGGGATCGATCCCCCAGGCGCGTTTGGAGCCACCATGCAGGGGAGAGCAGCGATTTCTGACCACAATGACGCGCGCGATCCGCTTCTGCTGCTCTCTGCTGCTACCGCATGAATCTCATTCGAATCGTGCAGCGGAGATGCCTGTCTGTCCAATGTCAAGAGACGGCGCGGCATAACACGATGGCTATTATCGAGAAAAGCATGTTTGGTCGCGTCCAGGTAAACAAGAGAGGAGAATTCTCGTCATGATAATTAAGAGCTGGAATCAGCGTGCAATGTGACTGTGCCGTCTTGACTCTCGGGATTTCGGGTGGTTTCTGACAAGAATGCTTGGGTGACTTCAGCCCTGGCGTGGCACCAGCGACGATGCGCGCCGTTATTCTTGGGGCGGGAAGAAACCACCGCCTCAGCGAGCACAGCAACGTCCATCCACAACAACATGAACCAGATGCCACGCCCACACGCGCAAGACCTTCAAATCCGGCATTACGACCTCCATTGCAGTCAAGAGACAGCAATGCCAAGATGAGAGTCCCTCCCAAAGGCCCTCTTGGAGCAAAAGCCAACAAAAACATGCCGTCGTCCTACGATAAACAACAAAACAATGGTTCCAGACCCCTCCTCCCCACGCTTTCCGCGACCGCAAAGAATGCGAATAGAACACCTTTGACTCCGCGGGTCGCTGCATCGGCCTCACAGACAATTACAAGTCCATTGGCACGAAGAGGGGCGCGCATTGAAACATCGGTCGCTTCACCAAGGGAGGATATATCAACACCCATCTCTGCCTTTCTGAACAACAACGTCACACCAAGATCAGGGTCTCGCAAATCTCGAGTTGATAGCAATAATACTACGCCAACCGGTACACCAAATGGAACTCCCGTTCTTGCCAATGATGCCTTTCGAAGTCCACAAGACACCTCTACATTTGGGCCTGGGCTTGGTATCATGGGAATGGATAAGGACATCCCGAAACGTACAAGTGGCCCGACTGTCACTTTTAGTCCGTCGGTGTCGGACGTAGGTAGGAGTAATGCACCAAATTCTGGAGGTGATTCCAAGTTCTTTTTTGCGAGTGAGGCCAAAGCAGCACAGCCAGCTAGACCGCCGATTCAGTCCAAGAACTCGTCACTTTTTATATATGCCAACGGTGAAGCGATCCCAACTCCTCCACAGTCTTCAGGTACATCTGTTGCAGGTTCAGCAATTGGAGAAGATCGGAATCAACCAAGATTTTTCCATGCAAATAGGGTTCCAGATGTACCATCACACTTCCCACCAAGACCTAGCTCAGCTCTCTCTAATTCTTCTCGAATAACATCGACACGACTAGGAAGTCAAAGTCCAGGTATTTCATTTGCACCTCCTCCACATCCTAGGCCGGTTTCACCCTCGAAGCTGAACCAATATGCCTCACTCTCTTCGGTTCGAAATTCCCCAATCCTACCCTCTATAACAGGAAAAGCCACTTCTGCAAGTACGGCTGCCATGCCCCGTAGAATCAGTGTTGGCGCAAGCTCTCAAGTTGGCACTCATGCACGCTCGTCAAGTTCTGGTTCTAGTGGGATGAAATCACCACAAAGTAGAAATGTATCTGGCGGGAGTTCGATTGATGTTCCGTTAGTAAGCCCGTTAAGTTTAATTACTGCATCGGCGCCTGATTCTAGTGCTGAAGAGGGAACTGAGTCGACGAAAAATGAGACAGAACCGCAAAGTCCAGTAAAGGCGGGCTACACCCTCGAGCAACTTAATGAGCTCGCAGCAAATGCGAGACGAGAACGAAAGGTTTTGGATTTGGAAATTACGAATTCCTCACTTGCAGCTATCAATCGGACTCTGGAACGTGAGATGAGGAAGCAGACTGCCGAGCTTCGAAGGTATAGAAGATTGAGTCGGTCAGGAAGACTATCAATAGCAAGTGCTGCATCAATAAGAACCTCGACAGGAACCCTTTCGGTCATAGGAGAAGATGGAGCCCCACTATCAGACATGAGCGAGGAAGAAGATGATGAGGACGAAGAAACCGAGCTGTCGGACGAAGAACTTTCGGATGAAGCGTCTCTCAGCCCAGGTGCAATGGCAGCGAGCGATCTCCGGCACAGAAAGCGAGATGAGAAAAGACTACAGCTTGATCTCTCTAAACATCAGCAACTCCTCATCGATAGTCAAAAGATGAACCAATCGCTTAAACGTTGCCTAAGCCTCACCGAGGAGCTCATAGGAGAAGGCAAGAAAGCACTCGATTACAAAGTCCGCGTTAGCGATATTGAACTCGGTGGTCGAGTCCTTGCTCTCGATGAAGAAGGAGAGGAGATGGACCACGAGGAAATGAGTGAGATTGGGATTCAGATGCTAAGACAAGCTCGACAAGCTGCTGCTAATGGGTCAGCAGCTTGGATCAGTTCAGGCAAAGATGAGAGGGATAGTGGAGTCGAACTCGATTCCAAGACGAGAGAAGGGATAGCTGCTGAGCGGCTGGAATCCTAATAAACTAAGAAGGCCTGTACGATCGAACCGTGCAAACTAACCACACACACCACTCTTCAGAACGATATTTTTCTTATGTCAGGTCGGACTTCTGTGGATGGCGTTACAATTGACTGGCGTTGGTTTGCGTTTAAAGCGGGTATTGGATGGGATAAGACAGGATGGAAGGAAGGTGCATCTCGCGGCGCCTATCGATCCTCTGCTTTCTGCTCATCAAGGACATATATCATCCTTTTGTTTGTCTGTACCATACGATACCCCCTGCATAATTAGCGAGAAGAATTGAAGGAGGAAATATAAAGAAATAAAGAAATAAAGAAGGGGGAATGAGGCAATGTTAGTCTGGTGCGAGAGAAGGCAGATACTAGGTGGCATATAGCGACGGGGGATGGAGAAATGGTAGGAGTAGAAGTTGATGTACAACTTAAGAAAAAGAAGCCAAAAATATTGAGAGATACTATTTAGTAGTGAAGGAAGAGAAGAATGGACCAGATCTCCAACATAAGTCTCCATGTCATGTGGGTATAAGAATAGAGCAGCAAGGCAAGTAGGAAGTCGGCTCTCAGGCAAACTCGACTACCTTCGCAGATGGTATGACTTCTGATACCCTTCCTCTAAAAAATCAAAGCCCTTGAACTTTATCCGATGACAACCAAACATTTGCGGTTGCGCTTCAATTCAACAAAACCAGGAGAGAGAGGAGCGAAGTGAAAAGCGTCTCATTAATATCTACGCTCTGTTACCTTGCCTACTATGCTACTCCTCTGTTTCATATGAATCCTTCAATGCAGGCTAGCCGGTCGGCAGCTACCTATATTCAAGTCGAAAAGTAGAGAGAAAGGGGAGAACCAAATGCGGTCTATACACCATCCATCCATGACTCGGCCTGAAGCGATGATAAATCAACACCAAGACGGTACAGAAACATATCTATCTACTCTACTCCCACACTCCAATCATCCATCCAACCCTTGACCATTCCACGATAGTTCCCCTCTTGCGGAGACGATTTAGTCACTCATTGGTCTAAGTACGAGGTACATTCGGGGCATCAGCAGCGGTTTCAGAAGCTGGGTGGGTGTGGCCCGGTGCTTTCTTGTCTTTGCCTTTCTTCTTGTGTTCTTTTTTGGCGGCGGCTTCGGCGACTAGTTGTTCGAAGGCCATGTAGTCACCTTCTTCTTCAGGGTTGCGTTGGGCCTGGTTTTATTAGCATATATTCGAGAACATGATCTGAGCAGAGATAGGAGGAAACGAAAGCATGGAAGAAAGGCTGTACTGAAATACCTTCTGATAGATTTCGCCCGAGATAGCCAACGCCTGTGCTCGCTCCAACCGCTTGGTCATAGACACCTTCTTATCGTTCAAGATTTCGTCGCAGACATCCCGCAACACACCCTGGATCTCGAATTTACTACCCCTCCATGCTGCTGTGAGGATCTTCCCCGTGACGCGACGCTCGTACTCCACTTTCTTCTCCTCGGTCCACTCCTCGCCACCTTTCTCCTCTAGCTTTGCCATCTCCTCCATCGTCATCTGTGCATCAATCGCGCTACTAATCGTAGTCCACGTTTCCTTTGCTAGCGTTCCCTTATCCTTTAATCTGCTGAAGAAGCCGCCGATTCCTAAGAATTTCTGGGATTTCAACATAGCTGTGGCTTTTTGGAGGTAGGTGGTGCCAATTGCGTGCAGAATGTCAAGGCCGAATGATTCCATCTTGAGGTTCTCAACTTCTAGGCGGGTTTTTTCCTGGAAGGCTTTAGTGACGTCTGGCCCCTTATCGGTTTCTGTCCAAATGCTGATGCGGTCGATGAGTTTCTTGGCTAGAGTGTCAACTCGCTCTTTTCTTACTTTGGCTCGTTCCATCTCGTAAGCTGCTAATTCTTCACGCTGGGCCTTGGTGAGGCCTCCCTTCTTCTTCTCCTTCTTTCTTAGCTCTTTCTCCTCTTCTGTCAGACCCGCCGCAGACATCTGCACATCCTCTTCGCTCCTGTCCATTATAGCTGGGCGTATAGGGATCCCTTGTGGCCGCCTCGGTGTACTTGTCCCAGACGCTGAGGGGCTAGGAATGGGTTTCTCAGCTGCAGTGCTTGCGCTCGAAAATGTACTCTCCTTGTCATCCGCAACTGACGGCCCAGGTACGAAAGGCTTCTTCTCACTTCCCTCTCCATTTGCCGCCGCCGCCGCCGTAGCTCTCGCCTGTTCCTCCTTCAAACTCTCCATCTTCGCCTGCTCTTCCCCAGGAAACTCCTCCTCCTCCATACCTTCTTGCATCGTGATGTCCATTGTCCGAGTCAGATCCTTCATAAGACTGATCTCCCCAATAAGATCCACGAATGCCTCGCCGCCGAATATGGTGCCAAAGAATTCGGCAGGGTCAGCAAACCCTTCTGAGGGCTGCGCCCGCTCTTTTCCATATTTGTCATATTGTTTGCGCAACTCGGTATCGGAAAGGACTTGGTAGGCTTCACCGATAGCCTGAAACTTCTCGTGGGCTGTTTCATCGCCGGGGTTTTTGTCTATAGGCCCTGTCAATACTTTACAGAATACTAGAAAAAAGGAGAGGAAGCTTGCCAGGATGGGTAACGATCGCAAGTTTACGATATGCCTTCTTGATATCAAGTTCAGAAGCATCTGTTCTCACGCCCAAGGCGTCGTAATAAGCGGTGTCGAAAACCATCGTACTTTGTTACCCTAAGTATTCTGAAACAAAGAAATTTGGTCAAGCACCGATGTATGATGGTTTATTAAAAGCGAAGGCGTGAGCAGCCCAGCGACTGCGAGGTTGTTGATGAGGCTGAGCTTTTTTTTTGGCCCACTTTCGTAAGTAATGACGAGGCTCGTGAGGCAGAAGCATGGAGGGGCACAGTACAACATAAATAAGGCGAATTTTAAATATTTATAGTGATCATCTTGAGTTACTCTTCAGTAACTTATATGATCCTAATTGCATCATCCTCTGACTAATTTGAAGTTGTCATCGCAATCAAACAAGTTACTGCATGCGGAATACCCTTCCGATTATTGATTCTCTGACTCTCAAAGAATTGAACACAATTAATGATATTTTAGTTAAAAGACGAAGGTATCGTATTTCATGAAAGCATAAAAGTTAGTAGTCTTTTATCAGGGCCAATACGGCATGAACTGTCTCTAGTATACCATCCTAAGCAGGAGAGCTAGGTTCATCGCCAAGAATTATGAATTCCTCCGCTCGAATTCTAAATATATTCCCACGCTTTTGAAAGGAAGAGATATCAAGTTTATTTCACACCCGCAGCAGCCATGCGTTGGAAGCATCCCTTGTACGCCTCGTGGATCTCTGGGACCTCAAAACCGTACTCCTTGAGCTTCTTAATCAACTTGGCAGTATCAAGCTCACAGTTGCTTCGTCCGGCCTTGATAACCTTTGCTTGCTCTTCGAGCGAGAAGTTCTTCCAGGTGAAGTCGGGACGAACGTATTCCTTGAAAAGAGAGAGGACTTCATTGTGGGAGATGGCACCTGGGTTTGTGAAGTTGTAGATGCCAGTCTCTTTGTGCTCAGCAAGAAGAATGGAGGCTGGTAGAAGGTCGTGGAGAATAGTATTTGAATTGGGGATATCGACAACTCGCTCGTACTTGGCAATTTTGGTGACGAAGTTTCGCGAGTGAAGGTCGTCGCTGACGGGCATTCTGAGACGGAGAATAAGAGCGTTGCTGTAGTATTTCAAGATCTATCTTCTATTAGAAACTGCATTGTAAACTGTCGAGATCACAAACCTCTTCAACATGTGCCTTATTCTCAGAGTAGAAGGAGCCAGCAAAGTTGGCTTTGTCAGTCTCGAGGTAGCCTGGTCCGCCAATTGGGTGAGCATCATCATAGGCGTAGATGCAACCAGTAGCGAAAACAGTGACATGAATTCCTTTTGTATAGCAGACATCTGCCAAGTTGAGGGTGCCAATGGTGTTGTTTCTAATGGTCTCTTCCTTGTGGTCTTCGCACCAGTCGACATTTGGTCGACCAGTAGAGCCAGCAGCATTGAGGACATGGGTTGGCTTATATTTCTCGAGCTCAGCAATAACAGCCTCTCTGTTTTGCATGCGAACGGTGGTGCTGTAAACTTCCTTTCCTATGGATTCGTCAGCATTGAACTCGTCGATATTTTGGAGCAAGCTTACCCTGGCTCTCAAGGAGAGTCTTCAAGTGACCAGCAACCCAACCTTCACCACCCCAGATGAGAAAGACGTCCTTTGGTGCCATGATTGTTTACTTTGAGGGGTTTTGTTTGAATGAAGTTTTGTTGATGGGGACAAACGAATGTTGTGAAAGTTGTCGGTGTGGAGTACGAACTCAAGTCTGTGGCGTGGGGATTTGTAAACGGCAAGGGATATGCGAGGGACCTTTAATTGAGTCTGGACCGCCACTGAGCAACTCGTATAGAAATGAAAATTGTGGCTCCTCTTGATTACTCCTACATTTAAATTATGCTCTGGTGATATACTTTGTCCATATAAACTGCTATCATAACACTTTATCAAGAGATTGTTTTGCCTGTTGGAGATTCTGAGCTTCTATCGTCTTCACTGATAATGGAGGGGTGTTTTTTGACCGCTTTTACGCCGCATTGCAGGGGTAGAGCGTCGTGATGTTGGCTAGAAATGCCAACCAAACTCAATCAAAGGATAATGTAAACAATGTTTATGTCCTTTAATACGTGCTGGAGAATTACAAAGCATGGCTCTTGAGGTCGGATGCAACGACAAAAATAGTATTTTCTTTTTACGAGAATTTATCTGGTAGCCAATAATCTAGCTTATTCCATTCTATTCTCAATACATCTTCGGACTGCAAACTTCCGCAACTTGCTCTCTTCATCACTCGTGCTCTAAATCGATATATTGACCACACTCCTTGCTCACATTGGTCTTCTCTTCGTGTTTGTTACGACGAAGGATTTTGGCGGCGGCTTGAAACTCCATCCTTTCATTGCTTACACGCCCCAACCTTAATTTTCTCCGTCAGCTGTCCTCAGTTTCAATATTAACACGAAAGTCCATATTGTTACTGTATTCGACAATCAGTAAAGGACTGTCGTTTACAGTCCAGGCATTTCGCCTCTTGCTTGAGCCCAATCTATGAGCCAGTTCAAACCAAGTCGTCGCATAAAGGAGTAGCCTCGTCACATGACACGATGACAGACGACTCCAAGAATGAGGAAAACAGCATTCCGCTGCTTGATGTCGAAGCTCAAAAGGCAGCTGGAATAGAAGATGTGCCAGAAGAGCCCTATACCGCTCCTCCCACTCCAGCTCCATTAAAGACCACCGCGGCAGCGCGGAGGAACTTTCTAATATGGACAGCTATCAACATGCTTTCGACGATTGGGATCGTGTTTACCAATAAAGCCATTTTCACGGATCCAAATTTCACACTGATGCAGACCTCATTTGCGTCCTTTCACTTCGTGTGTACAGGCTTGACGCTGTGGATCGTGTCACGACCGAGCATTGGAGCATTTGTGCCTAAACGAGCGAGGATTGTGGACATGCTACCAGTATGTTGTCTCCTAATGACAAGAATCAAATTAATGAGAAATCTAGCTAGCGTTTTCCATGTGCCTAAACGTGGTAATACCGAATCTCTCACTGGCCTTCTCCACCATTACCGTTTACCAACTTAGCCGTGTCCTTCTCACCCCTTTAACGGCAGCCATCAACTACGTCTTTTACTCAGCTACTATTCCTAGAGCCGCTGTTTTGACGCTCATCCCCGTCTGCATAGGCGTAGGTCTTACCTCGTACTACGATACTAAGCCACCTGCTGCCTCTGATACCCCAGTGGCTACAACCTCTACCCTTGGCGTAATTTTCGCTCTCTCAGGCGTGTGTGCCTCGTCCGCCTACACGGTCCTAATCGGTGCCTATCACAAAAAACTCCAGATGTCATCTTCTCAACTGTTGCTTAACCAAGCCCCCATCTCCTCTATCATGCTCATGTTTGCTAGCCCTTTGGTAGATCATATTGTATGTATTTCCTACCCCTTTCCCCAAGAACTCTCTTGAAGCAGTCTCGAGAAGCATATATAAATCTTGTTTCTACAGCTTCTTATTCAAAGCAACCACTGACGTCACACCAGCCCGTCTTGGTCGACGTCCCTCGGTCCAGGTGGCTCATGATCCTCATGAGCGGTGGTTTTGCAAGTTTAATCAACATCAGCCAATTCTTCATCGTTGCCGGCAGCGGACCAGTTAGTTCGACTGTCGTAGGTCATTTGAAGACCGTCAGTATTGTAAGCATTGGATGGGCGGTTAGCGGCAGGAGTGTTACGGATAAGAGTGCCTTAGGTGTGGCTATGACAGTGATGGGGATCATCATGTGAGTATCTGCTGCCTTGAGTTACATTAAGAAGATGAGAACTGATTTGAGTAGGTACTCATATGTAATGCTGAACAAGACGAGGAAGTGAAAATGTGTAGAAGTGTTGGAATCATTCTCAATTGTCGTGATAGGGTTTCAAACAGGGTTCGGAGGTACCGTATTAGAAAAGTGTGTAATAGATGTCAAGATTAGATTCATAGCCTACATGTTTTATCTAGAGTTCGATGTATAGTATATAATATCAGCCTCAGCGTTGCGACAGTTGGCTGTATAAAGTAGCACCCCCAAGCGCCAGAATGATACCTAGCGAGTCCCGGCCCGTCAGAGTCCGACCTTCGCTCATCCATCCATATGAAAGTATAATAATAGTTTTGACACTGAAGTTCTGGTCAGGAATTTTTATCCATCTAAGTGATGAAAGGAGACTTACTTCGATGCCACATTAAACGTCAAGGCACTCATTCGTCCAATAATTAAAAATTGTGAGAGATTCAACGCCGCCGCAGCGAGACCAGAAAGAGCTAATGCAATCAACGTCTGACTTGGAATCGCCTTAACGTTAGGCACGGTATCGACAAACGGAGCCATGAAAGCTAGAAGAAGTACAGAGATTGGTGCTTGGTTGAGTAATAGTTGTGGACTGGATACGGAAAAGTCTCTCATCTTCTTCCCAATCCAGACTTGGTAGAAAGCTGTGGCCGTGAATGCTGTGACTGCAATACCAGCTCCAAGAGCCGTGGTGCCTGCCGCACCTGTGTCTATCACCATATTAGCATTGTCAATGTTGGAATTCACAATGAGACTCTACAGTTCAGAGGCTGTTTCAAGAGCAGCGAACCTAAAAATATGTAGGAATGCAGCTGCTGAAAGAACTCTGAAGTTTCGAAGCTTGACAGAAAAGAGGAGCAATTTAGAACAAAAAGCAGCCTTACTGGTGAGTGCGACTCCAATGCATACTAAGGCGAGAGCTCCCATAGTGAGGGCAGAGATGGATTTTTTGAGAAAGATGTACTGAAGTATTGCCACACAGGGGGTGGTCATTATTTTCGCGAGTCTTGTAAAGTCAATCAATGACGAGTTGTTGTTGGCAGAGCTCAGATGTCACTTACTGGTAGAATCCAATCGAGTTGTAGGCCAGGCTCAAGTTGCCCAAAATTAAAAAGCTGGCAAAGAAACTACATAAGGGGATCATTTGCATGAATGGTAACCTTATTGGAATGAAGAGGTTGAATGGGGAACAGCTGGCTACCCATAAGACAATTGCGGTACATGTGAAATGCCACATGGCAAACGAGATTTGCATTTTCTTTAGTTGCGAGTCTTGAAAGATCCTATTTCGTCTCATCAGTTCCCTTTCCTCGAGATCTTGATTATAAATTATTCGTACCATTTGTTTAAAAAGACAAGAGTTACCGTACTAGCAATATTCAAAACAATGCATGCTCCGTTGATCATGCGGACTCGGAAGACTCTGTGCATAGGCTCCCCAACTTTGATCGGGGGCTCTTCTTCTTCCTCCTTCAAGAACTTCGCATCGCCGATCTCGAGGTCCCCGTCGTTTGGCTCTGTGGCCGGCATGGCGACGTTTGCGATGATACTAAGAGGGAATCCGAGTCTTGAATGGCCCGGTTCATCACTGTTGACAGATGTTCCGTTAGGGATGCACTAGTTGATGGCGCGCTTCGTATGGTACGGAGATATCCTCGAATAATCTGCTATGACGTGAATCAATACTTGTTACAGACAGAGCTATCATCGGTAGCAGGCTTTTATCATGATCTGTTTAGAAACTATTGTCATACTCGTTGTTGGCGTCTGACAATTGAAAGGGTTCTTGTGGTAGTGAGCCATCAGCAGCCTAACGGTGCTATAGAATCTCGTAGGCATGCCTATGTACATTGTGGAATGCTTGTCGCTTCGCCAGTTTGGGAATTACGAGCACCACACACATGTAAGGCTGAGAGAAGGTTCTGTATCAACCAAATTGGGGCGTGAGCATTTTCTGATTGGGGTAAAGACAGACCCTAACGCAGGGTCTCTGCTCGAGATATGTAGTCAATAAAGGTTCAAGCAGGGGGCAGGCAGAGAGGGGTGCAGGACGGAAAGTCGGCGAATTTGCACACGTCAGACCGGCCCGTGGGCGGCGAGAGTGAAGGGACAGCAGCGAGCGGTGGAGAAATTAGTTGGTGGTCATTGATCCGGAAACGAGAACGAGACCGAAAAAAGCTCCTACACCACAACAACAGCACAGGAGTTCATAGGTGCGACCTTATATCAACCAATTCGCCATCCTCCGATAATGACTTGTTATTCTTGAGCAACTTCTAGTACGAATAACGCCCTCCGAATCCCATCTTCCATCATCTACCGCCCCCTATAAATCACCGACCTCGCACAGATCGCTCTCTTGCATACCAAAATGGGTCTCCTTGCGCAACTCCTCTACTTTTCGGTTCATCCAAACCAACTGAGGTCAATCCTGCAATGGTATACACAGTACAACGTTTACCTCGCTGCAACTTGCTAATATCAATTGGGCAGGAAAATATGGCACGATCCAGTCCACACAAGAAATCCGGAGAAGGAATCTGCAACATTGCGAGAGTGCTTCAAATACCTGAATATGACGAGTCGAAGTTTCAGTTCGGTCATTCAGGAATTGAATCCCGAACTACTCGTCCCAGTAGCACTTTTTTACCTGATCCTGCGAGGTCTGGACACAATTGAAGATGATATGACAATACCCCTCGAGACGAAAGAACCTCTGCTACGGAGCTTCCAGGATATCATTGAGAAAGATGGCTGGACTTTTGATGGAAATGGACCCGATGAGAAAGATAGGGAGCTGCTCGTCCATTTTGATGTTGTCATCACCGAGCTCAAATTGGTTAAACCAGCATACAAAGCCATCATCAAGGATATCACCGAGAAGATGGGGAACGGCATGGCCGATTATGCGAACAACGCCGAACACAACATCAATGGAGTCAATACGGTCAAGGACTACGAGCTATACTGCCATTATGTTGCTGGATTAGTTGGAGATGGCCTGACGAGGCTGTTTGTGGAAAGCAAGCTCGCGAATCCCGCGCTCTTAAAACGACCAGAACTTGCAGAATCAATGGGTCAATTCTTGCAAAAGACGAACATCATTCGTGACATTAAGGAGGATCTAGATGATAAAAGACGGTTTTATCCAAAAGAGATTTGGTCGAAGCATGTGGACAAGTTCGAGGAGCTTTTCGATCCCAAAAACCTGACAGCTGCTCTTAACCTCAGCTCGGAGATGGTGTTGAATGCTCTAGGAAACGTGGATGAATGTCTTTTTTACATGGCAGGCATCAAAGATCAGAGCGTGTTCAATTTTGTGGCCATTCCACAGGCAATGGCCATTGCAACATTAGAGCTCGTCTTCCGAAACCCAGAGGTTTTCAAGAGGAATGTGAAAATCACGAAGGGTGATGCTTGCCAGCTCATGATGGAGTCGTCGACGAACTTACGTTCAGTTTGTGATATCTTCAAGAAATATACTCGCAGAATAGCCAAAAAGAATACCCCCAAGGACCCCAACTATCTTCAAATCAGCCTAGCGTGCTCAAAGGTATGGTATCCTTACTCATTCTTTGCCACTAAAATGCTAATACCGCCAGATTGAGCAATTTATCGAATCCATCTTCCCAAGCCAAGACCCCAAGGCCCTATCCATCCTCCATAAAGGTCCAATTGGCCCTGAAGACGAGAAGCGAGTGGCTCAAGATGCAGAGTCAAAGAAAGATGTTTTCTTCCTGGTGGTTGCCGTCCTCGGCACTCTTTTAGTAATCTCAGCAATGATGGTATATCTCTTCCACTCCTATCGTAACTCAGCCTAACAATATCCCTAGATTGGAGCAGCTTATCTGGCAGGTGCCCGTTTTGACGTTGCCTTCTCTGAGCTTAAGAAGGGAAATCTTCTCCCTAAGGGTGGAGACGAAGCACAGACGATTGTCCACGATCATGATCATGTTCACAAGGAGTTATAGTTGTCTTTTACCCTCTTTTCTCATTCCCCCGCAAAATCGCTTCTTCTACACCATACCATACCCCTAATTTCCTTTCAAGTTGGCAGGCAGGCACCTTGATATTGAACTACCGGTATTAATATCCTGTACCATAGCGCAGATGAATGAACATAATCTCAAGGCTTTACTTCTCTTCACTTGAATAGGTTTATTCGGATGAAAAATAAAGGAAAGGAGTGGGATGATAGAAAACAAAGCACGGATGTCAAATTGCAATTCAGTCCCTTTTCAGGATTTAATGACTGTTGTTGTGCCGAAGATGTGCTGATATCGATTTGTAATTACCTATGATGGGACTACAACTACTTGCCTCTTTTTCGTCTCGAAGAAAAAGGGGATGGTTGTGGGATTACGAACATTCATTACCCAGTACTTCAATTGCCTGGCAGAGTGACCATGACGCTTGGCCCAACTCTAAGCATACGAATCCCTAACAGTTTTGGATAAGCTATTCAAAAGAAAAATCGTCGATTTCAATAAAATAGAGTTATAGCTCGCAATAAATTGTGAAAGCCATGTCTCGAAAATATTTTGCCACTTGGTATAAACTTCTGACAATCGAATCATATCTAGCAGCAGCCTACAAATTGTGCAACACATACCTCTGGTTGTGAATCATCTGAGGTCTATGTAGTCGATGTACCTTGGTCACTTTCAAGCAGATGCTGAAGATGAAGCAGATTTCTCATTTTGAATCTCCTCGATCACGGGAGACTTTGTGTTAAAGTCTTGGATACATTTGATGCCAGTACAGAAAGAATGGTTTTTTTCGACCTGGAATACGAAATGCTAAGTCGCCTTTGTTCGATTATTAGACACAAGTTGGCTCTGAAGACTTTTGTAGGAATACATGATATTTTGGCAAAGGCCATGGTGCGGTTCAGAGCGGGTTAAAGTCTCTAGAAATAGAAGCCTGTCCGAGTATAATTAATCAGTGTATTGGTTCTTTCTCTCCTTACAGACAATGAATTCATAGCAATTTCTTAGTCATGACGGTAGTTGGTTTGTTCCAGCAGGATATTTTTCGCAATGCACATTTCGTTCATGATGAGCAAGCGGAACATGGTAGTCTATGGTATTGTATGTATATATATTCACAATATTCTAAATAACCTTCTAGCGCCATCATACACGATTAGGAACCCAGTGACCTAAGTACTGTGCTATACACCAATGCAGTAGGTAATAACAAAAGAAAGGTGACACATCTCTCCTCCTTCCTTCCTTGCAGTACATTTCTCCCATAATTTATCTCCTCTATCATCTATCGTCTCTCCACTAACAAAACATGCATAGCACCATAAGCTAGCACGATGAAAGAGATGCCAAAGATACCTAGAGCGAGGACATCAGGCCATAAGGCTTGCGTATCGAAGCCGAAAGAGCTTAGGATGACAGCACCAGGTACTGATATATTGAGACCATATTTCTCGTCTGTGAGAGTCAGGTACGTAACTTCGTTTACGATGAGAGATTCAAATCCGTAGTGGAATATTGAGAGAGACTGGAGCCAGAGTGCTGATTCAGGAATGGCGTCATGATTAAGGAGTAGACCGGCAAAGAGGAGACTGAAGAGCATAACCAAGGAGCCGATGAGACTTGCAACACCGTTGTCTTTACAAACGATGCCGATGAAGAGACAGATGCCTGCGGCGGCGAGGTTAAATAGTACGAGGATGAGGATGAATTTGAAAAAGTGAGATGCGTCAGGGACAAGACCAGTCATTGGATAGACGATGGAGCCCATAATTATCGGAGGAATGATCCGGAGAGGGACTATGTCGAAGACGACCTTGGCGATGAAATATGTGATAGGTGAGTAGTAACCATTCGCTCTCTCTCGAACAAATATGAGACGTTCGGTTGAGAACACAGTTAAACTAGACAGTGTACTGAATCCGAAGAGAGCCAGAATAAAAAAAAACAGTCCAAGACGGTTTTGAAAGCCTGGGATATCATCCGTTAAACCATAAAATAGGAAGCCAGAAAGGACAGCCAAGACAATTGCGATAGCGTAATGCGTCAGCATCAACATTGGATTTCGGTAAAGATTTCTCCATGTTCTCTGGGACAAGATAACGAACTGCCGTAAATATCCAATCCTTGCATAGCCTTTGCCCATGGCACCGGTATCTGCTGAACCATTCTCCCGAGCATGGCCATTGGAAGTTCCATTTGCGGCTTGCGCGCCGTCAATAGCAGAATGAATATCCTCCTTAATATTCTGCGCTATCTCTGACTGCGCATATGCTGTGACGAGCACATCAAAATCAGATGTGCCAGGTGCTGAGGGAGGCAAATTGTCGGGATCATCAAGAGATTGTCTTGGTTTTGACCCGGATTGTTGCTTGTGTAGCCGGTGCCATTCTTCTCTATTCACCTTGTTTGGATCCAGTGAGTCTTCAGCTGGTTGTGAAAAGGGGATTTCTAAGCCTGATTTCTTGCGCGTAAACAATTCTCGTTCCTGCTTCGCTCTGACCGAATCTCTGTGTTTGCCCTTAGGTCTGAGCAAGGAATCACCTGGACTGCCTACTAAGCTTTCATCGATGCTCCCGCCAGAGATGCTTGCTATCGATTTGACAGCGCGAGTACTGCTTGGACCTAGGCTAACAACATCGCGCTCAGAGATCTCTTCCTCGACAGGAGTTCGAGGTCCGCCAACGTGCATAGTCAAGTCTACTAGGTAGTCTGCAATGTTAAATCCTGGAGGACATGAATACCCGATATTATCGAAGAAGTCTTGACACTGAGCAAACTCCCCAGAATATACAGTCTTGCCTTTAGCCAAGAGGAGTAATCGATCAAAGAGCGCCACAATATTTGATCTTGGCTGATGAATTGTGAAAATGACAGTTCGCTTGTATGTTTTTGCCAAAGTAACGAGACATTCGATCACGTTGAACGCATTAAATGC
This sequence comes from Arachnopeziza araneosa, assembly GCA_003988855.1. Taxonomy (NCBI): domain Eukaryota; kingdom Fungi; phylum Ascomycota; class Leotiomycetes; order Helotiales; family Arachnopezizaceae; genus Arachnopeziza; species Arachnopeziza araneosa. The sequence continues at coordinate 125,967 of QYAI01000052.1, read as the reverse complement.
ATCGAGTCCAGAAGTTGGCTCATCGAGGAATAAAATGCTCGGACTTGTGACCAATTCACAAGCAATACCAACACGTCTCTTTTCACCTCCAGAGATACCACGGCCTTTGCCTTCTTCAGACCCGATCAACGAATCTCTGATATGATAGATACCAAGTTGTTTCTCGACTTCGTGTACTCTTTGTTCCTTTGCTGGTCTTCCCATGTCTCGTGGAAGGCGGAGAAGTGCACTGGTCATAATAGTTTCATGTACAGTAAGGGTTGGCAGCATTGAATCTTCCTGATCCACAAATCCAACCACACTCTTGTATTCAGCATCATTGACTTTTTCCCCATTAACATAAAAGCTTCCTTCCACAGTGCCTCGTTTATTCTTCCGTGCAAGAATATCTAGGAATGTTGTTTTGCCAGCTCCTGATGCACCCATAACGGCCATTATCTCTCCAGGATGCGCTACTCCTTGGACATCTGTAAGAATTTGCTTCCCGTTGAGATTATAAGACACATTTTCGAAGTATAAAGAAGCTGGTTTGTGATCTGCCATAAGCTTGGAGCTTTCGTCATCCGAGTCATCCAAGTGAATTGGACCATATTTCATTTGCCTTCGAGAGAGATACCATACCAGCAGTACAACAAACACGACGAAGAGAGAACTTCCAGCAATGACACCTGCTATCAGAGGAGTGTTGATTCGCTTGACCGGTCTCTCGTATCCTGGAACATCTGTCTCGTACAAACACTCTCCAGCACGGCAGTTGATAAAGATGCTGTTGTCTCCGAACATCTGTTGAATCAACTTATCCATTTCAGGTTCCTTGAATTTGCAAGAGTTGGCTCCACCATTTTCTTGAAGGCACTCGAAAGTCGCTGGTCCTCTAATAGCCATATCCAAAAATTCTGTGATATCAACTGAGCCATTCTCACCACATAGCATACGATCCGGTATGCATTTGCATTGTATATGATCGCATTTGTAATTAGTACTGTTCTGGTCGTAATCGTTGTCCATACTCGCGACGCATGTATCCAAATTGCAGTAAAAGGATTCCTTCTGTTCAACCCAGACTGCTTGGTCTTAGCAGGAATTCATGGGATAATCATTTTGTACTCACACTGGAAGTCGCATGTGCTTCTGTCGCCGTTGCAGGTAAATGTAACCTGGGGTTTCCTTCCATCCAAAATATCCAGAATCTTCCTGTTTGTGACGTCGCACATTTGATAATTCTCATGAACCACTTCTCCATTCTGATAACAGACTCCTCCCTCCTTGCCAGGCATCATCGCATCGCAAGCCTTATTCTCCGTGCAGACATTACAATTAATGCCAGTCCAACCATCTGTGCATTCGCAAGTGTCGCCATCTCGCATTGGTCGGTTATTACCATCTGGTAAAGCACCGCAGACTAGATAATATCGTCAGAATCTCTCCTGAATAGCACAAAGCTACTATGGTAACGATCGTACCTGGAGATAAGCAGTCGTCGCCACCAAATCCTGGTGGGCAGAAACATTTTCCATTATACTCGTTGCAGCTTGCATATTGTCCGCAAGTAAATGAAGGTAAAAGACAGTTAAAACTACGATCTGTAAGCAAGGTTAATGAAAGTGGAAAGCATCGTACCATGGTGGGCAGTCTGCGGGACGATCATCCATCAGCGCCAACTGCGCTCGTAGCATATCTACCTCGGAGTAGTTTCCATATCCATAAGCCGTCGATGATAGCGCAAGAGTCGCAAGGACCGCAGACCGAAGGTAGCGGCGCATATCTTGAGGTTGTTGTATCTGAAGCTTGGAGCTATCGGTTAAATGTCGAGGAATGTAACAGCTTAAGCCATAGGATGATGCTCGAGCTCAGAAACTCGGCGGGCTGCAGAACACCAGAGAAATGAACTTGATTGACAAAACAAATGAATGAAAGAAATGGCAACTTCAATGGTCGTCGCAACGTGGTATCAACATGAAGACCAAGATCACCTGAAGCGTAGGCAGCGGGGAGATTTCTCCGAGCTGCGTCAAACATCTCCTAGGTTTCGTTGGCTGGCCAATCTCCTTACAGAGGTAGTCCGATTTGTGGTAAGCCACAGTCGCTGAGATCATCGAAACCGCATGATCTCAAGTGAGCACCTGTCTGCAATCTTTCGCAGAAACTCGTTCATGTGAATCTGACTACACTTTACAAAACAGGTCTGTTGAGCATCAAGCACAATGTCACAAGAGCAAAAACCAACCCATCTTCCAGGCTTTTCCAGCTCCGGATTTCTCAGCCTCTTCTGCCGAGGCTATCGCAAAGATGGTGAAGATTGAGCCCTTTGACGTTGAGCAGGTTGGTAAGTTTCCTTGGCCAAACATTAACTAATGAATATAGTGGATGGACAAATATGAAGTTACACCTGGTGTTCTTAATATTGCAGAGACGTGCGTTGCCTCGATTTCCATTGACGACCTTGTCACTTTGTGCGAGGATCCCAACGTCCCAAAGCCTCTCAGCACATCAACAAAATTAACGTATGGACCTATTCGAGGCTCCTCGGCCTTGAGGGAGCGTCTGTCAGGTTTGTATTCCGCACGAGTCTCGTCGCCTCTATCCCCCGAGAACATCCTGATCACTCCCGGTGCGATATCAGCGAACTTCCTTCTCTTCTATACTCTCATTGGACCGGGAGATCATGTTGTCTGTGTATATCCTACATACCAGCAACTCTATACCGTCCCTGAAAGTCTGGGAGCGGAAGTGACATTATGGAAGCTCCGAAAGGAGAAGAAATACATACCAGATGTGGAAGAACTGAAGGATCTGGTGAAGGAAAATACCAAAATGATCATAATAAACAACCCCAATAATCCAACGGGAGCCACGATTCCTAAATCTGTATTACAGAAGCTTGTCAACTTTGCAAAGGAGAGAGATATCATTGTCCTCTCGGATGAAGTGTACAGACCCATCTTCCACGGCCTTTCTCCAGTGGACCCTGAGTTCCCACCCTCTTTGATATCACTTGGTTGGGCAAAAACAGTCGTAACAGGCTCCATGTCCAAAGCTTACTCCCTCGCCGGGATACGTATTGGCTGGATTGCATGTCGAGACTCAAACATTGTTGAAGCGATCGCAGCAGCGAGAGACTATACCACCATCTCGGTATCACAGCTTGATGACCAGATTGCCACATACGCACTATCTAACTCTGTGCTACACTCTCTTCTTGGCCGGAATATCAAGCTCGCCAAAACCAATGTTGCCCTGCTAGAGAAATTTATCGACCGAAATGATGATATATGTTCTTGGGTTAAGCCTACTGGCGGCACAACTGCATTGATCAAATTTGAGAAGAACGGCCAGTCTATTGATGATGTCCAATTCTGTATTGATGTTATTAAAGAAACAAAGGTCATGTTTCTCCCCGCATCAAAATGCTTTGGTCCGGAATTTAAGAGCTGTGTACGCATTGGCTTCGTGTGCGAGACGGAAGTCCTACAAGAAGGACTGGAGAAATTGAGCTCCTTTATCAAAGATCACCTTAGATAAACATGAAGTCACCGCTTCCAGTAGTCATTCTACTCAGAAAATAATAGTTCGTTCAATCATTTTCATTTACTTATTCGATCAAATAAGGATATCGCGCTCCGAATGCCCATTAGCATATCCCTAGACTCCGACACTTATACACACCAAATTTTGGCTCTGAAAGCAATACTCTCTGCAATGTATCAATTCTCGCACCGAAATTAAAACTTAACAGCAAAGATCAAGCCTATAATCCTTAAGCAATCAGCAACAAGATCCTTGTCATGATTACAATCTAGATATCAGTTTATATTTACCTCTCAAAGCTTTATTTTCTCTCTGAATTTCATAAGCTAGTCGAAGATGGAACTTTAAAGAAGACACCACATCGTGTTTCTCATAAGAACTTGAATAATTACAGAACCTGGCGATTTAACGTTCCGTAGTCCACCATCAACCGGTATCTCGAGTTTTGACTATTTTATTGGCTCTATATACCTGGAGTAAAGAATATATATACCTTACAGGCCTCGCATCATTAATTTTGTTCCTTAATTGTTCTTCTACCTCGTACTAAATCTACACAAGGATTATAAATCGAAAGGATATCGAGTGTCAAGAATAGACTTCACCTGACATATACTTCATGGTCGCTTGCTACTACTATAAGAGTACCTAAAGATACTTTAACAATTCGCCAGGACAGAGCCTTGAAAATATGAACGCCAAAATCGTAACCGCCGTGGACACAGAAATGAATAAGAGAAATGATTGTGTTGGTACAATCACGTGCCAACACGTGAAGCCTGAATAGCCAGGCAGCCGGAACCCCATAAGGGTTTCGAGCTGCCTTAACCTTCTTCCAATCTACAAGCCAATTCAATCCAACCAGTACAGACCCCTCTACTCGTGAGGAGTCTCGTATTCTGGGTGAAACGGCCGAAACCACAGAATAACTAGTTATTCGAAGTGAACCGACAGATTGTAAATTCATAATTTTGACGCCGGATAGGGCATTAGTCTAGATTAAGCAAATTAAAGTACCGTATTCACTAAAAGCTCCTTCCAGCCTGAAAACCAACTTTGTAAATATGCTAGTTACGTAGCACGCGCCAGTCACGCTGAGGAAATGGGTAGAAATCTACGCACCCTACAAACTCTAACGTTTTGCATCTATGAGACAAATATTCAACAAAGTACCAACTACTAATGTCTAGAAGAGTTCTTTAGATTTTGTTACTATGTCCTGCCTATTTTAATGCTGCCGGCCAGCTTTTGCTGTCATTCTTGAGGCTTTTGTCGAGATGAACTTTGCTGTCAAGGAGGCCTCTTAGCGCGGCCATGGACTTTCTCTAGTATGTCACGCTCATGAAAAGTGTTTGTTTTGTAGCTTTTGTTTAATCATTAGAGCAAGTTTCTAATGTCTCTTTTAGAGATATGATGAAGAACGAGAAAGGGAAATAGTAGAGTCTATGGCGGAGCATTTGTGTAAGTTTATGTTATTTTTTCATTCTATCACACTTGAGCTCCTGTCGATCTTCTAGTTGCCTTTGTTGCCAATATTTCATTTCAGTATAAATCCGAATTTGAAGTCTCGAGCCGCCAGGGAATGAATCATTAGTTACAAGCTTTGTAATGATACGTCGAATATGGCTACCATGATGATGAAGATCAGAACTATAACAAATGGTAACTACATTCTTTGATAGGCTTTATGCCACTTTTCTGATCGATCCTTAAGTAATGCTGCTTAAACAACTAGTAAAGATATTCACCTGCTGATATTCAACCGCAAAGCTGTCCAGCAGTTTGCATCCGCGTCATCTATTCTTTCAGATAAAGACTAGCAAGCATAGAGCAAATGTAAAAGACTTTACAATCTTTCATCAGATAATACCTTTACAACAAACTCCTGACGCTACCGTATCATCCAAACCAATGCATTTTTCAGAGTCTCATACAATCTAAGACAATCAACCTAATGCAACACTGTCAAATCAATATCCACCCAGGAAGCAGTCAAGCACGTCGATAATCTAGGAAGGCAAACAAATTCATCGAAAATAGCACTTTTCAATCTTAAGAGGCTAAACAGACATTTTTAGCTTTGTTCTATGCTCGTATATTTACGAGCATAAGTCAACGAAATCATACTATCTACTTGCTGCACCTGCAATTTTTGGACTGCAGTATCAGCATAGTTTTTGATAGAGTATTTAATAGGCGAGAGGTTGTGAAACTTTCTTGAAGATCCATTACTTGTCCTGCAAAGAGTCGAAAAGAAATCACAACAATCGCTGAATAGAACTTTCTTTAAGCGAAGTGAAACTCTTCGGCCAAACAAGATTTCACAACGCTGCCACGATTTCAGTTTCGCAAAGACACTCAACCTCATATTTCTCCATCTGCTAGCTCTATTAATTTTACGAACTACATTTCCATCCAATCGCTAACAATCTATCAGCTCTGTTAGTCAACGACGTGTGGGGGGAATTTCAACAAAATGATTCCAACACTCTCAACGGAATCGTCTTTAGCCAACTGTGCTCCGACACTAGGAACAAGAGACTTTGATACCTTGATGTCCTCATTCAGGTGGAAGTGGAATGAGGTAGGCTTCAATCCTTCAATTATGTATTCAAGCCAAGCATTGACAAATAATAGACGATTAAAGATTCCCCCAAAGCAGTCAATCCTCAGCTTGCAGCTAATATTTCAGGTTGGGGATCTTCTGCCGAGGTCTTAGATTCTCTACTTTCTACGAAGCCTTCATATTTAATTCAACCCGAAACCTCCACACACCCAACTGTCAGCTCCGATACATCATCACCCTCAGCTACCTCTAACTCTACACCAGTCTCCTCTCCAGCTTCTTCATTCTCATTCTCGTCTTCTACACCGTCTAAACCACCTTTCACAACTGAATATTTCGAGGTGCGGGATACCAAGAAGAAGGGATGGGGAGCGTTTGCAACACGTGATATTGAAGGAGGGACAATTATTATGAAAGAAAGACCATTAGTGAAGACTTCAGCTGTGACCCTATTCCAGGATTTGGAGAAGTTATCGCTAGCACAGAGAGCAGAATACTTTGCATTACATGGATGGACAGGATCTAATGGTAATATGGCGAAGGATGTAAACAGATCCATGGCCATTTTCGTTACAAATCGGTACGTTAAGGCTACTTTAAGTATTAGAAACTATGGGCTAGAATGAAAGTACTAATACAAGTTATAGTTTCGAGATTACTAGCGCCGTTGGTGGCATCTTTCTCAAGTCTTCCCGCTTCAACCACGCTTGCCACGAATTCCGCAACTGCACGTATCGTTATGATAGTATTGAGGACTGCATTGTCATCAAAAGTCTTACCTACATTCAAAAGGGCCAAGAGATTACAATTTCTTATAGCCCGACTCCGGCCAACCTGTACGAGAATTATGGTTTCTACTGTGATTGCCCTGCTTGTCCTCCTCCAAAGATTGCCAGAGCACTTGCAGATAGATCGAGGCGTACACGTTAAATGCGTCTTTACAGCAGAAAATCCTGAGAATTATTCATGAGAGAACACGGGAGATGGATATGAGTGTGTTACATCAGATAGTGAATCGCCATCAAGGATCAAACAAACTCATTCAAGCAGAAGAGCTCACGGTTATGACAGAATCATTGATCTTATCAGGGCGGGCATCAGAAACCAATTTTTTTCTTTCAGACCATTATTTCCTTACAGCAGATGAGATAGCGCATAGTCGATGACGAAAGGGGGGCCTTGTGCCTAGAGAATAGAGATATTGGGGAGCTTATGAGAGCTATCGATTAACAGCAACTTCTATTCAATACAATTAATTTACAAACTATTAGTGTCTAGCCTGAGTCTATTCTGCGTTTCCCTCCTTTACAATCACAACTTGTATCAGATGAATTTTGATTCACAAGCACTTGTACAATCTCGAGATTCCAACTCATTTTTCATTGTCTGCCGGCCTTTCTCTCACTTATACACGATCAATTTGGCAATAATGGGGCTCTTTGATCGATTCAAAAGGCATCAAAAACCCAAGATACAGACTTCTCCACCAATAGAAATTTCATCTCCTATTTATCAGTACAAAGAAGTCCCATACCGTCCTCCTGACTCAATCCCCACAGATCATGATGAGACACACCACCAGAAAGCGCAATATCAGGAAATGAAATTGGCAAGTTCTCTGGTTAGGCAAGGACATGTCCCTGGAAGCCCCATTCCTCCAAACAGCCCACTAGCTTTTCGATACGAAGACACTGTGGAAGACCAACAACCATACATCCAGTCTTCACCATCAGCTCTCCACATTCAGAGAGCATCAAAAGAAAGAAAACAAAAATTTCCACCAAACACAACAAGTTCTCGCAATCAGAAACCACATTATCCACTCCGAGAGCGGAAGCCATATAAAAAGCTCAATATGCCAATCTCTCATTACACGAGCCACAGCTGTAGCTATTGCAGCGACCTCTCACGCTTTATCATACCACCAGAACGCTGTCCATACACAGGAAGAATCACCATGGATGTGGGCTATATAGAGGTAGTCAAAAGCCTCTTAGATTTAGGGAGACCTGAAGACGAGACAGCCGACGAGGATGAAAGGATGCGCTGGCTGGAGAATAGGAAAGTCTTATGGGTGGTAGACTCAGGTCTAAAGGCGTGGGGAGAATCTATGGAAATGAAAAATAGGGAAGTAGTTAAAGCGTGGTTGAGAAACAGTGCTGCAGAAGAAGCTCTAGGGTTTTTGTGGGAGCATCGAGGGTACAATTTGAAGGAGCAGGTAGGTATTGAGTGGGAGATGGCGCTGTTGAAACAGAAAGAAGATGAGTCAAATGCGGCAGGGAATGCACATCAACTAGTGCCAGAGGTATTAGAGAGACCACCGAGACTGGACACACTGGAGAAGCATGAGGCAGGACTGAGGTCTCGTTCCAACCTTCGAGGAAGTTTCTCTAGTGGTGAAGAATCTTATGGTTAGAGAGATAGCTCGAGTTATTCTCGAATTTGCGAGCGTCTTGTCGGCTACTAGCAAGCCCTTTTCAGTTGATTAAATTCACAGTAAACTATTATCCTTTACAATAAATCAACATGCCTGCTATACTAATCACAAAGTAGCATAAGAAATGTTATCATGAATTTAACTAACAAAGGCCATCGAAATGTTGTCTTGAATGTCCACGTCGACTTTCAAACTTTTCTGACTATGTTAAAAAATACGATAAGTTCCTATCTATTACACACTCTGCAGTAGCATAAATCGAGAGCAGTGGGCCAGAGGTTGAACATATTTTCTCTTCGATAACATTGCTATAAGCGTCTGACAATGGCGTCGTAATTTCAGAACAAGAGAGGCCAGAATCTTAAACCATGGCTGAGCTCACCACCTAATAAAAGAAATCAATGTAAATAGCTCGTGGATTTCCGATTCTGACACCAAGTCTCCAATTCCTCATCTGATTTATCAAAATATTATGTAATTGTAGGGGTCGTTCAATCTAAAGATGCTTTAGTAACAACAGAAATAATTATTCGAGATTATTAAGAAATTAAATGTGTCTGGTTTATTCTGTCGCAAGTAATACATTGAGAAGCGACGACTGGTAAAAATAGGAAGCACTGTAATGACGGAGAGATTATTCCATGGTGAGAGAGGTGAGATTTGGTCGCGAGAGAGGTGATTTAGCGTCAAAGGGAGTAGGTTAGCAGCGAATTGAGTAGTCATTAACTGAGAACGCCAAGGACATTTTCATTGAAAAGTCCCAAGCTTTCATTCTTGCTAGATAACTATCATATCATCCCATCTTATTTTCGGTGTTAAGAAATTTAAAAGAATACTGAGTGGTCGAGAGAAATCTATCGAGTATGAAAAACACATTAATTTCTAAGACCAAATTACTTGAACACCACCTTACGAATGGTATCATCGAAAGCATACAAAGCCACCACCTAAACCACCCCACAAAGCAAAGCTTGACGCCGTTCCACCACAGACAGAACAATAATTGAATCAATTTTGTAAGCCCATTACAGCCATGAACTGACATTTAAGTCGCTGTTCTCGGGCTTCTCCTCCTCCCTGTGCTTTGTTGCGCCAATAACTTGCTTGTATTCTCGTTCTCTCTCCCATCTACAATAACAGCACCTTTCTTCCCTGTATTCTTCAGAACCGGCAATTTACCCTCTCCACGGCTCATACTCCTTTTCAAGGTTGGGATAGATCTTAACTCTCCTTCATCCGCAAGACTGCTGGAGCTCGTGCCGGTAATGGGAACATTGACATCTACTTCTCTTAGGCCTGTCCCCAAGCTGGCCGTAAAACGTCGCTCCAGTTCTTCGAGTCGAGGACGCTGCGAGGAGGGACCGACTGACGCAGAAAATGGGCGGAAGGTAGATAATGCATTATCATCGTCGTTGAAAACCACGGGAACCATCGCAACCATACTTTTGCTTGGACTACGAGGTGGCCGGCGCATGCTTGCGAGTAAGGTGTCGTGCGACTGTGTCCTTGGTAGCTGGGTAGGGTAGCTATATTGGACTTTTTGTGGAGTTTCGCCTGTTGGTTGATATTCTTGGATTCGCATCTCTGTGATTGTTTCCCGAAGCTGGACGAGTGGTTGCCTAAGTGTAGAATCGAGTGGTTCGAGATATTCCTGGATCTGAGCCGTTTTGGCAGTCATCTGGTCGCCGAGGCTACGTACGCGGTCATAGGTGGAGGTGAAATGTGATCCAATGTTAGAATATGATGAGTTCACTGTGTTTGACAGAGAATTCAGCGATTTTCCATGACTTTCGTGATGTTGGGCATTCTGCAAGCGAGCCCGAGTGACAAAGTCGTCGAGAGCCTTCATTTGGATCTCGATATCTTGCATCTGGGAATCGACAATGCGAACGGTCTCGGCATGCACAGAGTTTGTACTCAATTGAAGATTGGCATTGTGCTTATTGGCAGCCTAAATATAATTAGTGCGAGATTTAATATTCAGAATGAACTTAAACTTACTACCCAGTCTTCCTTCAATTTTGTCTTCAGAGTCTCACGTGATTTTAGAATGTCCTCGACAAGCTTTCCTTCCTGTTCAGCCCAAGCATTCATCCCATGGTTATATTGCGTTTGGGATGTCTCAAAGCTCTCTTTAGATGCAAGAATATCCTTCTGAATTTCCGAGACCTTGGAAACTAATCGTGCATCTTGGTTTTGGCCTTGTGCCATTATAAGACTTGTGATCTGGGAAAGTAAATTCTGACGGTCGGCGGCAGCAATTTCTCGCTCTTCTCGAAGAACAGTGTCTAATCGAGATGATGCAGCTGTATTGGATTGCACAGCAAGCTCACTAGCGGTTGCTAATTGATGTCGCAGTAAATCTGCTTCGGCTCGTTGAGCGTGGATGTGCTTGAGTAGATCTTCAAACAAGGATTTGAAATCCCGTCCTAAAGAGCTATATGAAGTGTGAAGTTGAGTATGAAAGGCGCCAAGTTCATTAACGACCTCGGCAGAAATTCTCTCTGCTGCAGCAGAAAGACCTTGCAGTCCTTCTCCGACACGCGACTTAACTTCTTCTCTGAGGACTTTGATCTCCTCGAGGACAGCATCTATCTCCTCTTTAGCAGATTCTGTCTGCTCTGAGACTTCCTTCTCAGATGTACAGAATGCTGCCACATGTTCTTCAAGAAAAGTCTGAGTGGCAGAGAGTTTGCCAAGCTCACCAGCAACGAAGGTTTGCATATGATCCGATATTGTTGTCATCAATTCTTGTTGTTGTGTTCGAAAGTCCTCAACTCTATCCTCTACCATACTTGTGACTTCCGACACCTGAGCCTGAGAGAGCCCCCACGTATTGCGGTTGAGAGATTGTAAATCCGACCTTCTCCTATTTTTGTCGTGAAGTAGGCTCACATCATGGACGGTCATCCCCAATGTGGATATAAGCTCGCTTCCAACAGCGCTCAACTGCTCTTCTGTTTGTTGGTGGGCTTTTCGAAGTGTCGTCTCATCGGCAAGGCTTTGACGAGTAGTAGCGAGTACAAACTCAGTCTGTTCGAGAACACCTTTCGTTTCGTCAAGAACAGTCTTCGTATTTTCATTGTCCTTCTTAAGGTTCATGAAACTTGAAGTCAATGAATAAAGCTCTTGAACCTTGTTCCGCAGATTTGTTTCCATAGTTTCAATTTTAGCTGCCTGTTCTTCACTTAGAATTCTCCTCGATTCGCTTTCCGTTGTAAGCTCTTCATAGTTCTCGTTGGAAAGATAAACCCCATTCCGTTGCCGAGTAGCGATGAGCTCGCTTTTGAGTCTCTCAATCTCAAATGTAAACTCTTTTAGCAGAGTTTTCTTGTTGATCATTTGATTTACTTGAGGCTTATTCCGAATATTCTTGGCACGGAAAGCGTAATCTAGAGTCGAAATGGTCTCTTCAAGATTACTTTTGGCTGGAGAAACCGTAGCGATAATACAAGTTTTAGTTCGCCCACCAAGTGAGTCTTGAAGAAGGCGAGTAAGCTTCGATTCGCGGTATGGGATATGTGAGCTTCGATCCACTAGGGCGTTGATAACTCGTCCAAGAGTTAATAAACTCTTGTTAATCAAACCTGCTTCAGCAGCTCGTTTATTCTCGGCTCCACTGCGTTGGATATTTTCACTCCCTGCAAGATCGACCAAATTTAACTTCCCAGCGCTCACATAATCCTCGCCATTTTCAGCTGTTCTCTTGATATATGCTGTGACTGTGAAGACTGTATGACTTCGAGAACTGAGATCGTTACATTTAGTTGCTGCCACTTGCCGTTTGTAGCTTCCTTGTTGCAATAACTTGATACCTTCAACAGCGCTCTTGATATGAGATTCCTCCATACCTTGAACAATTGTGCTTGAATGCCCTCTTTTCCCGCTGTTGTCGTCATATATCTTCAATTTGGTATTCTCGTCCGATGAAATTAGATCTCGGAGCTCTTCGTTATAGAGTTCTATAAAGGAACATTTGACAGACCATTCGGCATCATCAATTTCAAGCTTTGTAAATAATGCCTGTAAAGCTCGCGGTATTATTCCAGCAGCATCTGATAACATGCCGAACGTGTCATTCATATCACCGGACATGGTATATGTCTTTCCAGTACCAGTTTGTCCATATGCAAAAATAGTACAGTTGTAGCCAGAAAGCATCTAATTATCATGTTAGCATTGTAAGACAAGGAGGTACATAGCCTTACCTCATCTAGAATTGGAGTAACGACATCATCATAAATCATGGCTTGATCTGCAGCGGAGGAAAATACTTTATCAAAGTGATATGTCTTTTTACTTAACGCACTGGGTCCCATGGAAAGCTCAAGAGTATTGCTCTTGACTCCATCCGTAGATAGTACAACTCCGCTGTTCTCCCGAACCTCGCGCTCATTACGCCCTCTACATCGTACCACCACGTTGATGTTAGTCTCTTCATCGTCATGTTCGAAATCTCGCTCCTTTCGTTTTGTTCCGCCCTGTGTAGTAGCGACTGATACAACAGAATCTGCCGGTGATATTGCGCCGGATCGATCAGCTCGAGAAGCTGCAGCAGATTGCGGTCTGGCAGTTGAGGGTCTTGGTGGTGGTCGCATGGTGTTTTTCTTTGTAGGCGCGACAATTGCCGGCCGAGGAAGTCCTGCCATACAATTGTGGAGGTTTGTTGATATTTGAAGGTTGTGGAACGGTGTAGTAATTATACGCGTTGCAATGCGATAGAGTTATTTTGGGTCGCTCTGCGCAAATCCAAGTTTCCAGAGCCAAGGAAATATTGATCTTCCACCGATATCCAACGATATTCTCGAAGATGGGTTCTTTGGAGGTTGAGATATCTTGTGGTTTTCGGCGTTCCGTGATGTAAGGAACGATGGCGCTTGCCTTGTTGCCGAGCAACGAGTGACCCCTCCAAGCCACCAGCTCCCTGTCCTGTGATCCCATTTCATTCCACAACCTCACTTACAGTAAAGAGCGCAAGAAGAGGATCTTGCCTCCTTCCTGTTGTAATGTCACTTTTCACGGCCCAAGTTTACCCTGGGCAGGCTCTAGGATTCCTAGGTATATTATATCCACCAAACGTAATACGCGGCTGACCATGATAGTTTTGGGAGCTACGCTTCACGATATCTTGACACGCCTGAAAGCCGAACCCCAACGATTTCCAAAACTCGATTTAATATACGAACAGACTTCTCCTGTGAAAGAACCAGTGGTTCTCAACCTACCAACGAACGGTGTCCGTTTACGTTTCGATGGACCAGAGCAAAGACTTCGCCTGATCGAGGTACTAGACTTCACCAAAAGCCATCTTACATACAAAGACAAAGACGTTCTGCGGCCAGCAGCTGCTGCTCAAGCCGCCCCTGTGGTAACAGAGAGTTTATCAGGGCCGACATTTCGACATATTTACAACCGACTTCTGGGGCCAACCTTCCCCGGAGAGTTTGTCCCTCCTGACACAGAAGATGAGACAAGAATGGGAATTTATGTGCTCTCGTATCCGGGAATAGCATTTTCATTCCCGTTAAAATCTTCCTCATGGTCACCAAGCAAAGATTTTGTTTCACTCCTATCTTCATCTAGCAGCCAGCCAGCTGCTTCCATGGCAATCTTCCGTGGTGATTCTTGGCCAGATGCGAGAGATCGATTGTATACACAGAACTCAGATCCTAGAGAGACGTTTGCGGCACTCGTAAAAAGCCGTGAGCCTGTGGTAGATGAAGTCCGATTAGTCAGGATACATGGAGAAGGTCGCCTGGAATTGCTTCGACCAGAAGGGGTTTCTTCCTTTTGGATTAAATTAGGACTCACCTCGCCTCAAGAGTTGGTGGCCACCCTTGGCCCGCCCGATGCAATCTATCGCAAGAATGATCAAAGAATGTCAATTCATAAAGCTCGACAAGTATCGAGGGGCCATGATACGAGTGAGCGGTTGCAGGATGACTCCACTGATACTGATCAATCATCAGCTCATACAGCCACCGATGATGAGGAAGACGATGATGAAGAAGGGGAAATTGCTGGCAACGTGTCAGGAGAATGTTTTTACAATTACTTTTATCATGGGTTTGATGTTCTATTGTCTTCTCCAGTAGTACCTTCACAGTGCCCACCATCTCGGGTGGCAGCATCTTATCAAACTAATCCCGAGGATGTTATTCCTGCAGACATGTCAGGCCATCTTGTTGCGACGAAGGTAATCTTGCACGGAAATGTTCCAGGCTCATACCCTTTCAATAGGCATCGACGATGTAGGTGGGAGATAGACTACCTGAAGCCTAAGAAAGGACAGGACATTATCAACTCGGAAACCCAGTTCAAGGACGTTGAGCAGAGACTTCACAATGAATGGAAAAGCATTTATAGGAATGCTGAGGAAGCTAAAGCTCGACAGCGTGGAATGGTCTTGAATCGAGATTGGGGTGACAGCCCAGGAAGTAGTGTCGAGTTGCTCGGTGGTTGGGAGGATAGTGTTGGTGGTAGAAGGGCAATTCCAGGAGGCACTGAAGATGTGAAGGGCCTAGGTAATACGACGTTGTTCGGATTTCCTGGCTTAGTATTTGAGGTTTTAAAGAACGGAGTGGTAAGCGGCGTGACGGTGTTCTGATATATTGAGAGATCGGAGTTCTAGGATAGCACATTCTATTGCATTTCCATACGGAGTTAGAAGGAATGGGCAATTAGCTGATTTATCAGAAGTTGAGCATTAATTATTAGACTTCTAAGCAGACTTTGCAGACCAATATATCCGCCTGCTGATTTTGACTTTGGCTGTGGTTGTTTCATGCAGTATATGAAATACAGACAGAATACATCGGTTCAGGAAGAGTCATACCTGTGAGTCAAAGTAATTCGATTCACCTTGTAACCATTCATATATTAATCGAGCCCGATTTTGGCTTTCTGGAATCAAGTTTAAAGATAATTCTTCGAAGTCTGTATCAAAGGTCTAAATATTCAATTTATTGACCGATACAGTCTTCCGCCATGATTGCTTAGATAAGCAATTCCAGCTTGGAGTCGCGTTTTCCCCGTCATGCCCGCGCGACAACAAAATTTACCTTCACATGATGGACATGAGATCATGCCAGTCCGTCCCCCTACAAAATCCTGGTCTTCGACACTGAGGCTACCAAAATCTACCTTTCCGTAAGTATTGCTAATCTTATTATCCGTATATGTATGTAGCATTAAAACCAAACTATAGACCTCGACCTTTCCCCGCCGACCAGAGCAAATACCTTCGAAAATGTTCAGATGACCTCTATGAGTGGCAGAGCCGGGAGCGCTCTGTCCAAAAGCCCTTTGTAATGCATGATGGCCCACCTTACGCTAATGGAAAGGTGCATGTTGGACATGCCTTAAATAAAATCTTAAAAGATATCATATGTCGAGTGAAGTTGCAACAAGGTTAGTCTAGGACTACAGGATAAGAAATCACTGAATGAATGCTAAGTCATCTTAATTCAAGGTCGTCGAGTTTTTTACGTTCCAGGATGGGACTGCCACGGTCTTCCTATTGAAGTCAAAGCTCTCGAGCAGCAACGGAACAATCAAGAAGAGGGAAGGGTATATGACGCCATTGAAGTTCGAAAAGCTGCAAGATCACTCGCTTTCAAGGCTGTGAAGGAGCAAATGAAGGGATTTAGAGACTGGGGTGTCATGGCGGATTGGGACAAGGCTTGGAAAACCATGGACAAGTCATTCGAGATGGAGCAACTCCGAGTTTTTCAGGAAATGGTGAAATCAGGACTGATTTTTAGGAGATATAAGCCGGTCTATTGGTCACCTTCTTCCAGAACTGCCCTTGCCGAGGCGGAGTTGGAGTATAAGAATGATCATGAATCTACGGCGGCTTATGTTAAATATCTTTTGACGAAAGTGCCTGAAAGCCTGAAAGGTAAATTACCAGAGGCTGAAACTCTCTCTGCTGTCATTTGGACGACTACTCCATGGACTCTACCTGCCAATCGAGCCATTGCAGTTCACTCAGACCTCGAATACTCAGTTGTCAGAAAAGATTCTAGCCTAATCCTCATTGCAACTACAAGAGTTTCCCACTTATCGAAGATTCTGAATGCAGGAGAGCCATTCGAGCTTGTCCTCGACTCTATCTTAGGCAGCGAGCTCGTGGGTGCTGAGTATGGAAATATCCTACGAGGAGAAGGATTTGGACCTCAACCAGTCATCCACGCCGATTTCGTCTCTGCCGAGTCTGGATCTGGTCTTGTTCATCTAGCTCCAGGACACGGAATGGATGATTATGAAGTCTGTACGCGACTTGGGATTGATGCCGATGCTGTCATCGATGATTTCGGACGTTACAATACCGTTGTTGGACCGTTGCTCGATCAAAAGATCAAAGGTTTGCACATATCGCAAGTAGATGGAAGCAGAGAGGTTCTCGATGTTCTTGGCGACAATATCCTTGCTGTCCACAAACACAAACACAAGTATCCATATGATTGGAGAACAAAGCAGCCAGTTATTATCAGAGCTACTGAGCAATGGTTCGCTGACGTCGAGCATATAAAAGGTATTGCTCTACGGGACTTGGCTGATGTTCATTTCATTCCAGAGGGTGGCCGATCACGCCTGGAAAGTTTTGTAAAGGGCAGGAGTGAGTGGTGTATCTCGAGGCAACGTGCCTGGGGTGTACCTATTCCTGCGTTATACAACGAAGATGGAGCTGCAGTACTTACTGAAGAAAGCGTCGCTCATATAATTTCGGTGATAAAAGAGAGGGGCATTGATTCTTGGTGGACCGATGCCCACAATGATCCAGCCTGGGTTATGCCAGGTCTCGAAGGGTCATTTAGACGAGGTACAGACACTATGGATGTCTGGTTCGATAGTGGCACAAGCTGGACTCAGACACCGCAACAGGCCGACGTTTATCTTGAAGGCACGGATCAGCATAGAGGGTGGTTTCAATCCAGTCTCTTAACCCATGCAGCTGCCTCGAAAAGAAATGTTGCTCCTTTCAAAACCCTTATCACACATGGGTTCACATTAGATCAAGAGGGGAAGAAGATGTCAAAGTCGATTGGAAACGTGATTGCACCTGAGCAGATCATGGACGGCTCACTACTTCCTCCGGTCAAAGCAAGGAAAAAGTCTAACGGTCCAGTTTCTCAAGCTCTTGGGCCAGATGCGTTACGTTTGTGGGTTGCGAGCAGCGACTATACCCGCGACGTTGTGATTGGTCAATCAACGCTCCAGTTCAATCATTCAGCTCTACTGAAATATCGTGTGATACTCAAGATGCTTCTAGGGTCGTTACATCCAGCGGCTCGAACAGCACCCGTTACAAAACTGGATATCTTTGCTCTAGCTCTGCTCGAGAAGGTGATGGTTGAGGTCGCATGTGCATTTGACAATTTTGAATTCTACAAAGGCATCAATTCCATCAACAAATGGGTCAACAGTGATCTCTCGGCCTTCTATTTGGAAGCTTCAAAAGATAGATTATATTGTGGAGATGGCGGCGGTGTTATTGAGGAGATGTTCCACGGTTTACTGAGGATGTTGGCACCAATAAATCCTCAGTTAGTTGAAGAAGCATGGGATTATCGACCGGAATGGATGAAAGCAGAAGAGCAAACTCATCCTCTCCATAGAACACTGGATGATTCCATCATACCAGCTGAGCGCTTACCCAAAGATGCGAATATCCTCACTGATCTCTCATGGCTTCTCAACGCAAACGCCGCCATCAAGACTGCACAAGAAGAAGCCCGAGCTCAGAAGCTAATCGGCTCTTCCCTTGAATCTTCCGTTATATTACAACTCCCAGTCTCAGCTCAAGAGGTATTCAATCGCTATGCCGATGAATTAGAAGCAATATTTGTCGTTTCATCGGTTTCTGTCGTAGATACAAAACTGAAACCAGAGGCGGCCTGGACATATAGCTGTGAATTTGAGGCACCAGATGGAAAAGCTACGGCCTGGGTAGTGCCAGCTAATGACCACAAGTGTCCTAGATGCTGGAGGTTTGTCGCACCAGTTCAAGATGAGCTTTGTAAAAGATGTGATGATATTGTAGAAAATGTATGATAGTGCACATTTTGGAGTTTGTGGAATGGAATACCCAATCTCAACTTGTTCGCATTCTACTTGTGTATTGTCACTTGCAGTCACTTGTAAATGCAAAAGGAACTTTGTAATATCTCAACGCGCCGTAACTATTGTTTTCAAGATCACATAAATGAGATGTTTAATGCTGTGCATGCAGAGACCATATCAACTAAAGCCAGCCAACCATCTAAGCGGTTTGGATATCATAAAAAGTCTTTCCACCCAAGCACCAAAACAAACACCACCACCCGAATGCAAAGACGCACCCATGCACTGCAAGACCAAACTACGCCCCCTGTTTCACGATCAATTCTCTGACCTCGGGTAGACCCTCCCATCCACGACCAGCACCGCCGAAATGAACGCTCTTCTCAATAATCTCCCTCCATTTCAATCCCGGCGCCAGTTTTCCCGTGATGGTGTTGGGCCTGGTCACATGAGCATTCTTTGGGACGGGTAAGGCTCGCCCTAGGACAGCTTCCATGGCTTGCATAGCGAAACCCACAGCCTTCTTAGCGTTTGATGGCACGCCGGTCTTGTCGAAGGAGCCGAAGCGTGCTCCGGGGAACTCGTTCTGCAAGTCTGTTATCAGTTGCATGTTTGACATGCCACGACCGTCAACGACAATGTCCGCATTATTGATGGCGTCTCGACCTGGTCCGAAGAGGAGCATTTGCTGGGCGATGGTGGCGGATGTGAAGCGTGTTAGGGTGGCGATGGTATCGGCTGGGCTACAGCCTCTATATGCGCACATGGAAATGATGGAATGAGCCATTCCATCACCGTAGATTTCTCTTGCGGTAGTCTTTGGTGGTCGTATCTTGAGATATTCGTCGCTGACGAGAAGCTCTTCTACCACCTCGTGACAGATTTGGCCGTGAAGGAGAGAAGAGGTCTGGTCGGTGGCAGGGTCAAGACCGTAGAATCGGAAAGCAGCATCTATCATAGATGTTCCTGGTCCAGTATCCCAATCATACATGGCATCGATACCACCTTGATTATCTGGTGGGATGAAAACGATGGTAGTGAGGCCGCCGATGGTTATACATATTTGAAGCCGCGTAGGATGATGCAGCAAGAGACCAACGAGATATGTAAATAAAGGGGCACCTTGTCTTCCTATCGCTTGTTCTGTAGTTCTATAATCTGAGACGGTAGTCACGCCAGTTTTAGCGGATATCACAGCCCCTTCTCCTAAACACATGTTCGATCTGTGCTGGCCCTTTATTGGAGTGCCGGTCAAGGTGATTAATTGTCCGCCCGATCCAATCAAGTCGAGATCATCTACGGAGATTCCATGTTTCTGTGCAAAGATATGTATAGCATTCGCAAACGTGTGTCCTATCTCGGCATCCATCTGAGAGAGCATACTCGGCGGGGCAGCGTCCTCCCGCAACATTGAGAGGATATCCGTCCGAATCTTCGAAGGCATGACTACACAATCGTACTATCTTCTTCAGGACTTTTTCTCGTACAAGATGTTCAGACTCACGTGTATGATTTCTAGGACGAGCGGACCTTCCGGAGACTCTTGCGTAAAGCGACAGAGGGCAAAGTCAATATCGTCCATTGCCGTACCAGAAGTCACACCAAGTATCAGCAAATCCAAACCGGGGCCATTTTGCTCTGCTTCTGGGGATGGCGTGCTTGAAACGTCCGAGACTCCATTGTATTTGGACTGCAAAGCGTTGAGATATTTGTGGCCGACGGGTGTGCGCACTCGTCCTTTCGGCGGGGGAATGGAACCTCTCATTGTCACCATTTGAACAGAAAGCTCGTGAGCTGAGCAGAGCCGATATCAAGACATATATGGCAGGGGGGCATGAGCCCCATATAAGCAGTGCTCTGTATGTATGAGACGAGAATCTTTTCGAGGGCACGAAACGGTGTCGTGCATGCTGAATGAGGAAGAAAGCCATGGCTCCGCTTTTTCTTGTTTTGTTGCAACTGGTGGTGACATGACTTTCGCTCTCGGTCTGCTGCTGTTCATCCATAAATGGCTTGGATGATTAGCTCAGGGTCAGAGGTCTTGGGTCGGCAGGCCATTTTGGTCGTTGGAAGCCGAGGAAGAGCTGACCCGAATAGGCATTTAAATGCAGCACCTTCGCTCGCCATCCACGGCGACTGGGGGAGGGGGGAGCTTTCCCCACAAGGGCCGGCTGGGCCAAGAGGTTATCCTAAAAAAAGATTAGTACGCAGACTTTTCTCCAGAGACCTCCCTCTTCCATTGAAGGCATCTCGCGAAAGCAGAAAAAAAAACAAGAAATAAATTGTCACTCAATGTAACCTGGTTGCCATCCACCTCCAGGCGGTTACCGCCGGTTTCCTGGTCTGGGAGGAGAAGTGCAAGTATCTCAGCGTTCAAGTAAGGTGGCCAGCATCCGCTCGATCCTCCCAAGATATGGTGAAGGCTCCCTATCGGCAGACTTCTCGTGATGTTGAGCAGAGGGAGGAGGCTGTGGGGACGGAGGGGTCCAATTGCCCCTCGGCCGCTTCAGGTTAAATAAACCTCCCAAAACCCCCTCCCCCCCCAAAATGGATTTTAGCCGGTCACTGGAAATGACGAAATCTTCCCCCAGGCCATGAGCCCACCAGGGAGCTCTGGAGCTCCAGAGCTTCAGAGCTTCAGAGCTTCCAATCCAGGTCAACAATCGTCAAGATTGCAAAAGATCCCCAGAATGGCAATTCTCCTGCGTCAAACACCTCCCAGAGCTGTCAACGCAATCCGCGCTGCTAGCTGGCCACCCATCCGCCGAGCCACCCCTCTATCTCGCCGTTTTAGCACCACTCGAGCACAACAGGAACCGCCACGTCTCCGTCTCGGTTCAACAGGTACACTTCCCCAATCAACAAGAGAGCGTCGCACTGCAGCTGACACAGCCTCTCAGCTCCAAACTTCCAAGCCAGGACGACCCATGGCGATGTCGATTTCCATCAATTCCTCGGAGACAGGTGGGGGGTCTTGTTCTCGCACCCGGCCGACTTCACACCGGTCTGCACCACTGAACTTGGCGCCTTTGCAAAACTCAAGGGCGAATTCGAGAAGAGGGGAGTGCGGATGATTGGCTTGGTGAGTTGAGTCGAGTGAGGCCCTCTGGGAACCCTTCGCTCATGAGAGGTTGGTAGAGCGCGAATGACCTAGGCTCCCATGCAAGATGGATCGAGGATATCAATGACATCGCCAAAACGGACCTCCAGTTCCCCATCATCGCCGACGCCGACCGCAAGATTGCCTTCCTCTACGATATGCTAGATGCGCAAGATCTGGAGAACATTGATGAGAAAGGCATTGCATTCACCATCCGCTCCGTCTTCATCATCGATCCGGCCAAGAAGATCCGTCTCACCATGATGTATCCAGCCAGCTGTGGGCGGAATACAACCGAGGTTCTGAGAGTGATTGATTCTCTCCAGACAGCGGACAAGAAGGGCATTACGACGCCGGTTGATTGGCAGGTGGGTGAAGATGTTATTGTGCCGCCCACCGTGAAGACGGAGGATGCGAGGAAGAAGTTTGGAGAGGTTAGGGAGATTAGACCCTACTTGAGGTATACCAAGATCTAATCTGAATGTATAAGTGCTATCATGTTTTTCTTGCTCTCATTTACATAGTAAGCTGTGCTAGAGGCTCCATCTCACTGACAGCGACTGCGAGCCTAAGATCTTGGAACAGAGATTCCGACATGTTGGTACATAGTCCATGGCAGATCTAGACGGTACTTGGGTGCATCTTCTACAAGTCTTGAAGTGAGTACTGCTTGGCTACTTGTTTTACTTGAGAGAGTATTTTGAGAGAGTGCAGACTTTGTGCTCACATTGGAGTCTTCGATTGCTTGCTTGCGAGTAGGGCATTGCAATTATATAAACTCACTTAGTCGGGAGTTATCCAGTCCTATGCACCAATATCCTCACCTAAGCTCGTCCAGCCACCAGCCCTACAACCCATGGAACAGGACCCTCAGATTACCTACCCAAGTAGGCATCGTTAAATCTTCACACCCTGAAACAAATACTCCCACGACAGGATATATTGCTCCGGTGCTCAAGGCTCGGTAGATACGTCGGTCGACATAATGCGTTTCCTCGTTCGGAGATCTTCAAGACCCCTTAAGGTTACGCCACACAGCCTCTGCGCTTTTCGACCATCAACTCGTCATGGCTGATCACATTCGAGTTTCAGCTCGCAGCAGCGTTTCACCCTCCTACGATCATCTGAGACATGAACGACGATGTCGAAGTGGGTGTTCGGACTACACGTACTGTACCTCACCCGCACCCTCGAACCGATTTATTCATGCATACCAATTCATGACAAGATGCGCAGCTGAGTAAACATCACGTCGAGATTGTTTCCTGACATTTCCCCAAGCCGCCTGTTCGTCGTGACCTAAAGCAGCCAACCAGCCGGCCCTCTCCCTCTCGCGCCCGCCTGTGCCGCCGCCGTCGGCCGCCGCAGGTACGGAGTACGGACGACGCAACGGTAGCCGAGCTTATAGGGGGAATTCCACGCACCCGAGCACTGAATAAGGATCTCCAGTCTGTGCGAACGTCGCGGCCTGCAGTCGAGTGGAGCAATAATCACGGCGAGGATGAGCGGATACCTCCAGATTCGGAGTGGCCGGGCGGTAGGTCGATTCGGCAGGTAATCAGAGAGAGATCGGACGGGGTGGCAATCGTACCCTGAGGTCTAGTCGAAACCAAAACCCGGCATTCGGTAGCTATCACGAAGTCGTGTAGTGGTGTGTAAGCCGATGGGAGTTGTGTAGCATGTACTCCCAAGTTCTCCATTCTACTGTACTGATCGCGGATCTCATTCCTGAGAGCATCCTACCCAGACCATGCCTCTCATTCCAACATCCAGATCTCTTCTTCTCTCGTCTCGAGTTTCGTCGAAACAAGGGACTCGACCGACCTGCACAAGCATGCACCGGGCAGTCATCGGATCACAAACTTGTTTAGTTCCGACTCCCCAAGCAGACGTAAATCACCCGCCGTAAAACCCATTCATCCATCTATGCCCACCGTAAAACTTATGCATCACCGTTTATTCGAACTTGTTCACACAATGCATAACCCACGCCCCGGACATCCATCAGACACGCCCGCACAAACCTCTCCAGGCGAGACGAACAATGTTTACACCAATGTTCAACGTCTGCATAAAATCCGAGGCGTTTATATATGCCATGACGAATATGCCAGAGAGCAAACGAGCTTATGTAGATCGAGTTATGATAATACCAGATCTTAGATTTATGCAACCTCGAGTGGCAAGAAACTTTGTTTGGCTGTGACGGCGCCGGGGAGCGTGACCATCCATCGTCGTTACTACTGTAACCATAGACTACGCAAGATCCACCCCGATCAGGTGGGAGACGTAGATACCAACTGTACCACACCTGAGAACTCACCGCGCGATTGATCACGCATGTAACTCTCTCCCCATCAAACAGACAGCATAACCCACCCTCCCTCTCCTCTCCTCTCCTCTCCCTCCAACCCAAAACCAGACACCGCTCCCCTCGCCAGACCATAGAGGCGAGAAACCCCCCATATCCAACATGCCGGCCATAAGTCGATGCTAAAACAATGCGGTAGCAGGCCACCTGAGAAGTAATCCACGATCAGAGCCCCCCCCCCCCCTCTTCGCGTCGTCATACCTTGCTCGGCTGCCTGGCCTGGCGGTCGGTGGACGGGTCTGGAGATGGGATGGTCGCGGCGCGGTGTGGAATGGGCCGGGATGGGCTGAGACTTGCTCTTGGGTACGGGGTGGGTTTTCGAGCTGGAGCTTTCGGCGACGAAGATGGGTTGGGTTGACCGTGGAGGAAAGGGCCGTTTGTGGAGAAGCTGGGGAAAGTGCCAGTTGGGGAAAGAGCCCCTTGGAGAGAGAGTCCGTTGGACGGAGGGATGGAAGTAGGAGATTGCACTTTTCGAATCGAGGGAGACGGAGAATGTGATGAATCGATGCTTTTTGGAGTCAGATAATTTTCTTTCCAAAATAGAGAGAAAATTGTAATTAAATTGTAAACTTGGTATCCTGAACGCCTGACCTTCCAGGTATCTCTCGCCGTCGCTCCTCCGTCCTTAACACCAATCCCAAACTCCCAACCTGAAAAGAAACCTATACAGTCCAAGATACCCTCGTACCGCTTCTCGTTTTGCCAACCAGACTCGTTATGCTATCACTTCTCTCGCTCCTCGCCGGACTCCCGCCAGTGCTTGCATCTTCCATAACAACATTCTTGGTGACGATTATTTGCCCTCCTTTCATTGAGACGGCGCTATCTCTCCCCTCGTTACCCATTTCCCCGAGCCGGATAGCCTGATTCTTTGCAGTGGGAAATCGAGTCAGGTTAGCCGCACTCCTATTCTCGGGTCCCATCCCCGAGCCCTTCTTTTTGAAAGAATTCTTAAAGAGGGCATTGCGGGTATAAATATAGAGCAAAACATCAATAACACCGCAAGACGCCATCATCGTTCCAGCAGCGGGAAGTAATGTCGCAGGAGGGTTTCCGCCCGCCATGACGGATACACGGGCCGAAGCAAGGGGTAGAGTGAGCGCAACATACGCGAAAGGGTAAACGACCATGTACCTCGCCGTTCTGAGAATTCTAGCGCGGCTAACGGCGAATGGATCTGGTCGGGCAACACTGATTGTTGTGGTTGTGACGCCGCCATGGGAGTGAAATTGATTGTTTGTTGTAGAGGATAGAGAAGCGTCGGCGTGGGCGAGGTTTGTCCCAGCAATGCGTTTTCGGAGGTAGAAGAATATGAACGTGTAGAGGGATAACGAGCCGAGTTGCGAAACAAAAATCCAGACATAATGCAAGTATAGGCGTTCCGCCGAGTGAGATTCTCCCATCCAACACCATGACCCGGCTGGAACCTTTAGGGGTGTTAGTAAGTCATCCTTTTCGTGGCTGAGGGGTTCAAATGCATACGAAAAAATCATCGGGGGAGCGCGCCGGACCGACGGCTGCGAGGACCATTACGAATGCCCACAATGAACAAACGCCGGTGACAAAAACTTTGTGCGGTATTTGTCTTTGAACCACGAGACTGATGAAGGTGTGAATTGCTATGGAGAGCACGAAAAGACCGGACCTGGAAGGGATTAGCACTTCTTGTCTAGTCTAAGATAGATTTGAGCTGGAATCTTTTGTGATAACTCCCACACCGAGTACTATGCAGATATTGGATATATGGAAGCAAATTAAAGATGAAAATAACGTACGAGACATCTCCCACTTGTATTAGCCAACCCTGAGCATTGCAGACTTTATTCGGCCCAACGAGTTTGTTTTGTGAGATCCACCAAAACGATATAACGAAGCTTAGAGCTTGTTGTAAGTCGGCAAGAAGAAGATTGTAGATGAGGATGAAGGCCTGATTCCTCGAGATGGGCTGGGCAAAGTACTTTTTCCAATAGATCATTCGATAGGTAATGAAGATGAAAAGAGAAAGTGTTGATATGGTTGATAGGAGCCCGACAGTTCCCATTGCTATCATTCCATCTCGTATATCGACAGGCAGTGGATCGAGAGAGCTACTCGCTATTGGGATTGGTGGTCGCATGATGAAGTTTCTTTTTGCTTGGAGGGTTGATCAACTCAAAGAACTCCCACCAGGATAAGTACCACTGATATTGGACGTGGAGCGTCGATAGGCGCCGTGTAGGAGACAGAAAGAGAAGGGTTTCAAGAAGAAACGAGGATCATCCACGCTTGATATGTCATGTCAGATGAATGATAAAGGCGAGAGAAGATCCAGAACAGACAAACTTTCAACGAAAGGTAAGAATGTGGAGTACAGCAGAAAAGTACCAGGTTCATCAGAAAACCCAGAGACTGGCTCGGGAGGCCACGGTGGGCCATGCCATACTTATCGAATTCGAGATAGACATGTTGATCTCAGCATGGGTACCATGAGATGCAAGACTTGCGAGATTGCTGACCTCCTCCCTTACGGATGTTGGTGACGAAACGAGTGTTCGGATCTCACAGTTCCTGAAGTGGATGAAGGTACAACAGGTAAGGATCGGTGGATGAGACCCGGCCAAAATTCTGTACAGGCATGCTTATGCCTTATGCCCGGTCGAGCCCTAATATAGCCCAGGGTGTCACAAGGATATTCCTAATTTGTTTCATGAGCGGTAGAATATCCGTCAATTCCCCGGAATATGGGCCACAGGCACCTCATTCGTCGCGCCGCACGACACAATGTTTCCATGTGCCTTCCAGAAGAAGAGGCAGAATCGTGGGTCCCCTGAGAACGAGGCACGGGTGGCGCTGGCTGGGTGTCTTCCAGCAGCAGATGACGGAGGCGGAGTCAGAAGCCACGCTGGGAAACTCGAACGGTGGTGTCTGCCACCAGCTTCAGTCGGGCTTCTCCAACTTCTCGGTAAGATGGCCAAGATAGCGCATAACAGGATGGGCGGTCATAATTCAAACACAAGATGGTTGATGAGTTGAATCGTGGAACATTTGGGGCTTCTTGTTAGTGTGCGCCAGGATATTTGGCAGGCCATGCGACAGTGCATGTCTGCCCTCGCTGAGTCTGCAAGGAGGCTAGCTGGATCGTTGCCGGATAAACACGAGGAGGGGTGAAACGGTGAGAGGCTCCTGCTGCAGTCATCGCGCGAGGTATTTCGGGTTGCCCGAGTGTTGCGAATCTGATCTTGCAGCTGGTGAGATGGTAGTTGGGTCCAGGAAAAGATTCAGGCGCGTTGCTAGCGCAGGAACGCAACCCCTTTCTTCAATCACGTGATGTCTTCTCGCCCATCTGCTCTTGTCAAACAACCTTTAGGCCATCTCGCCGCCTTCAAGTCATTCAAATTGTCATACGAGTCAGAGATTTCCCTAATGAGCAACGTGGCAAAGCATATTAAACCTACCAAGAATTACAATTACACAAACCTTTGGGGCCATAACAAACTCGGTATATCGAGGAGTCGGGACGATTGCTCTCTCAATGAACCGGGGAATAATAGTTGGCTTTCCCTCTTTTCCATCACAGTACCCTTCAGGCTGCGCTGACTTCTGGTTATTAACCTAATTCCCTCTAGGAAAAAGCCGACCTTCGCTGGTAATTCAGCTGCTCTCAGCCATCCAATCCGCCTCCCCAGCACATTCTTTAATCAATCTTCAAGTCCGTGCTGAGTGTTGTATGCATCTCTACTTGTTTGCACTGCATGATGCTGGTCGTCAGTACCACAGTATTGGAAATCGATCATCTGCTTGATTGTTTCCAATTTCCAATATGCAGAGCTCAATTGTCGGCTGGTGGGTTTGTTTTGGCATCAAGGTGCCAACGCTCGGCGATTTACGCACAACAACCTGTATTATCGGCTCGTATTTCGCTCACAAGCAGTCCGGAAGAATTGTATCATAAAAGATTTCCAGAGTTCCTTCTTGTTTAATATATTTCCGTTCTTAGAGATGTCTGCTCAAAGGACTCTTATGTCGCGTTGTGCTGCTTAAAACTCCCTTTGAGTTCGGCATTCCTCGCCTTCTCAAGAGCACGAACCCTTGGCATCCATATCCTGAATTCAAAGTTCCTTTCTGTTGAGTGAAATCGTTCTGAATAAATACTGCCGGTGTTCAGAGCAGTGCCGCATCATCTCATTTCGGATGTGTGAGATATCAATCTGGCTAGACGACATAGATTTTAACCACAAGTGCATCATCTCGTTGTTAATGCAATAATCGGAATAAGATTCTCAAGAATTGACGGCATATTTGAAATCAATGTGCATTCTGAATGTGAGCAATCAAAAGATGTTTCCTTTGTGTTATTGACAGTTCATAACTGGCTCCAATCTCGGAGCCGCGCCCTGCTATTCCTGACTTACCCCCATATCAGCAGCTTACTCGTTTTTGTAAGCCTTATAAATATGTTTTTTCCTGTTCATGAATTTTGATGCTTCTTCTACAATCGCCGATAGTCTATGATGCGATGTCGTTCTTTCCGTCTCCTCCTCCCCGTGCTGGAAGAAATATCCCCTTTCGTAGCCCCGCCAATCCCCAATCCCCAGTCCCCACGCAACCTCCTCCAACTTTAGCATCCACCTCGTCCACCTTAACCTCGTCAAAAGCTCCGTGTCGCTGTTGGAATCAACCTTCCGGACATCATCCAAACTCAACACTGCTAAGATCTACCATTCTGACAACATTCAATCCTACATCATCGATCCCACTTTTTCTTGTTGCCCCATCGGCCATTTTGCACGGCAATTTTTCTCAACGTTCCTGACTACACTACCATTCTTACTGGCGAAGAGCCTCAAAATTGTGGGTATAGGATAAAGTGCCTGGTGCTGGTTGCACTCTTCAATGTCATGAGCGTGAATGCTCTGCATCAGTATCACTGCGCCTGCTACGAGCCACCCCGCTGAGGCAACGTCCTCACCTAGGAGTCTGAAGTTACAGTAAACCAGTCTGCACGGGGGTCCCGGGGTAGGTGTAACATCTCTCTAGGTTATAACTTTCTCTTATTTCTTCTGCCTGTTTTCCTATTACATATTTCATTCTGGTCTTTTCCTGCGAGTCACGGTCGAGAGCCGCAAGATGACGGACCACAAACCAGAGACTATTGAGTTAGATCATTTGTATGCATCAGAAACCTCGAATCCGCAAGATACCGTTGATGGAGTAGTTACGAAGGATCACTCTGGATTCAACAATCTGGAAGATGGTCCCATTGATGGTCTCAGTGCTGAGCACCGAGATTTCTTGCTCAAGAGACATGGAACGATTGATTTGAATCCTTTACCAACAATGGATCCCACAGACCCTCTAAATTGGTCCAGTTTGAAGGTCTGCCCAATTTATTTGACGTTGGAGGAATTAAAGCTGATGGAGATTGATAGAAAAATGTG
The DNA here is from genome assembly GCA_003988855.1 of Arachnopeziza araneosa. Taxonomy (NCBI): domain Eukaryota; kingdom Fungi; phylum Ascomycota; class Leotiomycetes; order Helotiales; family Arachnopezizaceae; genus Arachnopeziza; species Arachnopeziza araneosa. The sequence goes on along the minus strand of QYAI01000052.1, from coordinate 96,483 downwards.
AACTTATTACTCATCAGCTTTCATGCCATGATGACAACTTTCACGGCCGCAGCCGTTATTCCAGCATTTGAAGACTTCGCCATCGAATTTAACATCTCGCTCACTAAGGCCAGTTACTTGACTAGTATTCAAATTGTCGTTTTGGGTTTCTCGCCTTTATTCTGGAAACCTATATCAAATCGCTATGGACGTCGACCTATCTGGCTCATCTCAACGTTCTGCTCCATGTTGTTGAATATTGGCTGTGGCGAGAGTCGAAATTATGGTGCACAGGTGGTGACGAGGCTACTAGATGCGTTTTTCATCAGCCCTGCCATCGCTATTAGTAGTGCTGTAGTCACTGAGACGTTCTTCGCTGAAGAAAGGGGCCAGAAGATGGGGATTTGGACTTTGATGGTTACGCTTGGGTATATTTCTTTCCCTATGAATATGTCAGTATATTGACAATTATAGTCCCCCTGCTGGACCCTTCATTATGGGATTCGTTGCTCAGCGAGTGGGATGGCAATGGATCTATTACACAATGGCAATCACGAACTTTGTCCAATTTGTTCTCTACTTCTTCTTTTCTCCCGAAACCCTCTATGTCCGCAGTCAACACACTGCGTCTTCCGACAAACCCACCACCACACCCCAGACCTCCGCTTTCCGCCGTCAATACCTTTCATTCGGCGCCATCGGACCCCATCCTCTCACACTCCGCAGTTTCTGGGCACCAATAACCATGTTCACTTATCCAAACGTCTTGATCCCCGCCCTCGCCTACTCCATCGTCTTCGATTTCTCATCCGTCCTCCTCACCGTCGAAATTCCACAACTCTTCACGCCCAGATTCCACTTCAACGCGCAACAGATCGGTCTCCAGTTCATTGGAATGATCATTGGCTCTTTGATTGGTGAGGTCGCGGGTGGTAAAGGTTCCGATGCGCTGATGCGATATGGATCCCGCAAGTTGGGGAGGAGTAGACATGTAGCGTCTGAATATCGCATCTGGCTGGCGTATCCTGGGTACGCGACAATTATAGCTGGTTTACTGGTCTTTTGCATTAGACTCGAGCAGTTGAAGAGTTATGATGTTACTCCGATTATTGGCATCGGAATTAGTGCATTTGGGAATCAGTTGTTGACGACAGTATTGGTGACTTATGCGGTGGATTGTCATCATGAACATGCTGCTTCCATTGGAGTGTTTATCAATCTTATAAGGTCGACTTGGGGGTTTATTGGTATGCTCCCCTTCTCCCCTCCTCCTCCTCCTCCTCCTCCTCCTCCCCCTATCTCTTTGTTTCAAGCATTCACCAAAGACAACGTAAAGAACCATCAGCTAACACAACAGGCCCCTTCTGGTTCCCAACCATGTTCGCGAGTCTAGGTCTAGCACCCAGCAGTGGTCTCATGGTAGGGTTGATCGTCGTAACGGCATTATTCCCAACCATGTTCATCCAATGGAGGGGAGCAGCTATCAGGACGAAGAGAAGCCAGAATGAGTTGGATGCTGTGAATACAATTACGCGGTGAGGTTGGTGTTATCCTTGCCTGTACAGATACATCCATATCTATTTACATTGCTCTGAATTACGTAATCTTGAATGAAAGTTTGGTAGGTTGTGAATAAAGTAAAAGTCGCGAGTGTTGCAAACTAATGAAATGCTACTATGGGTGGGTGGGTGGTAGCCTTTGTTGCATTTCGCAGCTACCGTTACATGTCTCAGGCTGGTGACACGGTCAGAATTTATTTTTGGAGGCTGCGTATTGCATCGGCTCTAATTTTGGTATCATTTGTAATTTCTTCCTTTAACGAAGCTAGATAGCATCAAATTCGTGGTTTCCTGACTAAGATAAGAGCTTGTGAATTAGAGGTTGGAGGAAGACTTGAGAAATCTAGCACTCTCAGCTGAGATAGTTGGCTCCATTAATTCCAGAACAGTAACAACGAGATATTGAACGCATTAAATTTGATATATCATCTTGCTACACTTTCTCTCCGCCGCTTCCTCCACGCCTTCACCTCCTTCAGTACTCCCATCACAAGCGGAACTCCCACCGGTCCCAGTAGCGGTAGATATACAGCCACCTTATGTTCGTCAGGGAAATATACCTGACCCACCATGCTCTTCTCAAAGAAGGCTTTTTCTGCAGCCTCTTCTGCTATTATTGCATTTTCAAGGCCCCCTTTCCCACCAAGGCCGTCGCATGCCTTTCTCAGGTGTTCAATAGTGGTATAAACACCTTCTGCTACTGTTTGCGGAATGCTGATGCTTGGTAGCGCAAGCGTAAGTCTCGCAAGACTGCCAAGCGTTCCGCTGGCTTTCAATAAAAGTCCTGCGCTTCTTACGCGGACTAACGTCATAAGTCTCAATGGTAGAGAGCCTGTCTCTGGTGCACCGAGGAGTGACATAAGTTGATTGGAGAAGATCAGCATAGCCGGTCTCAAATCTGAGATGTCTTTCTGAATTATAACACCACCCCACTGCGGGATTAGCCAACTCTTCCCACCGCCTTCTACCTCCATGTCTCCAACGAATATTATAAAGTTAATAGTCGGTGCTCCACCAATGCTTGGGCTCAGTGGCCATTCTGCAGCGTTGATAAAGGCTGATAAGTCTTCTTTCTTGAGCACCTGGCCACTGACGCCAGGAGTTGCGTAGAGCTGGATTTGAGTGTCTATGGTAAAATTGCTGATGGGAGAGAATGAGTCCAGGAGCGGCTTCATGTGTTCTTCTAGTGCAGCTGCAATATCCCAACTTGAGGGTGTAAAGGTAGGTGTAAAAAGGGAGAACGTGAGATGATACGTTCGAGAGTATTTCATGGATCTTGTTGTCCATTTCGCAAGAGATTCCGCGATTTCTGGCGCAGGGGCTTTAGGACTGCGTTCAGGTGGTGCGGAGCTTGTGGAGAGAAGGTATGCAATCATTGCTTGTTCTTCGGCGAAAAGGCCTCGAAGGGTATTTGCGATATATGTAGCTAGAGGAGAAGATGAGGACGAACTTGAAGGAACTTGATTCGGAGTGTAATGAACATCCAGGATCGGCGAATATGTCTGCAGATTTGCTTTTGATGTTGTATCGGGAACAAGCTTGATAGTAAGAGCTACTTCCTCATCAGTTGCGCTTGCAGATGTTCCAATGTCGGAAACGGAGGCATTTGGAGCTGGGGAGAGTTGAAGTCGCAAATGATGGGCCGAGAACTCATTGAGGTCATCTAGCGCATGCTGCGTGGCGCGTAGAAGATGCTGGGCTTCATGATCTTGTAGAGCGCCTGCCTCTATCGATATTCGAAGTGGAAATACTGGGCGGCATGCCTACTGAGATCAGTCCCCATCCATATAAGATTTCGGGATTCGTACCCTTCCGTCCGCCCAGTCCATCATTTGGTCTAGCGGCAAGCTTGCCCTGTATATCGTAGTGGTCATCCACCATATTGGCAATCCCACGACTATGATAATGGCCCAGAAGGAGAAAATAACCAAGCTCCGTAATTTGATGCTTTCAGGAGACTCTGGAGGTGGCTCCTTCTTCTTGTAAGCAATGATTGCGTTAGGCGGAGCGTCTTGTCCATTGTCTTTGACATTCAGCTTAGCCCCTTGCCTTGTTACCGGAGCCGCGGAGGTCGTCGACATGCTGAAGGTTCGAAGAGTTGCATCTGAATGTTGCCAGTTGTTGATTTGACACTCCAGAGTTTCGTTCAGGTACAATCCCTGATCGCGGAGCCTATTGAAGCCGACCGCCGCTAGCGCAGTGTACTCGTATTACCCGACATTGCCTTAAGCTGAAGACGGCCAAATAATAGTTGTAATAGTTTAATGTTTCTTGAACCCGATAGAGAACCTTTGAGTTACGAAAACTTATTCCGTTCCGTTTTATATATGCATTGATTCCTAAAGCACCAATATGAAGTTTCACGGTCCCTACGGGAGCGAAGTTAGCACTTGTTTTCTAAACGATTACAGTTAAAGCGTTTTACTCTTAACAAGAAGGCTATCAACGTCGTAATTGTCACCATAAACAAATTTTGCGTGTAGGTAAAGCCAGTACAGTAAGAGAGTTAAATGTGACTATAAGCTAAGGTAAGAAGCGTGTTTTTCATCCAGCACAGCAGCCTCAGCCTCTGGAAATCCACCTGCAGATGGCTATGCAAAAGTCACGGGATTGGGAAAACAATGTCAGGCAGCATCCCTTATTTCGCGGCCTCCTCTGCCAAAGAATGCGGTTTGAATTAAGCTGGGTCTAACCTGATCATTTGGCTTTGTTCTCGTTGGGCCTCTTCAATTCCGTTGGTCTCGTAACTAACTAACTACGGATGGTCGTGGGACTGAGGATCCAGGTGTTCGATGTTGAAATCATTCCGACATTGAAAATAAACGTCCATCTTGGATGGAATGTTTTCAGTTGTAAGACTTGGCTTTTCTGTCATCTTCCTCGTGAAAATCTCTCAATGCATACTCACCATCAGCTTGACGATAGGAGACGGACTTTTGACATAGATGTTCTCAAGTACCCCAACACTATTTTGGCTTGTTCAGTGCCGCTATTTTGATGACCGCTAGGAATCGACCCATCTTTCATTCATCAAGTATAGTGTGAATAACATAGGTTTTATCGAGGGCTTCTCTCTCTTCTAACTCTCGCTGGGTGATTGGTCAGTTCTAGTCATTTCGTTATGCTTTTTCTTTTTGATCGGCGGGGTTTCTCCATGCGAAGCCGAGGCTCTCTTCAACTTACTTCCGCAATGCAATGTACCTACCCTACTTAGGTATGCAGCGCGGCCACAGACAATCTGAAGGCATGGTCAAACCCGCTCCCTCCGTGAAGGTAGTATCTTCAACCATTTCTCTCCTCTCTCCTTTCTGTCTTCAATCTGCATTCCTTTAAACAGCAGACCTTGATCACAGATTAATCGAGCTTGATCATTTGGTTGTTTCCCTCAGACCTCCACCAGCATTTGAGATGCCAGGTTTGCTCCCAACCTCCGCACAACTATGGAGAAGCTAACTGAGTGATAGTCCCTCTTGCTCTGGCAGCACCGGCTGTCCTCGCCGGAGGCGCGTACCTCAATGCGAAGTTCGGTCTGGCCCATGACTATCGACTCGTTGGAAGTAGCATCAAGGCTCAATTCAAGCTTGGAAGGAAGGAGAAACGAGACAAGACAAGCGTGTTTTATATCCTTGAGGAATATGCGCTCTCAAAAAAGGCCAGCAACACCTTGTTGGTCTTCCAAGGCCGGAGCTGGACATACAAGGAAGTCTATGAAACGAGTCTGAAATACGGAACATGGCTTCAAAAAAAGTACAACGTAAAACCCAAAGAACTCGTGGGTATGGATTTTTTGAACTCTGAGAAGTTCGTGTTCATGTGGATGGGCCTATGGTCAATCGGTGCAAAACCTGCGTTCATTAATTACAATTTGACTGGAAAAGCACTGGCGCATTGTATCAAGATCTCCAAGACTCGTTTAGTTCTTGTTGATCCGGAGGTCCAAGATGCAATAACCCAAGAATTGCGAGATGAGCTTGCAGGAATTCAGTTAGATGTATTCACACAGGAATTGGAGGCTGAAGTCATGTCCACGACTGGGCTACGAGAACCAGACTCGTCCAGAAGCGGAGAAAAGGCAAACAGTATGGCAATGCTCATTTACACTAGTGGAACGACAGGACTCCCTAAAGCAGCTATAGTCAGCTGGGCGAAAATAGTGGTAGGGGGTAACCTAGTAGGACCATGGATGGACTTTACTGAAGCTGATGTTTTCTACACGGTAAGCTGCTTGAAACATAAATATTTCTCAACTGACAAAATAGTCTATGCCACTGTATCATTCTGCAGCATCAGTTCTCGGCTTTGGCACCGTATTAGTTACAGGTGCCACTCTCTCCCTCGGAAAGAGATTCTCAACAAAAACATTTTGGCAAGACTGCCGAGATACAAATGCGACCACTATACAATATGTAGGAGAGACCTGTCGATATCTTCTCTCTGCACCACCTCAGATTGACCCTGTCACGGGTGAAAATCTTGACAGAAGAAACTTGGTCCGTGTTGCATTCGGCAACGGTCTCAGACCAGACGTTTGGGATAGATTCAAAGAACGCTTTGGTATTGAAGCGATTGCGGAGTTCTACTCGGCAACAGAAGGACCGAGTGCAACCTGGAATTTTTCTCGCAACAGCTTCTCAAAAGGCGCAATAGGACGACTTGGTGCCATCGCATCAGCTTATGTTGGGGCGAGCATTGCAATAGTTCAGCTTGATTGGGAAACTGAAACGCCCTATCGAGATCCGAAGACGGGCTTGTGTCGTGCTTTACCAAGAGGAGAAACAGGAGAACTGCTTTACAAGCTCGACGCAGACAATATAGAGCAGAAATTTCAAGGGTATTTCAACAATAAATGTTCAACGGGAAGTAAAATTCTGCGGAATGTTCTTAAGAAAGGAGATGCTTATTTCAGAACCGGAGATATGATTTCATGGGATAGCGAGGGGAGATTCTACTTCAACGATCGAATCGGTGACACATTTCGATGGAAGTCCGAAAACATCTCCACAAGTGAAGTATCCGAGGCTCTTGGTGCCCACCCCATCGTCCATGAAGCCAACGTCTACGGAGTCGAACTTCCACATCACGACGGCCGCGCTGGTTGTGTAGCCATCGTACTGGCAGAAGAGCCGAGCGAGAAATTAATGAATGATCTCGCACAACATGCTCACAAACAGTTACCTAAGTTCGCCGTCCCGCAATTCATCAGAATGGTCAAGGATATGGATGTCACAGGTACGAACAAGCAACAGAAATCGGTTGTGAGAGCCCAAGGTGTGGATCCAGACAAGGTAGGTGACGATGAAGTCTATTGGTTAAGAGATGGGACGTATAAGAAGTTCAGCAAGCAGGATTGGCAGGAGTTAAGTGGTGGAAGAGTGAGGTTATAGGATCTGCTTTGGTCAAATTAAGGAATGCTGGGGATTGATTCAACAGTGCGGTCAGAGCTAGCGATGGTATTTGCTCTGGCTTTTGTCTATATAATATCAGTAAATAACAATCAGGTCTCACGAATGCCGATACACAGTTATTGGCTTTGCTTGCGAATTACCGTTTACTCTCACACACAGTTGTGTTGTTCCTTTCCCTTGAAACAGGATGCCTGAAGAGACTGGGGAATTAGAGAAGATTCCTTACCAATAAGACAAGTGTCAAGAGTAATTGTTTCATTATTCTTGGCAAAATTGTTCTCACCTTTCCTCCATATTCTTGGTTTCTAACTAGGCTCCAATCACAATTCCACATAATGGGGCCAGGCTTCGGACATAAAACTAAATCTCGGCAATGATGACCATGTTCAATGACCACAATTCTTAATCTTGAGCGATTATTTGTTGATAGGTGAACAACTTGATAAAGAAGAATTGTTTACTATTCATGGGTCAATGAAACCTTATTTCTACTACACAACTGACAAATCTCTGGTGCACATGCCAAGAGAAGCTGCAGTCCAGCTAATGATATGTTTTTTTTGCGTACCCGACTTTTGAACCGTTGAGATCCCAGCCTCTCACAGCTCAAACCGAAAACGAGCGACATATGCATGGCACTTCCTCAACCAGATGCCCTGTGGCTCGGGTATTCATCCGGTCCCTTTGTCACACAACAGATGATTCATCCCATCTCCCAATCCTACCTTTACAAGAGGATGGTCTGACCAGTGATAGTGTTGCCCTCAGTTAAGGAACACAATATTCCATCAGGACCAACATGGAACGATGCATTGAAACGGCATTTGTTGACCATTTTCCTAATAGGGATATATGGAGATACATATTTGTAAGCAACTTGCTTTAGAGGAATGGATTGTAATCAACTACCTCGACATCTTTTAGGAGATAGGAGTTTGGAATGTAAGAGGTAACGGAGGTGGGTATAAAGACTAAGACATATCTTCCGCAGGTAGCGCTATATTATCTCCCAATTCTCTCCATCTCACCTCCCCTTTCATCCTCCGATCCCATTCACTACCCAATTCCCATCATGTCAACCATCAAATCCACCATCTTTAAAGGTGTTGACGGCACCGTGAAGAAAACTCCCCTTGATCTCTCTACTGATCTGGGACCGAAGCAAATCCTTATACGCATAAGTCACTCAAGTTTATGCGGAACGGATGTTCATTTTATTCCCGCTGGGCTACCACTTGGTCATGAGGGTGTGGGGATTGTGGAGAAGGTTGGGAGTGGAGTCACCACGTTGAAGATTGGTGATCGGGCAGGTATTGGGTATCTGAACGAGGTAGGTCTATGGATTTCCTGAAATGGGTCTATGCTTGGTGTGAGGAATGTGAAAAATATCAATGGAGAGCTGATTTGATGAAAGAGCTGTGGGCATTGCAAGTACTGTCTCAGTGGTCGGGATATTCAGTGTTACGAGAGGAACATCTTTGGAGATCCGAAGAACACGTTTGGTACATTCGGTGAATACTGTATATCCCCCATCCTATCCCTGATTTCATCCCCAATCCAATATTAAAACCGTCAGTCATCGGACTCGAAACATTCATCCACCCGATCCCCGACGCCCTCTCCTCCGAAGCAGCAGCACCGCTTCAATGCGCTGGAGCTACTGTCTACTCTGCGCTCATCCACAACACTTCGCCAGGGGACCGAGTTGGGATCCTCGGAATCGGCGGGTTAGGTCATCTAGCCATCCAATTCGCATCCAAGCTCGGGTTTGAGACGGTGGTATTTTCTACCAGTGAGGGAAAGAGAAAGGAGGCGGAGAGTTTTGGCGCTACCGAGTTTTATCTGCTGAGTGAACCTGAGAAGGTTGTGAAACCAGTGGATGTGCTCGTTGTGACTAGTTCAAGTTATCCAGATTGGGGGAAGTGAGTGATTCCGTTTCTCTGTGACTAGTATGAGATGGGACTGACATGAACAGGTTCATGGATAAGAGTATCCTAGCCAGAACGGCGAGTATACTCGCTCTTTCTGCACCTAGTGCTCCCCTTCAACTCCCGTAAGTCTCCCTCGCCTCAACGTATTTGTTTCATGCTAAACAGGAACGCGATAGATCCTTCCCGTTCTTTATGGAAAGTTACAACTTGAAGACATCTCTCGTTGCATCTCGTGGCGTGCATGATGAGATGCTTCGGTTCGCAGCTCAACATGGTATCAAGCCTGCTACGGAGACTTTTGCCTTTACCGAAGAGGGCTTCAAGGAGGCTTATGATAAGATGATGAGTGGGAAGTTGAGGTATAGAGGGGTGCTTGTTGCTTAGGAAATGCGTGCCAGTGACTTGGGGCGAAACTGATTTGTAGTACACTGGATATCTTACATCCGTATTCAGCTTATCTGCAATTTGTGATTAACGATTTTAAGAAATTTAGCTCGCTGGCTGTTTGAGATCCTAAAATCTTTCTTTCTAAAATTGTTTGAAATGCCGGTTCAATGTTCGATAATAAATCAGCGAGCTACGAATTACTGAGTCTATTGAATAAAATAGGCTGACAGTTTCACCGCTGTGAGCAATTTGACCTTACTTCAAGATAGCAAGATATTAGAGGACTGTAGACTATTAAAGCTAATTCTTTTGAGACTGGTTGTCTAGTTATTCTCTCACCCATGAAACTGTCCGCTGGGCAATAAGTGAGGTATAAAGGAGATATCTAGTAAGAACGAAAAGAGAGATAGAGCAAATCCAATACGACAGAAGTCATACTTTCAGATCGATGAATTGGTATTATAAATAGAGCAAGATCCGTCTGCCTTATGAGTACTGTCTTAAATGTTTCGCCCAATAGATAAATGCCAAACTTGTTAACAGCAATAATTGTGATAAAGTATCTGTCTACCTTACAGTGTAAGATCAGAGGCGACATCCCATAGCTAGAACAGAGTGGTTTTGAAGACTAGAGATGTAGGTGGTGAGTGCCTTCACGACTCTTCACCTTCAATGTGGCCATCGATCTATTCTTCTTCGTCGTCGCCATCAAATTCATCTTCATCATCCTCCCATTCGTCCTCGTCCACTTCGGAAGAGTCTACATCATCATCTCCTTCTTCTTCATCATCATCTTCCTCTCCAGACTCATCATCTGAAAACTGCTCCAGGAGAGCCAATTTTCTCACTTGACTCAACTCTTTTATGACCACTCTCTCGTCGTTCTTATCTCCATTCCTTTCAAAATCCCAAGCTTCACCTTCCTCTCTATATTGTCGACGGATCCGGGCCCTCCTCGCAATCTTCCTACTCTCGTGTGATCCATCCGCGAAGGCATACATGGCCTTCTCTAACGTCTTCAACATATCCAACTCCCCTTTCTGCATCTGAGCCTTGAGATCATCGACCAAGCTCTCTTTATCTTTCACCCATTTTATTGTTTTTTGATTGTAGAGATATTCTTCGCCGAAAAATTGAGTAAAGAGGCTGCGCCAATCACAGCTAAGTTCGAAGTTCTCGTAGTCAATCGTTAAGTCAGGAACGGGAGTGTCGTTAATATCATGGCGCACCTGAACATAATAACAAGGGCGCTCAAATGTAGCCACTTCTAGAGCGTCGTGTAGATGTCCGCGTAAGATATCGTTGTATTTCTCCTCACCGGGCTTGATCTTAAATACAGCCAACTTCTTGTCATCGGATAACCTCTCAAAGTAGACCTCCGTAACAAGAGCCACCTTCTCAGCATCAATATTATAATTCCCTTACATTAATTAGCTAAGCCCGTAAGTAGATTGAGTAGTGGTACCAAGTTTGTGAAACATAATCCAGGTCTTTGGGAGATGCTTCTCGCGAAAGATCAGCTCCACTGATTCTCTGAAGCCTTTGCAGACATTTCGATAGCTGATCCAAGCATCTGGTCGTTGCTCACTATCGCAGAGGTTCTCAAGGACCTTTAACCAGAGCTCGTTGGGTAGGGATGGTAGAGGTTTCGCCATTCTGATGTTTGGTGTTTGATCGAGTGAGGGGAGCTTCCGGGAGACGCGAAGTAGACCGTGTCGCGTTTTGTCCTCGAGCACGGAAACACTTCTACTGTCATATGTCAATATCAACGTTCAATTCAATTTAGAGCTACAAGCTTCAGTAACTCCTTGTAGTTAATGGCTCTCATCTTTAAGGATTCCTAATCCTGTATTATATGGAGATTTTTGCATGGTATAACATAGGTGCCATGATTATATTTTTTATGTAATGTCAGAACCATTGCTGTGATGCACAGTAATCTTGGTGAACCGATTTACGTTTTTTTTCTTGCTGTTTGAAAACTTCATTTTCTAGAATCTTGAGAGCGGTAGTTTTGAAAGTAAAGTTTGCTGGGATAGACTTCCTCATCTAGTTTAATTGTAAACAGCGCGCTCGTTCCCGTAGTTATACTGACGTGAAAATACCTTCGTTCTGTTGCGAGTTGGGGTTTTGTTGCCCGGAAGACTCCTCAATACCAATTTCTAATATTTCAAACCAATCATCCCAATCGACCGGAAGTATCTTGATTATTGAGCACTTTTTCAGAGTCATTTTGCATCCACATCTTTGACAGGCACTCAAAGAAATCATCAAGAACCCAAGAATTAATAGAAGAGTCCTGCAATGATTTGCTTGGGTTTCTTTCATAGCCTTCGTCATCTAGGTAGGCCTCCACCGAGACGGATTTTGGAAAACTTACACTGTTACGATGCTAAGAGTGGTAGAAAGCTGAGTATATTAGTCGTGTATAGCTGTGAGTCAATGTCCATCACAGAAAACTCTCCATCCGACCTGAAAACCAGCAGGAGGTGAATCAGGGTATCAAACCTAATGTTGAAGAGCTTCACATCAATTTTATTGGTGAATGCCAAGGCTACATGACAGCAACGAGCTGAACAGGCCGTGGATAGAAGTGGTTTCGATGTAAATTCATGGTTCTGGACGACCGAATATCCCAATAAATCTAACACCTAATGTTGATGATCAAATCTGCAGTCTTTTGATCGTGTAACACAAGTTCAAAATCCAGCTTTGTGTATCAAATTTAGAGAAGTGCCGCCAAAAAATGAGTTGAAGCAATGAACATATTCACTTTAGATGTACGGCACTATTACTCGTAGATGGCTTATCTTGTATCGGTAATGAGGTCAGCTTTTCTACCTAAGATCCCAAGCACAATGATGAAAATGGATCCGAAGGAACGCATAGAGAGAGTGAACGGATGATCGAGTTGGCTCCAATATTGCACTTTGCCTTCAGCTCCTTTTGCACAATCCTGCCATTCCGCCCTGCAGCAGGTTGGAAATTAGCATCTTATGGTAATATAGATGGGGAGTTTTGAAAAGCATTGCTTCAGGAAGAATGCCATTTTCTTGTTTACTTCCTGGGCATTCATTGTTGAATAAATCACAAAATCTTGAAGCGAGACATGAGACATGGACTCAAATTTGATACCCTCCCTGCCTTTAGTACCCCAAGATTGGATCCTTCCTTACAGTAGAACCCCACATGGAGAAAGCACAGCCCTAAAGATAATACTATTCGTGAAAAAGAAATTTCCGATAGACTATGTCTTACATGTTTCTATGCTACGATGAATACCGAGATGAAACCTAGACAAATGATTTGTCTAGGGCAATAGAAGAACACCTAGGAACATTTAGGCTGTTTAACCGATCGGCTATTAGATTTAGTACCGAGGATCTAATACGAGTAATGTATTTGGATGCGAAGAGCAGGTAGCTGAACCAAGAAGGCTCCGTGTCATTGCCCACTCACGAAATACTATCAATAGTCGATGATGGATCCCCTGGAAGATTCAATGTAACTATTGAATCTAATTGGGACAATATAGACAAGGTAAAACGGCAGAGAAGAAAGAAAGATGTTAATTTAGCATGGGCGTGTGAAAATTGTGGATCACGTGCTAGACATTTGAATGCAGGTTCAGGATAGTCTGCAGTAGAGAAGCTTTGTTAAAGAAGCGAACTGGTCTAGACTTATGAAACCTAGCTTCGGATCCATAAATCACGTCCTCGGAGGTGGTGAAGAATGCTCACAGATGTATGCAGATGTGCTAATCCCGTCCTGCGCACAACATTTCTTCTTCCGAAGCCGTTATGCTTGGCAGGGCTAGATACGTGTAGAGGATCAGGATCTACAACCCCAAAGGCGGGTGATGAGCTTGTTTACAAGTCCAGAGTTGCTAGCATCCTAATAAATATCTTCAATTATCGAATGTCTTAGGAAGAGATTGACAGGCCTGGAGGATCGAGATGAGCAATAATGCTTAATTTCGCACTTTCACTCCTGCAGATACTCCTTACAGGAGGGACGGAAGGCCAAGCCACCGTTAGCTCGATAACGGGAGGTTGATAAGCTTGTCAAAGAAATGATGCACTTCTGGATTGCGCACTGGAGTTGACGTTGACGAGCAAATAAATTCTCCTAGGGTCCACAGGAACAGGACTAGTCATGTCAGCATTTAGGCTTGGTCTCCAAATGTCCTACTGCAGTGGTCTCAAGTCTGTCTTCTCACTCTCGAGTCAGAGATCTAATTCAATTAGTGGTCTTTGATACCCTAAGTGCGGTTAGGAGATGTTCTTGTGCCAGAGAGGAAAGGAGCAGGCGAATGAAAATCAACCTTCTTCCGCATTTTAGATCCCAAGCGGTCGGTTCTGCACTTGCTGATTTCATCCGCAAGCGATGTCATGCACCGGACGCGGGAAAGAGCAGACCAATTCCAATTGGGATAAAGATCCTTGCGTAGAAACATCCCACCCAAATTCCCCTTCCGAATTTCTCAATCACGGCAGCAAGTCCACAAGGAGCTAGGACCTTGCATACCATCATCACAGTGCAGGTGGAGTGGAAGAAGTATAAGCGAAATTTTGTGTGAAGGGAAGCTGCTGGCGTGAGAAGTTGGTCACAGCAGGAAGTTGCTGCCGGGGTTCCAACGAAAGGTATTTGCGTGGAGAGCTTCTCTATCCAGCACCACCCAAAAAAAAACGAAGTTGTGGAGTTAGGCCTCGAGCAAGAAGCAGCCAGCCTTCCCATACAATGGCCGATACGCTAAGTCAGCGGTCTCTGCCCTGAACCGTTTGACCCGACGCCGCTTGAAACCCGTTCAATCACACTCTCCGGATAGAAGAGCTTGAGGCGTGGTCTGCTCGCCCTAACCTTTGCTGCCCTCAGCCCATTCATGTGGAGAACGAGAAAGGAACAAGAGACTGCTGCTGAGACACGTGGGATGAGGCAACCAGAGACAACGACGACGACGACGACGACGGCGTTCGGTCTGCGAAATTCTCCAGAAGCTCCAAGTGACTCTGGTGCCGCGATTCAGGGCTGGGACGCTCGTTGACCATCAGCACTGGCTGGCTCTACACCAAGATGGCGTCGTGCGACTAGCAACGATGAGAAAAGGAGCCGAGATACCAGAGACACAAAGGATTCTCACACAGGACCATTCTCACCCTATATCTGCACCAGTCCACCGACAACGCTTCCTTATCTCGTAGCCCTGAAGGCGACCCCTTCCCGTGCATGGAGCGCTGCAGCATGAGAACCCACCCTTGGGCCAGGGCCATCCCCTACTAGCCTTTCAACGCCTCTTCCCGCCAAATTGTCTCGCTCGGCGTGGGAGAAACATCCCCCAAATCCGAATCTCACGCTTCATCAGACGAATCTTGGTCCTGGAGCTCGGAAGAGCCTCTCAGTTGAGAATCACAGCTCTATCCTCCCAGACGAGACTGGAGATCCACCAAACGCGCACATATCTGTCTCCTTCTTTCATGCTGGCGAGATCTTGCTCATCCAAGAATGCAGAATCGTCTGCCACCAATCCGATTCAGTATCTGCCCAAGCCGTCTCTGGCCAGCCCCGCCATGCAAGGCTTGATGGTGCTGACTGGTGGCCTGCCACTAGGAACATGAACCTCTCCTGTCGACTCAACTTGCCCTTACCTCCACCCACCTATATAGCCATGTCGAAAGCACTTGCATTTCCCCATGGACGAGGAATCTCTGGATTCCGAAAGGCGGGAATCAAAACCATGACCTTCCTGTGAAAAAGAAACCTCATCCACTCCTGTCTTTCATTCTGCACAAACCCCACCCTCCTTCATAACCCTTCCTTCAATATATTTGCTCGGCGCGCTGTTCTCCTTTGCACTCTATATGGCATGACCACAGACTGTACTCATCAACTTTGATTTTTCTTGTACGTATGCTACTATTTGAGGACTCGAGGTGCAACAATCTCACAGAAGGATTTGTGCTGAATATTTTAGGTACAAAAAGTGGCGAAGCGTGGGACAACAGCCTTGCGAATCGATATCGGTATCAATATATCATTCCGCCTCGCCTGCTACCAACATCCTCCCCCGTCCTCTCAACAACACAACGCGACGATCTACACACTTTGACCCTTTCAACATCTGCACTGGGTTGTCTGAGCTCTTTGCTTGTTGGCGATCAGTGCGCGTCCTGCGATCAATATTTTCAAGCGCACTGTTGCATACGAGTTTAGCTGTGCTAACACCGTCGCTCTCCCATCATAGACAATCACAACAAAGACAGTCACAGATCCCGATCTTAGTTAATCCGAGCTAGGATTGCTTGATCTATTCGTCCAAGATGTCGGGCAGAAGCGCCTATGTGCGCAAGGAGAAGACCAAGGAGAAGGACCTAGCTCGTCAACAAGCAGCTTACCAAAGCGAGCTCGTCAATAGTCAACCTCACAGCGAGATATCTACTATTAGGACAAACTCATCCGGTGGCAATGACGATCTTGCTTATCAGCGGGTTCGAAAGCCCCATGTCCCAGTTCTTGATGTCTCTGGTATCGAGAAATCTACTTTCCGAGCGTTAATGGATAAGAGAAGCGAAGGGGTCAGAAAAGGACTCGGCAACGTGTTTGGCAAGAAGAAGAAGGACTCGGAACGATCTGAAAGCGCACAGAACTTGCGCCCTGAATCCCATGAACTTGACGCAGGCGAATATTCTCTCCAAACTTCTCTCGCTATCCGATCACAACGACAGCAGGGCACAGACTCAGATTACATCCGCAGTCCTCCTCCCGGAAGATTCCCAGCTGTCCCGCAAGCACCAAATTTCAAGCGTTGGATGGGAAATGGGCGACCTCCAGTAGCTTGGTCGAAGTTGCAAAAGGATCCTGAACTTTACGAACCTCAGGCGGATACCCAGATCTTCCTTTCTCACCAATCTGACAACAAGCCACCGTCCATGATCCTTCCTTCACACATCATCGAAGCAACTGGCTCCAGACATCTGCAAGCCATCTTGCGTCAAGGCTTAATCGATGAGACTGATCACTTCCATGGCATGCCTCCATCTCCAGCAAACTCGCCTGACTTCAGAACCCCCTTTCCTGTCCCTCCAGGTCGCCATCGCCATCCTTCCCCACCTACATCTGATCGAAGCTATGCTGTTGACGGCCATACCTCCTACAAAGTCTATATGCCAGCCCCACCTGGTCTTAGCGATGAGGCATCCTGGTTATATCAAGTTACCACTAGAAATGTCTTTGCTCTGATTTTTGGCGCGTCTCTTTGCGGAAGCAACATGTTCCAAGCTTTGAATGATCTACATCAGCGTTTGAAGCTTTGGATGCCCGAAGAATCTGATCCTGGTCAGATGATTGTTGATTACCTTAACAACAAGGGCCTCGACGATGTTAGATACAATCCAGCTGCCGCAGCAGCTCTATTGGGCTTTTATGAGCTTCCGCTTGTTCTAAATGTTGAAGGCTGGAGAGAAGCATACATCCATGCGTGTGGCATGTTTGCACAAATTGAATCCTCCCCGGACGATTTCCGGCATATTAGCCCTATCACTGCTGCTATGATGGCGCAATGCAGCCTCGACATTGAAGTCAAAGTGCACGATTCCGAGATGGCATTGGGTAATTTTGAGTTTGACCACGTCTGGTCCGCTCATGGTCTTAGGAATATTGCACATCCCGACTCTGTTGGACGTGGCTCTTTCAACCGCCTAAGTAAGCTCTTTGTCGAACACTATGCATCTCGTTACGGATCTTGGCCCCCTTCAACCAAAAACCAACAGGACCAATGGCTGACAAGAATCGTTGCACGGGAACTGGCTCACGATTTTGCTGCATTGTATGACTACTTGGTCAATCGTGAGGTGATATGGGACAGTTCCGAGGAACGATCTGGCCGAAAATGGCACATTGTGCATCCAGGCTACAGATTTGAAGCTGACACTGAGGAATTTCAATTCACAGATCTAATCGTGGCGTTTGATAATGCGCGGAGATATCCTCATATCCCCTGCCCCTACCCCTTGACCCCTCCAGAGACTTGGAGCGATTTCAGTCCAAGAGAGAACCCCACCAAAGCTAACAAGAAGGGTGCCAAGCAAGTCGACGAAAAGTTGGAAAAGATGGCTGAGAAAAAGGCTGCATTGGAATACACCAATGCCACTAATATTTTTCGATTCGGAACTGCGTTTGTCACCAACCCTCTTGTTGAAGCTTTTCGTCGATTTGAAAAGAGCGACCAGTTAGCCCTTCACGATCCTCACAATGCTCGACGTGGCAGATGGGTACTTGTGTACTGCGTTCTTCAAACTTTGGCTTCCATCACTGTTGATACGCCAGATTTGAAATACCCGGATGTTGACTATTATCTTAATCCCAAGTTGGCTCCTAATATGCCACCTTGGAGAGTTAACAATCATAGCTTCCCCGAAGCTGCGCACACCTTGAGTCACTGCTGGACTGTCCGTACAACTTGGCAATCCAACCAGCCGATGACTATCTCAAATCGGCCACAAACCTTGCTGACTGGCCTCTCAACTCTCTCCGAGCGCGGAAACTCTGGCCGTTCAGGGGCTCCATCTGTTGCTTCAAGCGATGCGGGTTCCTCTTTGCGTTCTCCCACTCTGACCAATATCAGTGTCAAGTCAAAGCGAAGCAACCGCAATGCCCCAGGGGGATATGATGGCGCGAGCTACACTGGCTATGCACCGGGAATTGAGAAGGTGGATGATTGGCACAATTATGAGCAGGGTCGCTACCGATATGAGGAGAAGAGCCCAAAGGCAACGAGTCGCGAGCCCAGCCGGTCACGAAAGCGTGAGAGCAGCCGTAATCGGTCTAACCAACCCCCTCAACCGATGATGGCAAATTCTCAATTGGGACTTCATGAGATCAAGGATTTTGACGACTGGCCTGAGCGTGACGATTGGACTAGGAGACGCATGTAAACCTTGTCTCAAGGTTCTTTGAGTATCAATTTCTCAGTCTCATCCTGATGCGGCATCTTCTGTGTCAGTTTGACAGATTTCTGGTACGGCTGTCCGATAGTCTTTGTTCTGCTTTATCAATTGGTCTCTTATTCTGGTGCAGAATCTTCTGCGTTAGATCGACTAGTTTGTAGCAGGATTGGCTGGACGACAAAACACATATTTTGTTTGATTTGATACCCAAAAGCTCCTGCAATTTTGATATTACTAAGAAGGTTCTGCTTCTTTCTCAACATCCTTCACATGGATGGATACGAATTAGATTCACGGAACCTTCTCAGAATCTACAATTCTGTTATTACATTCCCCATAGCGAGCAGGCTTGTCTGGATTACATTTTCTCATTGCGTTTATTTGCTTTGCATGTAGATATTCATGGTATGGTTCTCGAAGGGCGTCGAAGGAAGATGGATGGCTTACGAATGAGAAGAATGAGAAGAATGAAAAGGGAGGCTACTTTCTATTGTACATTGATGACGGTGGACGAAGGAGTTTTCGAACTCTTGGCTGAGACCTATGATATGGGTGGGAAGATTCTTGTTGTGCGTGGCGACCTTCTCATAAGGAGGGTTTGCTATAGGAGCGTTTCCTTGCACATACAATAGAATCCTCGTGTTACGACAAAAGACAGACTGATAGATTAATGAAAAAGAATAATCAACTTGTTTCCATTGGCTTTCGCTCGTGCTGGGGTGCGGTGAGCTGCCATTTCCAAAAGAAGATTCTGCCAGCTGCAACCTTGCCCCTCCAAACTTTTCTTCCACTTACCCCACCACTCCAAACACAAAACATGACCACTTTATCCCAAGCACCTGTCCTCTCAACACCTGATACCCACCTCTTCGAAGACCCAACTCCTGTTTCTCTAACAGCTTCCCAAAGAAGGAAAAAGACTGAGCAGGAAATATGGGAAATATATGAGGTGGAGCGGACAGCGAGGGAGATCGTCCAAGGAGGATGGAGGAGAGTAGCGCTGCAGTTTCCAGATGGGATGGTGGGCGAGGGTGTTGGAGTCTACGAGGCGCTAGAAAAACAATTGGGCCGTTTGGAAGTTGAGGAGAAGTCGGCGGAGAGAGCAAAGAAACTGGTGAAGGAAGAGGGAGAGAGTTTAGAGACGGATATTGCAGCATTGGCGGTATCGAATACGAACGGCACAACTTTGACAGCGAGAAACCCGAGAGTTCGGCTTTATATACTGGCAGACACCTCTTACGGTTCCTGCTGCGTGGACGAGATAGCAGCAGAGCATGTCGACGCCGATGTGGTTGTGCACTACGGACGCGCGTGTCTGAGCCCTACAGCGAGATTACCAGTGATCTACGTGTTTACGAAGCAAGAAATTGATCCTGCTATTGTGTTGAGCGAATTCGAAAGGATATTTCCGGGGAAAGAGGAGAGAGTGGTGCTGATGGCGGATGTGACGGCTCATGAGCCTATTTCTCTACTTGTTGATCAACTCCGCGAGAAAGGATATATGGATTTGATTGCGCCGGAACTGGTTCATGATCCTAGCAGTTCAATACCAAATCGCAAAGTACCAGATAGTGTGGATTTAAAGGAATATGCGCTTTTCCATGTCGCTAACCCACCACCAGCACTTCTTCTCACGTTACATTCGAGAGTGAAGGAGATGTATATATTTTCTCCTGATAGCAATACTGCAACTAGAGCCGAAACCTCACTCCCTCTTCGCAGACGATACGCTGTTCTCACTTCACTGTCGACTTGCGGTGTCTTTGGCATTCTCATCAACACCCTCTCTGTGTCGTCTTTCCTCCCGGCACTAAAGAATATTCAAGATATGATTCGCGCAAGGGGGAAGAAATACTATACTTTTGTGGTGGGGAAGTTGAATCCGGAGAAGATAGCGAATTTTGCGGAGATAGGGGGATGGGTAGTTGTGGGATGTTGGGAGAGCGGGTTAGTAGATATGAAGGGAGAGGGAAGGGGAGGCTATTGGAAAGGAATGATTACACCGTGGGAGTTGGAGGTGCTGTTCAAGGGAGATGCTGCAAGAGTGTGGGATGGAGGGTGGAGAGGAGATTATGATGGGTTGGAAGGAGTTGATGGGAAAGTTTCGGGGCCAGAGAGGATAGAGGAGACAACAGCAAATGGTGGGGAGGAAACGAGAACCGGAGATCTGGATTCAGAAGAAGAATCAGAACCGCCGGAATTCGATCTCCGCACTGGTCGATACGTCTCGAATTCTCGACCAATGCGCACACCGTTCACCACTTCTACTCCAGAGACGGGAACGGGAGATGGAATAGCAGCCTCTCAGGTCCTTACGCGAAGGGCTAAGGGCGAGCTGGCGACGGTCAATGGAGCCGTTAGCCCAGGTGCTGAGTATCTGAGAAGTCAGCGGACTTGGATGGGTCTAGGGAGTGACTTTCACAGTGAGGAAGCAGACACGAGGATTGAAGAAGGCAGGAGTGGTATTGCGAGGGGCTATGTTGCTGGTGGGGGTGAAGAGAGGAGGTGAAGATAGATTTATTCATGCGAGATGAATAGAAACAAAATGGATTATCTAGATACCCAGGATAATGGATAGACGTCTGTCTAGTATGTGTGGATGGTTTTCCAGAAATGTAAAGAAGTTGTTGGCTGGTTGCCCTGCATCCTGGCATCTGCATGGTGACGCTGGCTCCTCGCCTAAAAGTCACCCTGTCCCATGCCCAACCTCCCATGGGCACACTGAAGCCTCGTCTCACCAACCCCCTCAATTCAATTCGCAGCGAAATCATGATAAAACGCGCATCACCAGCCATCAGCCCATCGTAAGTGCTTGCTCTCTTTTCCATTCGGATCCAATCACCGAGATCTCTCTTTTATCCTCTCCCACGCTCTTCTGCACCTCTCTCGACGATCGTTTTCCCCTTCCCAATCACATCTCCCATCGCAAGATCCCAAAGACTACCCTCATCGACGTCATTTTGACTCGTGGGGTCGCTTGCTGCTCCTCGACTCCTCTACCCGGTCAGCAACAGCAAAACAAGAATCATCCCTGTCTATAGAAGCACACACTGCTGTCAATCGTCAACCAAGATCGGGCGCAGCCTTATCGATTGCAGATATAAGCCTTGACGACCTCTCATCTCACTGCAGGTCTTTTCTGTTGTTCTGTGTGCGATAGCTCGTCTACAACTGTTTCATCATCCACAGTTGCGCATCGCACGCTTCGCATCGGTCTGTAGAGAATCCTCCTCGCCGCTCTATAACAACATAACCAAAGGCCGCTGTCGCAGCACCCAGTCTTCAAAATGCTCTTCGGTATCTTTTTCGCCTTTTGGCGATTCATGGAGATCATCACTCTGGTGCGTATCCCTCACCTTTTGATCCTACTTCCCTCTATCCTTCCAGAAGATTAGAATGAAGACTGACTTTCTTTTCCACAGATCCCAACAATGGGCATGCTCGCCTACTTTGTCCATATCTACGCCAGCCAAAACGCCTTGACACCCACCTACATCCTCGTCCTCTTCATCGTCTCCGTTCTCGGCTCTGCTTGGACAATCTTCACACTCTTCACCTACCACCGATCCCGTTCCAACGCCCTATTCGTCTCCTTTGTCGACCTCTGTTTCATCGGAGCTTTAATCGCAGGTGTCTATGAACTCCGCGGCATTGCCCACCAGAACTGCACACACATAACCTCCGGTGCCTCATACCAGATCCCATTTGGCATTTTTGGGTCAGCTACTATCAATGGATTGCATTTCAGTGCCAATAAGCAATGCAGCATGCTGAAAGCCTGTTTCGCATTCGGCATCATGAATTGCATTTTCTTTGCTATCACATCTATGTTGGCATTCTTCCATTCTGGAAGCAGGGATGCAAGGAAAGAGACTTACGTCAAGGAGACGCACTATTCTCGTCACGGACATAGAAGGAGTGGTAGCCATAGAAGTCATCGAAGCAGCCATTCGGGAAGGAGGAGCGCTTATGTCTAAAGGACGCGATGATTTCAGCATGGATAATCTGATGATAATGAACGAAGGAATGGATGGGATGGATTTACGGCCTATATCATACTGTTTGGGTGGAACAAATGGATGGTTTGATTGAGTGTTTGATACCTGGGAAATTCTTGTTCATGTTAAAAATTAACACACGAACTCTATGTCTAATTTTATACCCAATGTGCAGCTTCTCCGTTTTTGTGTATTATGAAGAGTTTATCTCGCATACCAGCTCGACTTCGGGATTTGTATAGCAAGACTGCTCTTTGAGATGAAAAGCCTCATCGGAAGGAAATTAGACATTGAGGACTACAATTGATAGTTCGATGGCTGGATAAACAGAGCTCACACAGCCTTATCCAAGGTCAATAGCCTACAAGAGCGAGAGGACAGCGATTCATGTCATTTCATTGATTAGATGATTTCAATGCCAGAGCTCACACTTATCCGATCTCGAGGTAGCAGAGTGCACTCGGGTATTGGACCAGAGTAAACAGAACGTGATTTGATTCTTAGTTGCCTACAAAATTTCGTCGTTGTCCTCCGACATGCGAGTAACGAGGTGGAGATAAACTTTGAGAATCTATTATGACAATTAGTCTGTTTATCACTCCCAGAAGGTGTCTGATGAGGATTTGATTATGGCGAATGTGGTGTCTGTGTTAGGATCCGACTAAGGTTAATTGTTAAGACTGTTCCTTTGCTTGTAGAACATTAAGTTTTTCGACTTGTGCGGTGTTGGCTTTCTAGGTTGACTTCCTGCAATGCTCAATGGCTAACAAGGCAAGCAACTTTCTCTATCTCTGAAAATGGGCTGTAACCGGGAGATTAAAGAGAACTCTGATTTTTGGTAGAAAGATAACCAGCCAATACTTGTTGTTTGTAGCTAGCTGTGTTGACTTCTTGTTTCGGTTACAAGGAGAGGCTCCTTCCTTCCAGATGCGCAACTTCTTCATCCAAGGAAAGAGGGAATGATTGCACGAGAAAATCAAACTGAGAAGCTTCCCTTTCTTTCTTCAACCTCTCAAATCAACATCAACACTATCTTCCAACCCCATTTGGCTGCACAACAAGTGCAGAGAATTTGATTGTTCTACCTTGGTTGTTGCTATCCCCTACCAGGATTTCTCTCGCTTTCAAACAGCAATTCGTTTCGAGCGAGAAAGTAACGGGATTTACCTATGGTGGTATCTGGAAGAAGAGGGGAACAGGGTGTGAAGGTCCGATGAAGATTTGAAAAGGTTAGTCTGAGGATCGATAGGTCAAGCGCGATATTTGAGCCTGATGAGTTTTTGATTAAGTTGAAGCACGAAAAACTCCAGTCGAACTAAAGCACGTCATTTTCAATATGAATCCCACGAAAGATTTTACTCCCCTGGATGTGGCAAGCAAGATATTTATCAAAACCCTCGACGTATCATCGGGCATTCAGCCACATCTCGATCGTCTACTTGTTGTGTACGAATCAAAAATTGGATCAGGTTCATTTCCGAATACTAAGTATAATATTCGATACATGCCAAACCTGAACAACGGCAATGGAGTGCAACATGTAAGAACTTTCGATAAAACTCCCACTCCAAGAGCTTACTTTGTCAGATGAGGATCAGTCGCCACCTCTCTCAGTTTGTGCTTTCAAGCGCTTGCCTCTAGAACTTCAACTGAAGATTTGGAGTTTCTACTTGGCAGCAAATGCTAAAAACATCAGCTTCACAAATGTATGGGATCAAACCTCTCGCGAGAAACCAAGCAATCTCCCTATGATTTTGTGTATTAGTCGGCAGACACGGGCAGAAATCCTGAAATGCCTGGGTTTCCTTAAGATTAAGGAGAATAAACGAGGCCATCAAGGAATTCTCTTCAATACCTACTCGGATATGTTGTTTCTAAATCTTCTAGTTGATCAGTGGGGATACACGTGGAAAAAGGATGGAAGGATGAAGAGGTTTATCAATTGCTGCGATGTCAGCAAAATTCGATGCATTACGCTTCGTTGTTGGGGATTTCGGGAAGATTGTTGCGAAGACTTGAAGGTATTCATTGAATCTCTCTCGAACTTCAAAGCACTCGAGTTGATATTCCTGGTCGTGGGTCCTCTCAAGACAATATCACTTAGAGAATGGAATTCATTTGCAAGACCAGAGGACAAGTTGTTATTCGTAGCTCGAGGGCAAAATTTAAGTGAGGCGGTAAAGCAACTACCAGTTGGGCACCCTATGATTGATCTATATCAAAACTACATCACTAAAGGAAATAAAACCAAGGGGCCACATTTTGTTTTTGTCAATGTCGTTTATCCGCCTTTGGTTAGCAGGATATGGTTATGATCTCTCTGGGTTGAGACGTATTAGTGGTATAAATTTGCCGAAACAACGCAAGGAGGGTATCAAGAAGGCTTGTTACACAATATTCATATTTAAATAGTTAGGCAAAAGAGATTATAAAGATGGTTATCACTTTCTAAAAGGATATTTCACTCCTGCTGTCAACTCTTTGTCCTTCGAGTTTTCAAGCCAAACTCTAGTAATGCAGCCTCAATTCTTATTTTTACCTTCAGCCAGTACAGGTAGATGGCTTACCAAACTTCCAACTCGCGCCGTGGTTTCTTGGTGATAAACTAAGTCTTAAATATCCCATACACTACAGGCTATGTTTAAGATAGTCCTGTAAGCGATTGAGTCTCCGTTACCTCTACTCTTTCAACCAACCTCTATACCATAGAGTATCATGATTCGAGGCCCACTGTCAAAATACTTTCGATTGTCGCATGTCAAAACCGATATTCAAAATAAGTTTCAAGAGATAGACGCTAAGAATGTAAGAAAGCAACGCAGTTTTCTTGTAACTTTTATCGATATTATGAATAGAATAAACAAGAGAAATTGATGCATCCCGCGTGCTCCTAATTGTTCATCCCTAGCGATATAAGTAGGATGGTTCCACAGCTGAAAAGTTGAAAGGGGCTTAAGCGAACGGGTGGTTAGGACAAACAAGATATCTTGGATCCCATCTATGGTTTACCGGTGGAATGACGGACTGTCTGTTAAAGAATGTGAACTAGATGGTGTAGGAGCTTTCTTGCTCTTGGAAGTAGGTACTCGAAAGCCTGCATATAAACTAGATTTCTGAGCTTCACCGAGCGGTGCTAGCGAGTGAACGGGTGACATTGTTTTGGTTATAGAACCTTCATTAACAAGCGAATACGTCATGCTCATTTTGCACCACTTTCATCATTACATTCTTCACTACTCGTGTCATCATCTTCTTCCACGGAGCAGTGGAAGTTGTCAAGGACGCCTTGCCATTTTCTCACTATTTCCCTGGAAGTCGGCTTGAAAATTCTCTGACATATCACCTCAATGATTGGCTTCACGTACCACTGTGTGAGTGTTCGGTCATCTATTGCGAGAAGAACTCTGCTGTGTGTGAGCCCACAGAATTAGAGGGTGTGACATGAGATTTATGATAAGCATATGCTCGACTGTAACAAATGTGATAACTCTATTAAAAAGGGCGACGAGCTTTCAGAATGTCTAAAGCAGTGGGTGGATCGAATAACTGACCTGTTCCCAGAATTTGCTCTCGGCAAAGGCTGGAAACTGACATCAGAGAGCGAAGTACTTGAACCAGTTTTCAACGGCTTTCGAGTATTTTCCAAAGGTCGCAAGGTCGTTGCCAGGAACTATGACCAGGCACTTAAAAGGTCGGCAATCAAAGACAAGATTATGTTAGAAAGTGACACAGCGATCTCAAAGATTCACGATTCTCATAATCAGCATTACAGATATAAGGAAATGGAAACGGAAGTCTTGACCCTCCGATCGGCCAACCTTTCCCTACGCTCCAACAAGCAGGTTGTTCTGGATACGAGTGGTAATGCAGTAATGGGTACTATTGATGCCAACAATGTGGTTAAAGATGGCAAAATCGAGGAATTGGAGATGATGACCAACATCTTGCAACAAGTACGCTTGGCCGATGAAGCAAGAATCCTAGAGCTCTCACAAGAGAGATTCACTCTCAAAAATCAGGCGATGTTAAGGAGGGGTTGATGAAAAATCAATGGCGATTTTACTGTAGATACTATCACTGACAATAAATTGGGAATTTTGTTGTAAATGTGAGGGAAAAATTGTCTACAATGAGATGAGATCTTTGCTACACATGTGAGAAGGTAAATAATCGACAATGAGATGGGCTTTTTGCTATAAATGTAAGAAAAGAAATAACTGACAATGAGAGAGGCTTTTGCCGTAAATATTGGAAAACAAATAATCGACAATGAAAGTGGAATTTTACTGTAAATGTGAAAAAATAAGCTATCAACAATAAGATGGGATTTTTACAGTAAATTTAAAAAGACAAATCATCGATAATGAAATAGGATATCTACTGTTGGTATCAGAAAAGAAATAATCGACAATAACATAAGATTTTTGCTGTTAATATTAGAAAATAACTTATTAACAATGAGATAAGATTTTATTGTAAATTTAGTAAATAAATTATTGACAATGAGATGGGATTTGCTTAGAGGGCTTAACAGAATCGGCTTCTGACAATGAATGAAAAAGACTATTTTAAGAATGAAGTAATATTAGATCGACATTGATCAACGGAAATTATGCCATTAATAAAGTGCTACAGAATTGACAATAATTCCGAAAAATTATTCAAGTAATAAAATCATAGAAGATTGACAATAAGCAAGAAAATTACTCAACACGTTTACAGGCTAAGAGACAACGAATGACCAAATTAATCTATTCAAGAGATAATAGCATAATAATAAAAAGAAAGGGTGCACTAAGTACTATTACTTCCCTGGAGGCCGAAGAGAAACATTATTGTAGTAAATGACATTTACTATTTAGAGAGTTAAAAGTACACAACTATCTTTTGTCTAGATATTATGAAACGAAACTGTGCTAAACAGCCTCAAGGAGGTTCTTCGAAACCTTGGAAGTGGATTAATGTTAATAATCTCCTCGAGATTTTGTCGAGACCACCGATCTTTCCACAGCCTACATAGAAAGATCTGATTCTTAAAAGTCAATCACTACACACCGAGTGCCATATAAGGTCAGATACTAATTGTAATGGAATAATCAAGTGAACTACTTTTCAAGCTGACAGTTGATGTCGACCTTCCACATTATCTGCTTCATTAATAAGCCATATTATAGCCCTTGAGCCCTGTTGTTCGGAACTCAAGACTCCTTACTTCCGATATTGAATACTCACGGAGATAAAGTAACCTCGTTAAGCACCTCCAATCTTGCAAAAGCCGGCTTCTCATTCTCATTCGCCACTCCATTCAATGCTAGGGTATCTCCATGAGGCTTCAATCTCTTTGGCCAAGCATTTCTCAACTTGTTCCACACCTTAACTTCTACCTTTGACTCTTCAAAGTCGCCAAAATTAAAACTGGCCCCAAGTGCGGAGTCTAAACTAGGATACACTCTACTTGTAAGAGAAAACCGGTCATTAGCGTACAACTCCACGATCGAATTGTCTACGTGAATATGAACCTTCAAATCCTCTCCGGGAAGGAGCTGGAAATAACTAGAATCAGGGCAATCGGAACCGAGTTTTTCTGAAGAGGAATGACTACGGTCAATGATCACCATGTGGGTTTGTAGATTGAATATGATTCGTGTGACTTCGGTAGAATCTGGTGACTGGCGGATATTGAAGATGAACTCCTCTCTTCCTGTGGGGTAGTGGAATGTGGCTTCAATTTCGTAGGTGAGACCCCGGATGTGGGTGATGTCCTCCAAGGCATTTAAATTCGAGTGCTTTCGAAGACTTGAAACTTCTGGAGCTAAACGAACTCCCAACGAGGTCATTGTATCAGTCTCCTCGTCAAGATCCCAGATACTGTCATTTCTGGCAATCTCTGTGATCGGCCTAGATATTAGGAATAATTCTCTTGGGTGAGCTAGGCATCCAGCCCACTTTTGCTTCAAGACCATATCTTTCTTTGCAGTTTCATCTGCCCATCCCAGTTGAAGTAACCTTCCTTCTCCATCACGGAAAATGTGGGCCGCATACAAGATTCCGTGATCGAGCAGTCCGTGACTTGTAATAAGAAACTTAGGTTTTCCCTCTTCCAATACAAGATCTCCGCCTAGCCAGAGCAGGTAACGTTGATTGTGATTCTTGCTGGTTGCGTCTTCTTCGACCCCAACTGTAATATAATGTTTTTTCTCAAAGGTAAAGAACGAACCACACTCGAAATTTAGACCCCATCGAAGCTTGCTTGCATGTGCAATCTTCATTCCCGCCTTGCAACTCAAAAGAGTAAATTTGAATTCCCAATCCAAAAGATCGTTTGACTGATAAATGTGAAGCTGTGGTCCTTGACCCCTCTCGCCAGAAGAGACCATCATGAAGTCTGTAGACCTTGAAAGTCCTAGAAGTTCAGAGAGTGCAGGCCACGGTGAGACGAAAGGATCTCTCCATCCTGTGACATCAAATATAGGAGGTGACTGTATAAGAGGATTACTGTCATATTTCTGCCATGAATTTCCAAAATCCGCTGAGAATGCAACGGACTGAGTTTCACAGCCTTTGATGTAAGGTTTTGACCAATGTATAGGTAGAGCCGAGACGCTGGTGTAAAAAAGAAACAAAATTCTTCTTCCCTCAATCAGGCGTGAAGTTATAGAGCCAGAGAAAACGCCCATGCTATCGTAGGTAGTACCATTTAGTAAAGCGGGTGGGCAGTCTTCCCAGGTGACGAGATCTTTGCTCTTTGCCATTCC
Organism: Arachnopeziza araneosa; assembly: GCA_003988855.1. Taxonomy (NCBI): domain Eukaryota; kingdom Fungi; phylum Ascomycota; class Leotiomycetes; order Helotiales; family Arachnopezizaceae; genus Arachnopeziza; species Arachnopeziza araneosa. The sequence continues at coordinate 67,527 of QYAI01000052.1, read as the reverse complement.
CCAAGCACAATTCCCTCCCTCTGCAGTTCCAGGGTTCCATTGATAGCAAACGAGATATTCCTTCGTCTCTGGAACATAGACGGCTCCACACTATTAGTATGTTAGCGTAGTTCGAGAGGTTTCGGGATCTAGGGCTGCAAGCTGTCAAAATATCAAGGCGTCTTCAGAGTGGCAGGATTATTATTAACATGAATTCATAGAAACATCGTACTGACAGGGTCATTCGCCCAAGAATGAGGGGCGATGAGGTGGGAGGTCGGGCGAAAACGATTGAAAGCCATTTAATATAACCTTCGATCTTCTGGTCTAATAACCACGACCGGGTACCAGATTTTGATATGAAGTGTTGTAGTAGACTAGAAGACCAAATCAAATACAAAAGACGTGCCTTTAATCTTGCAAAGTGAAGAAAAAGTGGTCAGACAACCAAAGATTCAGGGAAGTTATTTCCTTTTGAGCTCAACTTGAAATCAAAAAAACATGGCCAGCAACCAAAAAAAGGGGAAAGTCTTTCAGTAGAGGATATTTATAGGTAAGAGGTACCCCCAAGACGGGGTGCAACTCTTGTCGGTTGTACCCGTAACTTGACTGGGCCGAGAACAGCCTAAATAGAGCACCGGTAAATGACGAGATGTCTTAGTCTCACCTTTGAGATACACTGTTGTAGGGCGAAGGAAGGTTGTGCGATGAGAACGTGACATATAAAAGTTTCAATTTCAGCGAAAGATTCGCCTGACGCTTGGACCGAGGGTGATCCTCGAGTACTACCGGAGTCAATGACCACGATTCTCACTCATGTTCAAGATAAAGGTCTAGACAAAAAGATAAGACATGAACACATCTCCAGCCCGATGGAAGAAGAGTAGCTATGGAACTTGCCACCGCTAACCTTCTTTGAACGCCTGGTCATATTGGTTTCCCGTGGACAGCAGTATGGAAATATACTTTATTGGGATAAAACTTGAGGTTTATAACTTGTGAGGGTATTTTGAATAAACAAACAATAGCTTCTTGATCCTTAACCAGCCTATAGGCTAGCTAGGTAGGTAACTTGGCAACGAGGTTCAAAGTATCACGTGACAGTCACCATGACTTTCTTCCATTCTTCCTCCTCCTTGATCATGGTTCCAAGAATGTTCACAGTATTCTATTTTCAGTCACATTGTGACAGCATTGAGTAGTTGGGGAAAAAAGAAAAGGTGGGGGACACTTGCTAAGGATTACCCTAACTGGTGGCTGGCTGCTAACAACCCTAGAGTTATCCTCCATAAAACACCGATGATCAGAAGAATTCTAGAGAGACAAAGGTCAACAATCTATCACGGAGAATAAATATCATCTTCAAGACCTCGCTATTACGTGTTATAGGCAAATTATTCGACGACATAAACAAATAGGACTGACCTAATCTAATCTAGGCCAACGCTAAAGATGAACTTTGTTTACTTTATGCCTTATTCGGTAGAGTAGGGTTTTGCGGAGGAATAGTAGACGCCAAATTGCATTATGATTATCGATACTACTAAAAACAAAGTACTTGGTAAAAATTGTCCTTCACAAAAACCCTAAAAATAAAACGTTCGCATTTCGCCAGCACAACTTCAGAAGCTTACCCTCCCAAAATGCAAAGCTGAAGACACATACAAACAAATAATATCTAAATACCTCCATGTGCATGAACATGTGCATGTCTAGCTGCCCTCAGCGCCCTCGAAGCCCTCAGTCCTTGCGTTGGCAGCCGGGTAGCTGCACCACCAGCTTGTGCAACCCTACCGGTCAAATGATCAACGCCAACCCTCAATTGTGCCGCATATAATTCTTGAGACGTCAAATCTTCAATTCTCCTGCCCGTATCTTGCTCCACTAACCACATACCCTCCTCAATCTCATCCCGTCTTGTCAACCAAGCTTGCCTACGCTCGATATCTGTAATCTCATCTTGGGTGTAGTAATAATCTAACCTATCGCGACCTGGGAAACCTGGTTGTGCTTGAGCTGCTTCGATGAGATCCAGGCGTGCGTCGGCGATAGAGATGTTGCTTGGCTGCCAGTTTCGCGGAAGAGAGGGAAGTGCAAAACGATTTACCGGAGATCGTGAGCGTTCGCGTTTACGTTTGCGGGATAATAATCCAGGGCGGGGTTCTCTGGGAGGTTGAAATTCGGGGACTAGGGTGGTTAGCTTGAATGGGATAGATGGGAGTGTTGGGAAATACATACCATCTCTCAACTCATTTTCCATCCTGAAGCTTAAGTATGCCGATTGATATGGTGTTTCACCAAATGGGAACATAGGCCTCTGTCCTCTGATGTGCCTGTCTATTTTCAACGGTTGACCGGCCATCGTTGCTGCAGCACGAGCTTGAGCAAATGCTCTGTTATCTCCGGTAGGTTTTGTTGGTGTTCCAGCCCATGGCTGAGGTCTAGGTTGTGTCGGAGGTGGCATTCTTGTCTGAGTTCCGGTCTGCGGTTGAGGTTTCTCTAGGATCACTGGGCCAGACCTCTTGATTATATCCTGTCTATCTCGGCTCTGACATTCTAGTGGATATCTACGCATGCTGAAGAATTTGGTTTTTGTTGGAACAGCTCGTGCTATCCTATGCTTGGCAACCACCCTATCAGTTGAAGAACTTCTTGCGGCAGCAAAGTCCCACACATGTTCTTCCTCTGGGAACCGATATTCCCAGTTATTGTTCGCCTCTTCAACTAGTTGCATTTGCAGTAACGTGGCGGCTTGTTCTAACGTCATGTTATCTTCTGGATTGCCTTGAAAATCAAACCCGGCATCGCTGGCAAGATCGGGTGCAATCCTCAAAAGTTCTAGAGCTAGGTTCGAGATTGTGATAGTATTAGCTTGGGGAGAATCGTCATGGGATATACTGAGCATTGTTGCGGCGGCATCGTCGATCAATCTATATTGTTTTATCAACGGATCTTCCTCAATCGTCTCGACTCCATCCCCTTCTTTCGCCTGCCCCGGTGCCTCTTCTGTCACGTGGGCAAGCTCTGCCAGTAATGCACTCATTTTTCGACCCAATTCATCGGCTATTTGTTTAAAATGGGTGTGCTTGTTTGGCTGTAGAATCGGAGGTCCCTTATCTCCACTCTTGTTATAACGAACCTCAAACTGCCCTTTGCTATTGAGTTTAATACCGGGCCACCGCAAAGGGTGCTGTTGTCCCCCAATATACTTGTTTTCTGGGTGTCCATTCAATGGAATTCTTGCAACGCGCTTCAACTCAAGTAATTCATTCTCAGAGCCCACAGGAATGGGGTTGGGGTTATCCTCTAGACTAGATAAAGTCAATTCTGTGAAGCGATTGGAAAGGAGAACTCACTGAATCCGCCGTTTGCTCGCCATCAACATCAAGTATCTATTAGCATCTGCATAGTTCCAAAGCGCCAATCTCATCTGTTGTGGACCGTGGGTCTTGAGCCGTATGTTATTGATGGACTGAACAAGATCTCTCAAGTGTACATATCGAATACTTGGGAGAAGTGGATTGTATACTACTTGGTGGAACTGACTCTTCGCCCTTCTTTGTGGTGTCCAAGGTGGAACTCCAGATTTTTCAGCTGTCTCCGGCGGAATTGCAGTCGTATCAACGGGCCGAATAGGTGCTTGGATATCTGCAAGTTGGTGCTCAGCGTCGTCTTCGTCTTCATCGGGTCTTTCGATCTCATGTTCATCTTCCCTTTCAATTTCTTTTCCGATATTCTTTTGCAACTCTTTTTCGACGTCCCTTTCGAATTCTTGAAATTTCTGCGACTCTCCATCAACATCTGTGATGCCAGGGATATTATCATCATAAGGCTGCTTCTCTTCATCCCAAGACTCTTCTGTTAAAGATTTGAATAGATAAATATGCTCCTTTGTCAAAGTAAGAGACCTGGGAGCATTTGCTGAGCTTGGGACGAACATTCCCTCATCAATTTGCTTTAGTATTGTCCTGAGTATTGGTCTTGGGGCTATCTTGTAGGCAAGCCTGAGGGTGGCCGTCAGTGTCGTCAATGCTCGTAACTTTGCCTGCTTAGCGATTTTAAGTTCCAAACCACTTGGGAGTGTGAAAGGCCCATTGAAATTTTCAGGAACTTCCAAAATCTCGGTAAAGTCCGTGTTTGACATCCTACTGGCCTTTTCGTAATCACTTTCTTTCCATCCACGAAAAGCTAATAGTTTTTTCGTATAATCGTAAGGATCTTGTTCTAGTGGTCTCCTCGAAGGTTCAAGAGGGAGTGCAGCGATGACTTCTAATGGGACGGAATCGTGGGCTGGAGGCAAGTCAACTATTCTGAAGCGATCTCGAGGGCGATGTTGCTCTTGGTTGGTGGCCATGGTGTTTAGTGCTAGCTCAATGGCCGCTCTTTGAATACCACGTCGCTCAGCCTTGGGAGTGAAGTCGATATAACCTGGTAAAGCCCGTTCTTTGTAAGACATGAGCGTTGCGGCCTGTAGCGTCAATTAGTCGGGCATAATCAAATATCAAACATTGACGTACCGGGAGACTGGTATACCATTCCAAAAAATACAGCATAAAATCCTCTTGCATTAGTCGAATGTAAGTCTGCCTACTCTCATAAATAGACTCCATATCATGCTGTTGCTCAATCAACCTAACAGCCGCTATCTCTGTTCTGATATTGGCTAGCAAGGGAACCAATCTAGCTGGGGGGAGGAAACTGAGTAGCAGTTGCTGTGTCGCAGATGTTCCTTCTGGACAGTCATCTTCCATGAATCTATGAAGATGGGCATAAATTCTGTGCCACTCTGCTAATTGTGGATCTTCAATCATTCCGCCATGAGTCGGAAATGGGATCGGAGTAGGGTAGTGTGAAGTGGCTTCCTTCCACAAACGAGCTCGAGAGCATATCTCTGTAATTTCTTCTTCACTATACCACCAATGGTCAAGGAGTATGCCAAAGCGAGGCAATTTGTCCCTGAATTGTGCGAATCGAATATCGAAAGATTTCGTGGCTGTTGCCATGGTCAGCGTTTGTCTTGGTGCTAGCCCAGGTTGAACGACGAAGATGCCATCCAAACGAGTCATTTCATTATGAAGTTTCTTCAACCTAGTATCCATCACTCCTCGCAAGAGATAATGTAGTTCGGTTAACTCAAATTGGGTTATGTTATGAGAACGTTGCCGTAAAAGGAGATTGTTGACTTCGATTTGAGTTTCTCTTATTTGGTGAGTACTTGGAGGCGGTAAGGGACGTGGGTTTGACCCTCTTGGAGGGGTGCCTGCGAGGGACAGCAAGAGAACAAGCTCATCAACCAGGACATTAGTAAGCCCGCTTTGTAATCTATCAAGCTGGCTGTTTTGATCTCGAAAATTCTGTTGTTGTGACCGAAGCGTTTGGATTGTCTCCAAAAGTTTGACGTCTTTTTCGTTATTGATGAAAGCCCACCGGTACCAGTGGAGGGAAGTTTCAAGTCTGATCAGTCTTGTATTTGCTGCAGTTACCCCGGCTTGAACACTTGCGCCAAGCGTGTATGCGTCATCATACAGCCTTATTAATGCATCTCTGGAAAGAGGTTGGAAAAAGGTCGCCAGACTCCCTATTTCATTTTGACTTAGAGTGGCCCCGCCTCTTAAGCGTCGTGCAAGGTCATAAAACCTTTTTCTTGCATCATTGAGAATGTTTGGACTCGGGAAAAGGATTCCCATAGATTCATCTAACCAAGCGTCATTCCATACCCCTCGAGTGACTCTGGCGCTGGTGTAGTAAAACACAAACTTTCCAGGTACTGGTTCTTCAATATCAACCCGGGCCGATCCTGACTGTCTTGCTTTCACTTTGAATAGAGAATATGCCTCTGCTAAGAGGGTCTCGACAATTATTAGATGATCCTCATCTAACTCTTGACCTTCTTGCAAACCAAAGTCGTGACGAATGCGAGTGTGAAGTCTTGTGCGGAGTTGTCGGCCAGTTGTTCTCCAGATATTACGCAGAATCAAGTCTAGCTCGATAACTTCGGCATCGCTGAGTTTTGTAGACTGATTCAGTAATAATATCAATCTTCTAGACACTTCTTGGGCAGGATGCGGTAGATTCTGAGCTCGAATGATTCTGGGAGTATTCAAGAAATCGACGTTCTGAAGTCGCAGCGTTCTTGTGTTGTCTACTGTTGGTCGACTTTTGGTATCAATAAGTATACCTTTATCATTGAGAGTTCCAAGCCAGTCCTCGTAATTGGAATTCCAACTGTTCCATAAATCCCAAAACTCAATGTTCTGTTCAGGCGTAAGTTCTCCATTCCTTGCAAGTGTGTCTATGGCACGAAGTTCACTCTCCTGCCTTATAAGACTAGATGGCATTACCGCAAGTAAGCCCCATAGTAAGAGATCGCTTTCCGCGAAGGTGAGAGTTTTGTCTCTCCATTTTTTCAAGAGAGGATTGACTCCGTGGTCTCCATTCAACAAAGTTTCTATGTCTTGAAGTTTCTTTGGAGTGAAACCTGGTTGTTGGGGGGCAGTAATTCTGTGAGGATAAACATCTCTAGTCTCAGAACGGCTTTTGTCTTTATCAACCGGCACTTTAATAACGCAGCAATCCCCTTTGTTGGTTACATTGGAGTTGAAAATGAGGAGGCCATCAAGTTGTATCTCGTTAGCCAGCTTGATGCGCCATCGAGGTGATCTGAGAAGGGTTTTTTTCAGCCATTGTAGCCTCCGTTGACGGAAAATCTTCAAAAGCTTGTCAAACTCAGGTTCATCTTCCGGAGTTAGAGGACCGGCGCGTGCTCTCTTCGTTCGTCTGTCCCTAACATCTTCCACATCAAGCTGGGCACGACGAACATCGTCTGGGTAGAATTGGTTGAGTAGCATCCACAGTCTTGCAAAATTGAAGTCGTGCCAATTTTCTGGATTTTGCTGGAGCCACTGCAATGATTCGTTGATTTCTGCCTCTAGAAGCGTCAAGCCGTCAATTGCTACACTCAAATCAACATTCAAGTCGGGATTTACGGAGCTTGCTATTGGTATAGTGTCAGGTGCGTTGTCTCGTTCAGGCCTACAAGGCGTGGCAGTAGGAGTAGGCAAAGTTTGACCCGTCGCAAGTATGTTCCTCGTTAGGTATGCGGTACGAAAGCGACCGGTTGGGCTTTCAGGAGTGAAGGGAGTGGGAGGAGCACCACTTGGTGATAAAACCGCATGTCCTGGACGAACAGGAGTTTGTTGCTGAGGGTTAGGTAGTTGACCACTGCCAGCTACAATGTGCCGACTTTCATTTTCAGTATCAACAAGCGTTTGGAAATACCAGTTCAATACTCCAACGAGTTGAGACGGATTTGGCCAATTTTCGTACGTGTGGATTGCATTTTCCACCTCTAGTGGTAAGTCTAGTCGTATCTCTGACGGTATGACGTCTGGGGCATCACCTCTTGATAAATGACCACGGAGGTATACTCTCACATCCTCAATGGCGGTTAGAGCAAGGTCTCCCACCTCAGGAAGTGGCCCACAATAATAGACCACCGAGGGATCGTCATCTCGATCCAGATATCCATCGAATTGAGAAACCTCTAAGTGAAAACCGCCCTTGCTGGACAGCCATCGATTATACATTAGATTCCAAGTAATAGTCAAGGCCGAGGCACCTGCGGCATCTCCATTTATCAGAGCGGTCTCTCGATCTTCATACACCCTCTTCAATGCGGGATACTGATACAGACTAAGAACAGCCTTGTGCGCGTTTGGGCTTGATACTGAGTCTCGAATTTGAGTATTCCGGGTTTGAATTTGTGCGGCAGTCAGAACTCTTTCACGCCAGTAGAGATGACGTGGAGATTCACGATTTTGTTCCGTAAAAGGTACCTTGATGAGGAATCTATCATCAAAACCACTAAGCCAGCTTGAAGCATACTGCGCAACAATTTGATTTAGACCGTTCCATAAGCTACTTTCATGCGCTGCAAGATCCTCATTTCTTTGACGTTTTCCATCAATTGCCATCCAAGGTATGAGGAGGGAGCGTAGTTCAGGATACGCAGAAGCTAGAAGCGCCGGGATGCCGATGAGAAACTGAAGATCCCGAGTAGGATTGTTACTGAGTGCATCTCGAACTTCTTGCTGCATGACTAAAATATCAGGGGGCACACGGAGATCACGGCGCGGCTGGAACTCTTGCGTTGGCAAGACAGTAAGCTCCCATGGTAGATATAACAAGATATCGTCTCTTTTTGGAAGCCGTTCGCCCGGACGAAGGTAGATAAACTGTGCTTGATTTGCAATAATCTTAGCTTCCCATGCATTTCTTTTGGTCGTGATGCTATTCAAAAGAGCGTTCGATTGAGTTAATTGAGTTCCAGATAAGTCTTCCCATCTGTTTGCTCCAGACTGCATTAAGATTGCTGTTCTACTCTCCTGAAGTCTATGTATTTCGTCAGGACACACAATATCGAGCAAGTTTTCAAGCAAGGGAAGGTCGTCCTGGCTGATCGTTTGTCGACCGTTCCCGATGAAATGGGTCAACAGTTCATTGACTCGATTGTCATTTGTCACATGCAACTGTGAACTGAAACCATCATTGAGATAGAAGACTCCTGGCTGGTCGACTTCCAAGTCCTCATCATCTCCTGGCCGCCTGAGAAGAAAGTATACACCATCTTTTTGAAACGTCGCAATCCACTCGTTCTGAGCAATTTGAAAATTCGATATCGCGTGCTCCAACTCAGATTGCCTATTACCAAGATAACCAAGTCGCTCTGCTTCAGTAAAGTCATCCATAAGACTTTGAAGATACTGTAAGGGTTCTGGCTGTAAGAGTTGTAACATTTCTTCCAGTGAATTCCATTCTTCCCGAGTAAAACTCCTTTTCTTCAGCAGAGCATTGATTCCTTCTTCAAGGTCCAGAAGATAACGTGGCATCGACCCTCTAGCAGGTCTGTTTCTGACAGCGTCAGATGGATTCGGCAGACGGGACCAAAGCGTTTCGTCGCCAGCTCCGAGGCCTTTTCTAGGGATTCCCATCGTAGGATGCATCCAAATAGGGATCTGTGCGGGGTCGCTCATTGCCGATATATAAGCCTTACTCTCTACATGAATTAAATTGGTACTTGGTTCTACTTCATGTGGGTGCCTTGCTGCATCGTCATTTAAAGCATGAAAGAATGCTCCATCGTCGTCTTGTAGGTCGGTAGTGAAAGGAGCATGATCATCTCGAGTTTGATTTGTATATCCCAATCCAACTCGTGCTTCTTCCAAATTTCTCTTTGTCTCTGTTGACACTAGGCGTGTCGAATAGGGTTGAGGAATCCCAGGTCGGGTCCCAGGTTGGCTGAGCGGATTATCTTGGATTAGAGCATCGTCTGGGATTTTTTCAATACGTTTCTGCCAGTCTCTATGAACAGAGATCATAATCCTAACATCTTTGAAAAGAATCTCATCATGGGGAATGTTTTCGCTCTTGAGAATCTCCAAATATTCTTCAATCTGTTTGATCTTATTTTCAAAGTCTAGACAGCGGTCGGGATCCTCATCAGCAAGAAAGTTTCTTGCGTTCTCCAAGCGCTCATTTGCTGGCGGTTGAGGATGACCTTGAAAATCATGTGAAGGGCCAGATGGCGGCGGCGGGGAAGGAGGAGGATGATGGCCACTACCGACCGCAGCACTGTCAAATCAGCATTTGATTATCAGATTAGAAAGATACTAACCCATGCGCGCCCTCCATACTCTCACAATTACAGCTTCTGATGACTTTCGTATCCCCTCGCAATCTCGATGCGAAAGGTCTTCACTTCAAAGGTATGGATAAGAAGTTTAGAAGCAATTCTATAGCGCGGTCTTGTTAGGACAAGTAGATAACTTTGCGCAGGCAGTTGATGATGCGCATCAAGGTAAGTGATTTCTCGATTGCGTTGCATTCCTCGACCTCATTGAGTGAGACCATCAACAAAACCGGAATGCAAGGGCCACGAAATCGAGCTTCTCCAATAAATCAAATTCCAGAAACAATATTTTGAGAGATAGAATATCTTTTATGAAAAAAGAGATGTACGATACCTCGAATCTCATTTCTCGACTTGCAAGTCAAAAAGAGCTCTCGTCGTGCTAGATTGGCCTTGCTCACAGTCAAACCTTTCATCCGCGTTCGATCGTAGACACCTCCATTGAGCTGAAAGCGTCAAAATGATTGAGTGGATGAAGATGACTTTGACGCCGTTCTTTGAGACCTTTGTCCAGATTTCGGACAAAGGATGAACCTCACGATTAAACTCCTTCTCTACTCGGGCGGGTATCCCAAGAGCTTTCAATCTTGCGCAAGACTCAGCAGTCCTAGAGTTAAGGTAACAACTGCAACGATTTTTAATCATATTCAGGAGAGAAAGAATCAAAACTTGGACGCTCATAAGGAACAAACAATTCGAGCTTCAAGTTCAAAGTTTACGTTGAGAGAAGAGACTTTAAAATCAATATCATCTGAAATAATTTTCGATTCACAGAGGAAAGAAAAATCGCAGAGCGGAGAACAGCAGCACTTACAGCCATCTCCTAGAAGCGCATTGGTCAAAGCAATACACCAAGCCTCCTCGCAATCAAGTATGGTTGTAACACGCACCCAAGATGGCACCATCAGGAGACGGGAGATCAACGCTCCCCTCCAAGAAAAAGGAGCCAGCCCGGAGCTACACATGTCCAAATTGAATCGCTCAAAAGCCAGCAACAGCGCAGCCCTGAAAAGAAACAAAAAGATTCCACCGCTGAAGCTCAACCCTCGAGAACGTCGGACTTCCATCCTCACAGGGAAGCGACCAACTGCAGCGCAACTGCGCGGCTCAAAAACACGGTCCCCAGCACAACCCAAATCATCCTCTCCCAAAAGCGTCCACTTCAGTGATGGAGAGGCAGCAACCAGCCCAACGCCCACGTCAGGCCGTCTCAAAGACCCCCTCGACTCAAGACTCTCACCTGCTACTTCACCCTTAGCACCACTCTTCCCACCGGCACCAAGCGCCTCCATGAGGACCTCCCCACCGACGCCAGTGCAAGGCCGTCGCAGAAGCCAGCGTCTAGCCACGCAGCAGATACCGGCTTCACAGGATTTACAACACGACATAACTGGGGCCAACAACTTCTTCCCCTCTGTCATCATCGGTGCAAAGGAGACTGTTGGATTATCCGCGATTGGCCGGGCGGATAAGGGGGTCGAACAGATGGAGCAGATACTGAAGGAGCACGAGGAACATGCACCGCATCTCGTTGGTGCGGTGAAGGAGCAGTTGGAAAGGCTGAGAAAGAAGAGAGCGGAGATTGATGAGAGCGATGAGACGAATTGGAGGGTTGGGTACGTTCCTTCTGATCCATTGACACTTCTTATTAATAGAGAACAGCGCTCTGGATCCTGCCAAAGCAGCCATCGAAGCTCGCCTCAAGTCCCTGCAGTGGGGGCTTGAGACGTCCAAATTCGAACCAGAAGCCGCAAATATTAGATGCGCCATTGCCGGCTACAATTCCGGGTTGATGGCCTATTCCGATCATTTCACCCTCATCTACGCAGGCCATATAGTCGACGTAGCAGATTCCTACGGCGAAACAGTCCGCAACCGTATGGCCCGTCTAGACTCTTACGCCGCCAAGCATGGAGAAGGATGGTTCTGGTATGAGCCTCCTCTCTCCGTACACCCGGAATCCCAACCAAAAGCCTTTTTTGGCATGGGACTACAGCGTGCAATGGACTGGTCGAGTCTCGACTTCTACTATGTCAACCAAGGATACTGGAAGAATGAAGCCTTTGTCAACCGTATGATCCCGGAGAACCCATCGAACATATCCCCAGACGCGGGAAATTTCCTCTACTCCCACGATCGAAGCCAAGTGTTTTGTCAAAACGCAGGGGCGCGGATGAGTTTCCGTCATATCCTCGATTCCGGGGCGACATTTCCCACTCTCCATACCGAAGATCTGATGAGTTTGGGGATCGACAAGGCGTTTTATGGAGCACAGAGTATCTACCATCTCCAAACAGCGGGTGGCTCAGGCAACACGCGCCTCTACGAGATGACGGTAGCCGTCATCCGCGAAAATGGCCAGTCGCTAGTCGACCTGAATGATCCCGTCTGGCCCGACGGTAACATGTACTTGGGAGGGAACTGCCCAGTTGCTGAGAGCATGATCTCCATAACTCGCCACCCTTCGGGGATTAATGAATCATTCCGCCTCTCGGGAATGCTTCCCTTCCTCGCCTGTTACATGGCCACCACACCTACGCGGAATCACTTCTGGTTAGGGGAAGATAGAAATGACGTCCTTGGACATCTGCGGATGCCGGGGCAGAAGAAATGGTCCATAGATATGCGAGAAAACTCTTCTGGTCTGGCGGATGGTATTTACGATGATCCGAAGATTATGTTCACACATCTGGCGGGCGAGATCGTTGATGCGGATTTCCCCGATAGGAATCATGCCAGTAGATTGTTAATACAGCCGAATACCCCTAATGAGAGACATTTTGATTCCGATCCTGCAGCGCACCAAAATCGTAGGCCATGGGCGCCACCGCCAGTTCCGAGTAACATCGCTTCGTCGCTGTTTCCGGGGCGGCTGACCTCCATGCCTCAAGGTGGTCCTTAAGCAAGACCCTACTCAGATTCAGACACATCTCAGATTCACTATGAGAGATGAGGGAACTTATTGCTCGATCCAGTGGAAGTCGTATTTGAAAAGTACGAAAAAACCCTACATCCTTGAATCTTCTCCCTCTTCAACGTTTGCTGATTCCGTTGGCACCAAAACACCCGCTTCTCTACAAGGTATTCTAATCAAGGAACACAAACGTGACTCATTACTAGAAGTCAAATATCCCTCTCGTCGCTTCCTCTACTCTACCTGGGCTGAAGCTGCGGCCTAGGTTTGTCACGTTATCCAGCGTCGCTATTTACTCGTAGCCGAGAGCCAGCCCGCTAAGCGAGGATTGGGCGTCTTGTTGTTCCTTGTTGCCCCATCATGATATCTGTAGGATGACCTATAATGTAATCAGCCATGCTTCCTCGTATCCGCTGCTCCATCTTACGAGTTGGCTGAGGAGTGATGCGCTTTTCTTTCTTTGAGAGATAAGACGAGAGGGATGCCTGGTGTTGGCTTACCCCTTTTTGCCCCACCTCTTCACCCACACCCCACCCACCAGACCTAAACGAGATACCTCCAATGCATGACGGGATAAATAGAGTGACCTCGACACGATAACGCAATCAAGTCGTGCATGATTTCTGACGTATATCTTGGAGATATAATCACCTTTTGGGAAGGTCGTACAAACTACAACAGTGTAAGAGTAAATCAAATCAAGGAGATTAGAGACAAAAGAGATAAGCAGAATTTGCAAGTTTCGGTCTGCAATTACTATCTAGTTAAATGCCCTCTCTCATAGAGTCCGCTGTTTACCAATCCTCACCCATTATTCTTTTCCGCCCGCTGGCCCATCATCACAGGCCAGCAAGCAAGTTCGGGTATCATCCACCACCACTCCTCTCCTGTCATTCATCTTCCACAAGGCCGCTGCATCAGGCCATATAGTAGCAATCTATCCATCATCCTGTTCTGCGCAATATTATTTTGCCCCAGTATCATCCATTGTATGCTTTTCCACCTACCCGCAACCTGTAAATAGGTGCGCCACCAATCCCCGCCGAGGGCGAGGCGAATGTAGAAGTTTGTTGTTGTTGAGTCAAAGGGAAATAACCGACGAGACGCAGATGACGAGGAAACGCTAACAGGCACAAGACGAGTAAATAGACAGATGGAGTCGAAACCGCTAATGCTCGGAGGAAAGAGTAGAAGAAACGCTGTATGCCACAATAAAGTTCTTTTTGATTCCGGAGATTTGATTTTCGTTTTTGTTGGGTAGAAGGTGTGAACCAGTACAAATTGAGTCGTACATAAGAGATTGACCATGAGGATGCGTAGATGGGAGGATATCAATGCATGCCCATATCATAATATTGTTGGTACTGCTGTGAAGGGTGCATGTACATTGGTGGTGTTGGGGTGGGAGTAACTGGACATCTTGGAGGTACCGGGTGATGATTATAACCCTTGATGTCGTGACCATTCCCCGACACAAAGTATTCTCCCTCCGGTGTAATGGGTGGTGTCATGTAGCCATGGATCATGTTACCATGCTTCTGTGGGGTGCCAGGGAAGGCATCTGGGTTGTGCATGGGTTTGGCCATGATGACCTCGGAGGGAGGAGTCGGGGGAGCGACCCGACGATTTCGTAACTCTTGCTCACGAAGGAAGTGATCCAATGTGGTTGATACGCGAGACATGTGTGGTGAGGCATACTTACGGAAGAGTACCTGAGACGGTTGATCGAGCTTTTGAGAAAGTTCGACCAGGGTCTTATTCACTTCGAGATTATGGGATTCGAGACCTTCTGGGCGGCCGAGGATACCGCGAGATAGAGCTAGTGAAGCACGAGCCATCACCGAAGGCTTTTTCGAGACAAAATCTTTGTGGTAGAGGGCATTCTCGCACAGATACCACGACATGTGCTCTACCTCGACGTCATCGTACGCTGGGCCGTCCTTGAAGGCTATCTGTAGCCATGTATCGACCGTAGGGTGACCAATGATCCAGTCCAGGGTATTCAGAACGTGCCACTCCATCTGGGTAAACATATCTTCATCGTAGAGCGAGCAACACATCGACTTCAGCTCCCTAATCAGTGGAACCCTCTCTTTTCTGTCACCGTACTTGGCTGCAATCAAAAGGGCCGCACAACCAACCAACTGATAGTGTCTCTTGTAGACGACACGTTTTGAGCAGTATCGATCGAGCAGGTTGACGGCAAGGAAGAGGGTCTCGGGGAGGAGTTGAAAGGCAGCATGGGCCTCAATGAGGAAGTCGATGAGGTATGGTCTCATGAACCATTGGATCTCTTGTTGAATATCTATCGAAGCAACATCTGGAAGTGTGGCCTCCTGTTCAAGGTTAGCATAATTTTAAGGACAATTGATCAGGCTGAATGACCTCCATCTGATGCATGTGCTGAATGATGTCGTCCATATACGTATCACAAGCCTGTCTTGATAACTCATTCGCCATCGCTTCTTGTCTCCGGCGGCCAACCATCTTGACGTATTCTTGCGTTGCTCTCTGTGGAGGTGCGAAGGTGCTATCATCTTCCACAAAGTAAGAATCGTCGGGTTGGCCGCGTTGGTGATAGTAAGCCATATTTTGAGGTGAATAAGGGGGAGGTGATTGAGGGTCAGGTTGTGATGACTAGAAAGAATGGACGTCAAGTTCTCCAGGAGCTTCGACCTGAGTGAAAAGAGTGCACGGTATCGTCGGAATACCTTGGTGTAGATTAGAATTAGAGAGCGTATGAAGGTCAGATTATAAAGAAAGACAATGGCTAGGCGCCAATATATCTAGCGAGGTATCCAAAGTGACTATGGCCTGTGGAGGTCGAGTTCACTTATAGATCTGTCACGGATGGATTAGCAGCGGTTCCTGAAGTCGAGGGATGCATTGCAGCCAGATTCAAGGAGAGGCCGGTGGCCCAAAGAAGGCGGAGAATGTTCTCTTCCGATGAAGAACGTACCAGGAGGAAATTGCAAACTCTTGGAGGGATTCCAGTCGAACAATGTAGATCCCTTTTCTTTGAACCTTGGTGCCTGACCGTTTCTGGAGAGTGTGGTATGCGAGGCCGAGGGAGGATGAACGAGTAAACGTCTCCAACCTGTGGTCTTGCGTTGGGTGAGGGCCTGGTGCGTGCCGAGTCGCTGAGGAGATTGTGGGGGGGAATGCCACCAGATTCACGACGTTGGCATGCAAATGCTAGGCAAGGGAGAGAGAGTCAGTCAAGGCACGCGGCGGAAGAGGTTGCAATGAGGCATGGAAGCTCACCTTATAAGTCGAGTCCCTTTTTTTTCTTTTTCTTTCTTTCTTTCTTCCAGATGGGATGTGGAGCCAGGCTTTAGTGACAGACGGAGAGAGTCGTAGAGACGAGTTCGAGAAGAACGAAGGAATTGAGACGAGCGGTCACAATTCAATTCGATACGGAGGAGATTTCGAGATTGATGGAGGGGTATGGTTGTGGTGTTGTAGGTGAATTAATCTTCCCTCGTAGATATTAGGGAGCTGACAGTTACGGACAGATGAGAGGCAGAGATTCGAGGTAGCCGCAGCACCCAAAAACCCAGGATCCCACTTCAACGTAACGCGGTGTCAATTGTCCTGCCTGAGAGTCCTCCGTCCCTCTATTGATGGCAGAATCGAGGGGTATGAGAGGAGGAGAAGGAGGTTGAGGAGGAGGAGGAGGGAGGAAGGGAAGGTTAAAGGAAGAGTGAGAGAGCCGTACACGGTCGGTCCATTGAAGCGATGGGAGAGGTTTAGCTGGGCGGGTGAGGCGCTAGGCTGGATTAGGGGATGGTGCATGCTGACGGGGGATGCCAGGCCTAACCGGTGATTTCTTGGATGTGGAGAGGACACTGGGCCAGTGACCAACCGTTGTGCGTGGACGAAGTGGAGATGGAGCGAGGTTGAGGTTCAGGTTTAGGTTCAGGTTCAGGTTCAGGGCAGAACAGGGCAGGGCAGGGAAGGACAGAGCCAGCCAAACAATCGCGGGCAAAAAGAGACACAGGCAGTCGCTTCAGCAAGCCAGCGCCCCTAGCTCCCACCACAAGAGTCCTCTGCCAGCACTGCCAGGCCTGGAGGGAATCCGCCTTCTCCACCGCTCACTGGCTGTACGGCCATGCACCAGCTGGGACCTGGACAGCATCTTGCGTCCGAGACGGGCATCTCGACGGGGTCATGACTGGCTGCGACTCCTGCGGACCTTGATGTCAAAGTCGCGTTTCGTCCAACGACTGGAAGCTCCCAAACAAGACGCCAAAACGCGACTCCATCCAGATGGGCACGAGTCGCTGTTTGGTTGATGGCGAGTCTTGCAGCTGTACCTGTCCTGGTTCCTTGAATGTCGCTGCTGGATCCCACCTCGATTGGGCCAAGACGCTGCTGGCCTGCGGACACTCGCCAACCTTCTTGATTCATTCTGCTGCCAGAAACACCGCCGGCTCAGTATGTCATTCACCAACATCTCATCATTCTGCATCGATGTCTTAGCATAAATAGAGGTCTGGTCGTGGGCCCACGCCAAACATCGCGTGCTGGGTCTAGCAGCCAGCGACCGAAGCACGAATCCGCACTCTATCCATCACCCATCACCCATCACCCATCTGTTCCAGATCTCATAAACATGAGATCGGGTAATGCACGGCGTCGACTCGGTAAGTGGTGAGGCCATCATGGTGCCGTGTAGAGACTCCATCCATCCAGCCTTGTGCGGACTGCTCCCGCACGCCATCCACCAGCGGATGCACGCTGAAATGAATCCAACTCCCATCAAACCAGAAATCATGACGGCGGTACAGAGACGGAGATGGCCTGGCATTCCTTCCCGGATGGCCTCAGCCCTCCTCATCTCATTTTGACTGCATCTGATGAGATTCCTAATCGGGACCGACAACTCCTTTCCGCAGACATGTGCGTCGACTTCGATTCGCAATCCCTTCTTCTAGAATAAAAACATCTCCCGCTTCAGACCTCTCATCAGTGCGTCGCCACCAACCAATCAACCAACCAACCAACCAGGAGGAGGACCGAGCTGGTTGGGTTCCCATTCTTCCCATTGACCAATCGTCCCACGATGAAACTCAGATATTGCCCTCCCGTGGATGTCTGGTGAGCGTCTCTCAACGTCTCTTCACCTCCCTTGGATCGTAGCACCAAACTGCATCATCAAACACTTAATCGGGATCCAAAAAGTGTTGAAACCACCATCTCAGAGGTCAAAGAAAAACAAAGATCTTTCCAGATCGAATTCGGAAATTTCACCATCCCATCCCATCCTCCGCCCTCCGCTCATGGCCCACCACCTCTCCGGTCTCCGTACAAAGGGCAACGCCTCTCCTTTCCCTGGAGTCACGTAAGACAGCACCATCGAGCAGCCAAGCTGCGCTACGGCGACCGATGCTGCCGTTTGAGACCTCTCATTTCACCGACGCCTTGGCCGTATTCTGGGCTGCTCGATCGCTTTCCTCACTACAGCAACCGCCTCAAGATCGATCGCCTAGCTTGACTCTGCTCTAGGATCATCGATGAGATACAACTTGAATTCTCTTGTACGCTGTAACAACCGACGGCACCGCCCCTGTCCCGAGAATTAACTCGGCTACCTACCTACCGACCTACTTCATCTAGGTAGCTGCCCGAAAAGCAATCTAACTCGCGGAGCTGACCTTCACCTAGACGTAAGGTGTATCCTGGTCTATACTCTGTCCCGAGAGCTGATTTTGTATCCTACTCTTCGTGCCTGTCGTAATCAATCCTCCTCCCCGAGCCTCAAATCAAAATCGCACGGTGGATTCTTGAGAGCACGGAAAGATGATCCCAATATTGATCCACGAAAGGGAAACCATCGTGAGGCACAGTCTTTTCTCTCGTAAGAAAGAAACGACATTCTCATACAACTCTGAATCGTACCCGCTGGCTTGAAATTGGATCTGCTCACTGATGCAATACTGAAATGATGACGTAATCACCTTGACCACCGCAGCTCAGAATCACAAAGAATAGCCTCAATGCAGCCAAGAATGCAGCCTCAAAATAAATCCAACCGGACTCACGGCGTAGGTTACACAAGTACCTATACCGCGCAATCCAGCTCGATATAATATCAAGATTATTATCAATATGTACCTGCATACACGAAGGCTTGCCAGCCGCTCGCTACGGGGCTCAATTCAACCCTTTCTATACCAATCGATCCATTAATTCTCCCATCCAATCCTTTCCCCAGATTATCTATAAAACACGTCGTAAGAAGACCACCACATCACCAAATGATTTGTGGTGGGTTTCGGCCATTCATTAATTCTCGGTCAGGTTTGCAATCTGCCTATCTCGATCTCATTCTGCAGCCGCCCACGATGTGATTCGCGATGGGGAATTATAACGCATGTCCTATACACGGCGCGTTGGCGATCACGAAAGCGCTGCGGAGCCAGCAGCTGGTGGAAATGATGTTGGGTCCAGGCTGGACGTCCGGAGCAAGTGCGTGCGGGAAGAGAAACGCAGTGAGGTGGGTAGGGCTGCGGTGGTTGTCGCGGCTTGCGCAGGAATCGAGTGCTTGCATTAAGTGCTTGCAGACGACGGTCGATAGTTGGATGCGCGTGAGATTGAGATGTGAGAATGGTTTGATTTGAGCGATGGATTCTTCCTAGGGGGGAAAAGGGGAATGTGGGGAGTGAGGCGGGGTCGATTGGCGCGTGGTGAGTGGTGCGATAGACGCCGTCGAGATGAGCGAGTGCGTTTGGGGGAGAGGGAGTGACCAGAGGGGCCATGATTGGATTGGAGACGCCGATGGATGGATTCTTCTCCCATCAGTGATCCATCACCAACACGCCGGGCGGGGTTGTAACTGAGTGATGGATCAATTGTCCAAGTTGGTGGCGGCTGCGAAAGGGGGATTCACGTTGCACTCGTACTCGTACACTTGCACTCACGTCAACCTCACCAGTGCCCGTCTTGAAACATTCCCTAACCATGCCATGATGTGATTTAGGGACCGTATCACCCTATCCCAAACTCTCGCTCCGTGCTCACACCTCTCTCTCAGCCTCATTCTCATCCTCATCCTCATCCTCATCCTCATCCTCATCCTCATCCTCATCCTCATCCTCATCCTCATCCCTTTCTAAATATACCGCAGGGTGTTCGTACTGTAGGCTGTTGTGTGAGGACCGCAGCGTAGCAAGTGCCGGACGACGCTCACACCTGCGCATCCACTCGGCCCCCACAATTGCACCTCTCGTCCTGCTCCGGCGTCTCACTGCATTCCCTCATCTCAACCGCGTCGTCAGCACGCGCGAGAGAGGGAAAAAAACCCTTTTCGCGAGACGGACGGACGCTGCGGTGGAGATTGAATGCGCTGAAATGGTATGTCTGGACGACTCGCAGCAGCAGCAGCAGCAGCAGCAGCAGTAGCGACGCTGTAATTAAACACCTGCTGCTGCTGCAGACCCGCCGTCGTGCTGACGACCGGAGGAGCATCCGGATGTACAGGACACGTGCGTTCGCTCTCTCTCGGTGGAGGAGAGCAAGGAGGACCCCTCGACCACATACATGCACGCGCTTGGTGCTCGCGTCGTTTGATGAACGGTGCACAGAGGGTTTCCGCTCCACCCCGCTGCTACGGGCGCCGGGTCGGAGGAATTTTTTTAAATTTTTGGGGGGGGAATGAAGAGGGGGGTTGGCTGAGCGATGGGCTGATTAAGGGGTTGGGTATGGAATGGGTATGATGGAGGGATGGATCCATTGTTGGAGTAAGGGATCCGGCTTTTCCTAAGCGTGGCTGTAGTTATACTGGAGATATGGATGGATGGATGGGCCGCTTGACACATACCGTGGTACCCTTGACCTATTCCCATCCCCACCGTCGAGGTTCGGTACCAGTAGGTATTCTAGCACCACGCGCGATGCCTCTTGGCACAGTTTTCAGTCTTCTAGTTTTTTTCTCGCCCTTCTTCTTCTTCTTCTTCTTCTTCTTCTCCTTCTTCCGCGGTTAATTATCCATGATTGATTGATTGATTGATTGCCGGTCTCCGCGTCATGTCGTCTTCTATTTTGTTGCCTATCCATCACTATTACTAACTAGCTAGCACCCACACCGGCAATTAACCTCGTCACCATCCATCCATCCATCCATCAATCAACCCATCAGCTCGTTCACAACCTCACATCACACCACATCACGCCTCACCTTGATTTTTTTATCCTTACCTCAATTCTTATCTTCACCTCTCTCTTCATCTTTTTAATTCTTCGTTTCCTTCTCGGTCTCGTGCTGTTTGTGGATCCGCATACGCATTTCCTGTGGGTAGGGTGCTAACCGAGGGGACATGTGCACCGCCACACCCCATCAGCCTCACTAGTTCCAAAGATGAGGCTGAAAAATAAAAAAATATGAAATAAAAGAGTGGGAAAAATGAGAGATGGGCCATGCGAAGGGGGCCGGGGTGCGCGATGTGATGCGCTGTTTGATTGCTGCGGCGGCGAATTAGGAGCAGGAGGATGGGGCAGTAGCAGCAGCAGCAGTAGCTGGGTTGGATTGGATTCTATCCATCTATCTACAGTATTTTGTAACACAGCTTGTTATCTATATTTTTCCAAAAAGAGCTACAAGCGGAAACGCCTTTTGTTTTGATTTTTTGATTTATATATATATATATCAGGATCTTGCACGGATCAGGACGCGATCGGATTGGTTTGTTTTTGCCTTTGTTTTCTTTTTCGGGGAGGGAGTGAGACGGATAGTAGAGAGGAGCGCGTACCAGGATGGGAGAAGGCATTTCAACCGGTGAGGAGGAGGTTGTCAATTGATTGATTGTGTGATTGAGTAGGCAGGCAGGCGAGCTACTCGGTATGTGAATGCCCATTGTTTCAAGAGCCGTCGTACAGCAGGATGGAGTAGGTCATAGGCCACCAGCCACAGGCCACGGAAGGGTGTAGATGCACGCAACCAGGCAGTGTCATGCATAAGCAGACCTACGAAAAAAACACCTACACCAGACCTCAACCTCAGACTCCTCACCACTATCTCCCATCTGATAAGCCGGTCTCACTCGTGTATCCTCCGGGTTCCCGTGTGGGAAAATGGCTGCTGCTGCCGCTGCTGCCTCACCATGACGCTGCAGCTCATCTCATCCAGATCTCGATTGGCATACGCGTTTCCAGGTTTCTCCTTCACAGCTGTGTGTACAACAGACAGTACACCACTCTCGGTATCTCGGCTCCAGCCCCGCCCAGCCATCATGTATGTATGTACGGAGTATGCACCAAACCTTAACCCAGGCGACGACGCGAAAAGTCGCGTCATCCCACAGCCCTCTTCTGTCGCTCCAGATTGCCTCTTTTCTCTCATCAACAGCATCTACATATTCCCTATCCAGCAGGTCCATCGGGATAGGACGAAGATGCCAATCTGACCGGTTTCTGCCCTCCCTGTGGCGTTTTCCGTGGCGCGGGTGTGACAGCGGGCCGCGCGTGGGAGATTTGTCGCCAGAGCACCTTACGGTTCGGCGGTCGCGGTTGGGTGGTGGTACGACAGGATTTAAACCAGGCTTCAGAAATCAGGTGCTGGTGGGAAGGAGGATCGATTTGATGATCCGTTTCAATCCCTTTTTTTTTTTCTCTCACTCTCATTCCCGCGCCAAGTGTATGAGCGTGTTTACGAAACGGCGCAATTAGAGCTCCCCTTCGGCATCAGGTCACCATCAGGCACGACTCGTTCCTTTCTTCCAATGTCACAACACGCAGCACCCTCACCGTCACATTACCGTCGAAGAGATGCATCCTCATATTGCGGGGAAGTCGCACAGGATGCAATGCGACCCTCGCATCAGATCAGTGCTCAGACGTTCGGTGGGAGAAAATTTTCTGGTGGCCTCCGCTATCCTTGAGGGATGCGGCTAAGTATGGGACCTGGACTCTCGTCACTCCCGACGCAGAGGCTGAAAATTGGGCAATAGGGGTCCGGTGCAAAAGTGTTTGAGGTAGAGTCGGCTCGTGTGATGTGATGTGATGTGATGTGCAAATAGATGATGGTGGTTGATGTGCCGATGTTGGTTGAATCTGCTTCCATGGCGGGGGGGACTTCCGCCGGGAGGGATGGAGGAGCGGGGACCCGGGCTGTGTGGTTAGTGTGAGGTGCGGTGCGAGTCAAGAGGAGAGGGGCGGGGTCTCGGAGTTTCCGCTTTGATTTGCATGAGACGGTTCGTACTGTAGTTAAAGATAGATCAGCGAGATGTGAAGCTCTCCACAACATGTCAAAACAGCTGATGCTCTCCGCCGAGGCAGCTTCTCGAAACCATAGTCTCGAGCTGAGTAAGAAAGGCTATGTTCTCATCAAACCAACCAACCCACCAGGCCTCACTTGCCAAGTTTGATCCGCTCGGGACGGTTTGATAGCTCTACCCAGGACGTCACATCGAGCTGGACTCTCTCCACTCTCCTCGCACAAACTAATTTAGCACTCGTTCCACTGAGGCGTGATGATGAATGTGTGCCTCTTTAACCCCCAAGTCCCCAATCTCACCTGTAAATAATCCTCTTCCTTACCGCTGTCCTGGATCGCCCACCGCGAGAGATCAGAGCGCGGCTGAATCCTATCCTGACCGTGGGCTGTCGGGAGCGGGGACGAACGGCACCAATACCTGATGGGCGCAGGGAGGGTGAGCCGTGTCGGTGATGCTGAGAGTCTCTCCCAGCGCGTGGCAATTTGAGGCAGGAGGCCATGTGGAAGTGTGATTCGGTTCTTCTCGAAACGAAGCCGGTGATGGAGGGACTCGCCTCCAGACTTCTCCTCGTGCTGCGCTGTCTGACATGTCTGTGGGTTGCCACTCGGTGGTGCTCTGCGGGGATGAGAGAGAGAGAGAGTTCCCTCCCGGACGAGCCTTGGAGAGGCCGTCGACAACAGCCGTCTGGTGAGGAGTTCATGACGCTCCATCCAGAGACTTCTGCAACACCAGCCCTGGGCACGCACGAGAGCGTTTGAAGAATCCCATCCCATCCCATCCCATCCCATCCCATCCCATCCCCGCTGATCGATCGGCCTCTTGGTCTGCCCTAACCCTAGAGTAGGAATTCTCCGAGACACTTTATTTTCGTGATGCTGCACGTCAAATTCACGCGTCACGGCCCGGCCATGTTGACCAAGAAGATGCAGCATCCAGGTTCTCGAGGTCGCGCGACCTACAGCCGACCCAGGGCAGGTCGAACTCTCCCTCCCTCACGCAATCAACAAACAAACAATCCTGCTCCGAACCCTATCTGAAACGTCCAATTGTACAGCGAAGGTGGACAACAAACAACCAAAAGCAAAGCCGGCGAGATAAGAGAAGGCTGGCAGGTAAATCTCTGGGCAACCTGTATCTGCAGCGTGCCACTCGCCACACCAGCCAAACCACTCTACGCGTCTCTCTCACGCGTCGTGCATATCGGATTAGCGAGATGAGGAGAAATGAGCATCTCGCTCGACACGCAGAAACACCACGCCATTCCATCATTGATCAGCATCCTCAGCTCCGCCGTCGCACGCCACGAGCGCTTTCGCCGCCCAGAGATCCAGCCGCCTGGAGAGCGACCATAATGTGGTGGCTGGGGAGGGGCAAGTTTCCCTCTCAGCCAGACAGCAACATGGAAAACCTAACCGACCCGAGAATTCCAGCTGCTGCAGTATCTCCTGGGAGGGCAACCTGTGCAGACATCTGCACCGCTATGCAATGCACAAATCGTACGAAGGATGGGAAAACGGGGTCTCGGTGAGGGCATCACGAGGGACGACTGGAGGACGAGAGCACACACACACACACACGCAGAACCTGATCTCGCACCGTGGGTGCCGTGCAGCTGATCGCGCTGCTGCTGCTGCTGCTGCTGCTACTGCAGGAGATCCAGCACCGCTCTCTGCCTTGCAAAACCAACTCCGGGCTCCACGAACCGGTTTTTCCCTCAAACCTAAAATTGCCTCGCAGGAGAGCTTATCGCGGCGTCTATCTTCTCGACGTATCCTCGACACATCGAATAGCCTCTCATATCTCGGAGAGCGGGAGTGAATCTGGGACGCCCTCTCCCGCTCTTCTGGAAGTGGAGTCGGGATGGAATCTTATCGTATCCTCTGATTTGCTCGTTGGATGCTATTCTATTTTGGTTTCTTTTTGGTGGCAATTGAATCCAATCCAATTCTAGCTCAGATAATTGATCTGCTATTATATTATACTCTGCTATGCCAAGCTCTGCTCTGCTCTCCATAACATGTCATCTCGCTTACCCTGGCGACCCGACGAACCACGGAATAGACTTCCTCTACCGTAACTCTTCCTCTTGCTCTCCCTCCCTCGCTCAATAAATCAATAAATCTTCGCTCGAATAACACACCACAAAGCACTCAACCAACCAACCAACCCACATCTCTAGCTCATAAACACTCCCGGCTGTGGCGTCGCGCCATGGTCCGTCCTCCTTCCCTGCTTTCCCTCTTCCCTGATCGTAATCGTAGCTGCTGCGAAAGTGCATGCGTTTTGCGTGTCCCTCTCTTTGTGCTCTCGTCATGGTTTTGGGCACGATGCGTGGTTGTCCTGCTGTTTGCGAGCGTGGCGATTGACAGGTTAATTGATCTAATCCAGTTGTTCCGAGTGATATATACCATCATGTTGAAATGAATTGAATCGAAATGACATGAAAATCAGATCTCAATGCGCAGGCGCGCACGTTGCATCCACGCGGCCTGAACTGGAGATGAGATGGAGGCCCAAAACTCAGTTTGCTTTTTTTATATCCATGGATGGTAGAGAGGATCGTAAATGCTTCGTTATAGCACAGGTTCTTGATCTGGGGTCTTCCTGTTATAAGTCCTGGATCCTTGATATTAGGGGAATAGGTATGGGAAAATAGGAGTGTCACGTGAGATGGTGGTTCGTTAAGCGAGGCTTAAGGGGGGTTGTTGTGGACACCGGGAAGAAGGAGCTGTGTTTACACGGAAAATTCCCCTGCCATGCTCTCTTGAGAAAGAAACCAACATTGCATTAGTCGCCCTGGTTCTCCTGCAGGAGATGGATGTGTTTGGTTTATGGTGGATTGGATGGTTCATGAGCGTGTCTTGGACTGGGATGAGAAGCTGGCTTTTTGGTGTTGTGAGTCGGGGTTCGGGATTCTGGGGGTTGGTGGCTGAGAACTATCACTGGGAGTCTGTGGAGATTCGGCTTTTACTTCTTTTATTTCACTTTTTGCATTTCACTTCTTGCATTCGCTTCTTATATTCACTTCTTGCATTCGCTTCCTGCACTTCACTTCCTGCACTTCACTTCCTGCACTTCACTTCCTGTATTCGCTTCTTGTATTTCACTTCTTGTATTCTACTTCTTGTATTCCACTTTGCTACACTCCACTTTGCTGCAACAAGTCGAGAATAGACTAATGGGGTTCCAAAAGCTCATTGATTTTTATGAATATTTCCGTCACCTTTTCTGCATCCAGAAGCCGGCTTCTGTATTGATCCAGTGCCAGCACGGAGAGATCCAAGGGAAAATACAATAGAGTACAAACTACTCGCTCACTCTCCGTCTCTCACACACGCGGTTCAGATGGAAACATCATCGGTCCTGATGTAGCACCAGCCCGCTCCCTGAAGACACACAACCCCACCTCACCTTCCATACCGCACAAGCAACCCTCTACCTCTTAGGCTTCGGATGCTTCAAGAGTTTATGCCTCTTCAGCCCTTGAACTGTGGGATAAGAAGCTCGCCAACACTCATCACACTTATATTGGGGCTGCGGGTCGGAGACAAGCGGGAACCCCGTGCTAGACTCGGAAGTAAACGTATCCATGTATCGTTCCGCAGGGGGGAAGGCGCTGTATCTGGAGGCGGTGCTGACTGGTAGGGCTACGCCGCCTGTCGCGAGCCATATCCAGTTGTGGGAATCGACCACGTGCTGGTTCAGGGCGCTTGGTCTTTGGCCTCGTGGGAGCATTCGCTGCAGGCGACGGCCATTTCGAGGTTGATGATGGAGTTGTTATGGGATTATTGTTCTAACCTTAGTATGCGAGAATGTAGTGGGTTTATTGTTGTGAAAACTTGGGATCGATGTTGCTTTAAGATATCTTGAAGTTGATCTGATTTGATTCAAGTTCTGGTAGAATGATGTTCGGTAATGAAGATAAATGCGAACAACAATGTGCATATTATAGAGAGAAACCACACCCTGATAATTCACTCGGGTTTGAAAATGAGAAAATCAGCATTATCTTGGAATTCAATTGGATAGAAGTACGCGAGATACAAGAAAAACAGAAAGAGATGATCTGGCTTAGAGAAAGAGCTATCCTTAAGCAAAAAAGATGCTCGAGGCTATTCTAGAGAACCACTCCGAGAATTTAAACTTAACAGTAAATCAGATTCATAACTCCAGGGAGTTGCACATGTTTAGCATACATTGTTGCATAATAGAAACAAATACAAATACCTATCTGCAATTGGGTCCGCTGAAGGGAGGTATCTAGGGCAGAGGTTAAAATGGCCAAGGGAAGGAAGGGGTTGAGGATAATCTACACTGAACGGCAGTAGTTGCCATTTTTGTAGATTTAGTAACAAAACCAGAGACTGTATTGGCAAATATAACTATTCAAAGCAAAAAGAGATGCGTTACTTCTTTCCAATCAACACATATCAGTCGTTCTCCTACTACATCATGGCGTTGTAGAACTCAAAGATCTTCAAGATATTGCAGTCTTGTACTAACATTATACTTCAATAATAAATCCGACATTGCAACTTCCCAAATCTTTCTAATAAACCTCCTTCTCGGTTGGTAAACAACCAAGTCTTCTTTCATTGGACCAACCGAAAGTCCAATGTAGGAGTTCTGTAGTAAACTTTTTAGTCAAAGATTTAAATCATCGAGATCGTGGAGAAGGCCAAAAGGCGCAGG
This sequence comes from Arachnopeziza araneosa, assembly GCA_003988855.1. NCBI lineage: Eukaryota > Fungi > Ascomycota > Leotiomycetes > Helotiales > Arachnopezizaceae > Arachnopeziza > Arachnopeziza araneosa. The sequence goes on along the minus strand of QYAI01000052.1, from coordinate 40,040 downwards.
AATACTGAATATGAGAAGGGTTTTCAAATTTCTTTGCTCTCCTCAGTCCATACTTCGAGACTCGGTTGCCTATTACCACCTTGAACAAAGCGTGCGTTCACTTTCCATCGTCGATCATTTACTATGAATTTATTCGAATCCAACTGTAGATGCTTGCCATCTAAGATATCGAAAATATTATCCTTAGTTAATTCTGCACTCCCTTGGGAAATCAAGGCAATCTCTTTCCTACATCCCGAAAAATGGAGAACAAATGTCCTCGGTCATGAGCCGCCGCCAAATAAGACGCATACATCATTAGTTTCGCGGAGGCCAGAGGAAAACTTGAGTACGACCAACCCCCAAGCATCGCGAGAATACACATTCCAATACCAGCATCGTTTGCTTGAATTCCATTTGTCGGCTGGTAACACTCGGTGTATTACCAACCCTGACTCTAGCTCGATTTTAAGATAACACATGAGCTGCTTTTGACTAGGGTTTATAAGTTCTCCTGCTAGAAGATGAACAGTTCGACGTCGATTGATCGCTGAATTTACTATTTCAAATTTATGGGAAGGCGAATTGTTGTCTCGATCTGGCGAAAATATCTGGACCCAGTCTTTTCAAGACTGTGCCCAATGGCTCTTCATTCGAAATATAACCTAAGATCACAACATATGCTCGAGAATCGGAACAACATTGGCAGTCGTCGAAAAAGTATCTGTTCAAACACACTTCATATAAGGGGCAAACTATCTTGACGCCGGAATTGGAAATCGAATGCTCAACCGAGTGTACCATGTACAACAATTTTGACGCAGCAAAATACTGAACAGAGTGTGCCAAGACACTGAAATGGCCATCTTTTCTTTGGTGGCCACAATCGACAGAACAGACACCTTTATTTCGGCCAGGTTTAGGGATAGAGATCAAAGATTCTCCATTGGACCAGCAAAATATGCTGAGATCGCTATTACTTTTGATGATCTCAAGTTGAAGTCGAGTGAACGCCTTCTTTCCTTCTCCGTAAAGTAATGGCATATTAACGCCGAAATTCCAAGTCGGTCCGTGTTGTTTCTCTTCTTGCTGCCCACATCATTCTCTCTCCAATTGATAATTTAAGCGGTTGCTTATAACCTTGTAAGACGCCAGATTCGATGCGTGTTATATAGTCAATGGTCTCTGCTAATTCACCCTTACTTCCTCTGAAGGTCCAATCCTCATCGAAAAATCTTAAAAACTTAGGGGCAATCAGTTCCTGGAGAGTCCAACCCCGCGTAAACCATTTGCAGGCACCCAGTTCTTCGAACGCCACATATCTCCTACTTGTACCATCCTTTCTTCGTGGAAGATCTGATAAATAGGCGAAACAGACCTTAACTTCCTGATACCATCGAAACATAGAGTTGATAGCCTCGGAGAGCTCGGCACTGCTAGTTTTATCTATACAACAAGTGTCGACCCAGGCGTAATCGAGATCATCTTTTCGAGCAAGTCTACGTGTTTGTAGAATCTTTGCAAACCATTTCTTCTTGGCCGTTTCAGAATCTTGGTTGGTAAACTCCCGGAAGCTAACTTCCTCTCCCGTCCAGGTATGAGATAGGATTGTATATCGAGGGATTTCGCGGAGGGTAAAGTCCTCGAGCAGCAAAGTCTTAGTGTTGATCGACCACATTTTGCCGTACCTCCAATGGCTGAAAGATACAGGAAACTGATGGAGAAATAATTTGAGACTATTTTTTGAGATGGTTAGGTATGATTTTGGTGGTCAGTTACAAGGCTATGAGTGATCGAGGTCAGAGGTGGAGAGGATTGCAGCGGCTCCTTCACACTAGATCTAAATCGGATAACCAATCGAACTCAATAGGAGGCGTGAGTTGTTGAATTTGTTGTAATTGGTTGAGGTGAAAAGTGTCGTAACGATATTGCATTATTTAGAACACTCGATCTGCGAACTTCTCTTCCTGATTACATCGATTAAATTTTGGTAATCACTCTTGTTGTTTACATCCCCTCGCCTAACTTCGCTTTGCTGTAGCGTGAGCTGTAGGAGCTAACAAAATCTATCTATTCTACTTGACCATCTCATAGCCAAGATTTAATATCCAGCCTCACTTAGGCTGAGCAGAGACCCGCGGGTACCCGCTAAAATATGGACCCAACCAGACCCAGGGGGGTGGGTAGCAGGTCTCAGACCCGACCCGTGGGTAGGTCCAAAAAAATCGGCGGACCCGACCCGCGACGTAAGTCGGGTCGACTGAGAAAGCTTGAGTCGGGTTTTACCCTATAGACTCATACATAAAACATATGCATATCTTAATGAAGACTAGTATAAATATTAGTATAAAGTTGCTATATGATTGCGAGTAATGTAGCAAGGTTACGTTTAAGTTTTAAGTAATAGATATTGCATGCAGAAAGTATAGATCTGTAAGAATACAGCATAGCAATTATATATACTAGCAAATTTAAAACTTATGTTGTATTATTGCAACGTTATACTTTCTACGTGCAATATCTATTTCTTCAAACTAAAATCTGCAAAGCCCTATGATCTATAATCTTGTCTTCGATTAGTATAAAGATTAGTATAAGCAAGTAAAGTTTTTTTCTTAGCAAATATTATTAATTAAAATTAATACTAAGTTTACAACTTAAACTCTAAGCATAACACAGTAAAATTTTCTTTTATCTTGCTACTTTACTACAAACATAGCTGTCAATACTATCAACTGCTCGTCGTTTGTTTGAGGTACGAGCAGATAGACTACTTGAGCTTCGCTTCCGGTGTAGAGGTCTGTTCCGAAATCTTGTTATCTCAGATACAACTTCAGAACGGTAAGGTAGTAGTTGTAGCGAGCTATAAGGTAGCAATTCTAGCGAACTAGCTTGCTCGAGTAAAGAAGCAAGCAGTGTAGGTCTTGCAGGGCTTTCGAGGACTCTCTAAAGATATAGATCTGCTAACTCTCTAGCTTGAACTTCTGCTTGTAAGAGTTCACGATTGCACGGTCAGAACACGTGAATGATGAATCTTATGTATTTCAAGAAGGTAAAGCTAAAGAGCACCAAGTGCTTGAAGCTTTCTACATATATGTCACGGGTTAGACCCGGTAGTCAGGACCTAGGCCTGAGGGCCTAGGCAGAAACTAAGGCAGCACCCGAAGTTGACTTCTTTGATAGAAGGGATGAAGACCAGCAGGGCGATCTTCAGAACTATTGACAAGACTATCGATAGAACTATTGATTGACTATCGAAAGAAGACCGTGCGACAGAAACTGTGTTAGCTGTTCCTCTCGTACGAAGAATATATGTAGAAAGCTTCAAGCACTCGGTGCTCTTCAGCTTTACCTTCTTGAAATACATAAGATTTATTATTCACGTGTTCTGACCGTGCAATCGTGAACTCTTACACCTATAACGAGACAAATCGTAGATACTTTGAGTTCAAGCGACTTTAGGTCTGCGAACGCACTAAAATTTATATTTATTTCGATTTCAGTCGTCCTATATACCTCCTCCGAACACTCCTAGCCTAGTGAGTTCGAAAATTATTATCGCGTCGTCGCCGCCTTCTTGAATTTAAAGAGAGCCTCTATTTATACTATATTAGGACTCTTCGACTGTCGATACTACCATCAAGTTTTTTCACGTTTTAAACTTATAGAAGGATTAGATATAGATATTAAGGTTTTATTATAATGCTAAAAAGTTATTGTCAGTCTTGAGGCGGGCAGGGCGCGTCATGTCATACAACGTCGCCACATAGGTTGATACCTCCTCTTCAGTAAAATTAATAATGTTGTGATGGCCGAGGCTAGGTTGACTAATAATGGCACGTGATAAATCAAGTGTGCTATAAGGACTAATTCTCTAACTCTACAGTGAACAGGTACGCTATATATATAGGGCCTCCAGTTCAGCCCTCCAGGCTTCCATTGCCACCAGTGGCAACTGGAGGCCTCAGGCCACAACAATCTGGATCACCTCGGTGAGAATGATGATCCAACAGATCTAGAGAGCAGAAAGGTTCTATGACTTATAAGGCTGGGTCTTCATCTATTAGATAGGAGCTTCGTGCTTACTCAAAATTGTAATCTCATTTTTTCGTAACACAAAGCAACCGATATATCAAGTCCTTATCTTAGGCAACCCAGCATCTCCCTCAACAGGCTGACCGTTACACCAAGTGCGAAACGACCCCGCAGATCCTATAACATAGAACATTCGACTCAAACCTAGCCACACGAGGGCCTGCACACTAAATTGACAATCTAATAGAAGGCGTCTTTTTGAACCACCGCTGTTCTTCTTTCGCTGATAAAGCATGCACAATGGCATACTGTCCTCGATGTGAACGACCGTTCTCCTCCCAGCAGGCAATACAACAGCACTATGATGACTCCGCTCGCCATAATCGGTGCGAAGTTTGTAAGTTCGATGGATCTACATGGGAGGAATTATTACGACACCACCGCAAGACACAACATCGCATCATATGCCAGGGCTGCGATGACGGAGATGGCATGATCTGGATTCCTGGCTCACAGGAATACATCGATCATCTAGAAGAGCAGAATGTTTGCGAAATTTGCGAAGGTCATTTCGAAAGTCCTAGTAACCTTGATAATGTAAGTTTAGTAGATAATCTATCCCTCTAGAGCTAAAGTTGACAATAATGTTTAGCATCAAATAGTCCATCTAGATCGATCGATCGAATGCTATGGTTGCACCCGAAAGTTCCCTACCTATGCTGCGATGATATTACATTTAGAATCCGGTACATGTCTATCTCAAATCGATATAATCGACTTAAATCAATCCGCCGCTCAGTGTTTCCAATGGGAGGCATATCTTAATAAGGAGTTTCGGGATACACTACTAAATCGTCGAGATCTACAGTCTAACCATAATGATACTGTCTATCCATTCTATTGTCCTGCATGCGGCACAGTCTTCACAAAATTATCAGGTCTCTTCCAACACGTGTACAGCAAAGCATGTAATCAAGGTTTGCACGAAGGCAAGGTGGGAAAACTGGTCAGATGGTTGGAGGTGCGGCACGATGCTAGTTGAAGTGAATAAGTGCATACCTTGTCGGGATGGAAGAGTATTTTTAAATATTGGCTTACCGATTAGCTTGGAGGGATGTGCAGGCTAGACCCTGTAGTCACTGTCTGTTTCGAGGGGTGAGAGAGTTGTACCTGGCGTGGTATACAAATGCGCAGGATGTAGAAGGTATGACACTGTTGAGCCTGTCGTTAGGGAGCAGCAACTCCTCTGCAAGCAAATTCTCAAAACACGACAGAGGACTGCGGTAGTATGGTAGATCTGCGGCCTCCGCAATATAGTTAGATGATATATCGTAGGAGCATCGTCAATATTGCTCTCGTCTGTGTCTCTATCGGTAGACTTTCCGCTCTCGCAATCGCACGCCGATCTGCCATTCTCTATACTATTAGCAGCTAAATAGCAGGATTGTGGCATAATACAACCTTTAGATCTTCACAACCAGTTCGGCTGGCGTTGTCCAGTTGTTGATTTCGAGCGAATTTTGAGCTTGTGGACTCTGCTGATAAACGAAGTCCCCCACAAAAGCACGTGCTGCACAAAAGCACCACGATTTTCAAAAAGAATACTATTAAATAACCACGAATTATTATATAATGAAATTAAAAAGAAGAAGATATTGAATTATAATCTAAAAGATGCGCAAATTAGTTTATTGTACATATCGTTGTGGCAGCTTGATTTTGCGACCCTTTCCCGTCGTCGCTGATACCCCTATTGTTGCTACCCCCTCGATTATCTTCTCAACACTGCTATTGCTAGTCGCTTTAATAGGTAAGTGTGACTTTCTAGGGGACTCTGTCAACTTTGGCGCTTTTACAGCAGTCTTTTTTGCCTTGACAGCCGCTACTTTTGCCTTCCGGAAAGCAGCTTTCGCTGACGCCAAATTAGCCTGTTTTATCTCCTTTTGCAATTGCCTTGCAGCAGCTCTATCCTCTTTTTCTTTGATATCTTGAGCTCTTTTAAGAGCATTAGCAGCTCGCTATATCTTCCTTTTCAACTTAGCAGCTTCCTCTGCAGCTTCTTTTACGTTCTTAGCCTCCTGATACTCTCTAGCTCGTACAACCTTTGCAGGAGAGTAACAATCAATGATATTCTTATTCTCTTCGCCGCAAAGATTCAGTCGTGTGCCTTTCTTATTCTTCTTCTTTTGTAGCTCAATTGCTTTTTGAAGGCTACGGTTTTGATGACGTAAAACACTGACTTCTGCAGAAAAAGTGAGAGTTGACTTGAACAGAGTAGTGACTTTGTCAATTGAGGGACTGGTTTTGTAACTGTACTTGAACTGGCGAATTGATTTGGCTGACTTTGGAGTCTTTGAGGAACTAGGAGCACGTACTAGTAGTTGCTCAATTAGACGTGTCACAGCTTTGATTACTTCAGTGCTATCAACTAGCCAAAGCCCCGATTTCTTCCATGCTTTTTGTATATTGTCTTCCGTGAACGCCAAGTCTCACGATCCTTGAACAATAGCCAAAAGAACCTCTTTGACATAGAAACTATTCCTTCTCTATCTGCCATTAAGTTGCTAATCTGAACGCCATATGCAGTCGCTAAAGGTTAGAACAAGCTAACATCTAATAGCTGCAGCTAGTGCGTAGTATGTAGTAGAAGAATCAGAATAATAATGCTGTTGCGATTCGCAAAATCAATAAACTTCATATTTACATGACTTGAATAGCCGTCAACAATAAGAAGTCGTTTCGTCGTCTGCCGTACAGGTTTGGTATATCGATTGAAGACTTGATTTAGCCATGCAAACTCAATCTTATTATTACTTCATCTATTCTCTGAAACCGTAAAATAAGCTTGCGAATCAGTCGTAACTTCGTCTAGCCAAGTGTCTTGCAAATCGCCCGAATCGCCTTTATACACTAGAAGTAGTGAGATCTACTTTCTAATAGCAGATATACATGCTAGAACGCTAATGAACTCTCTACTGCTATCTTGCCTAGCTTTTGTCGTCCGCCCGGCTTTGAGAGCTGCAGTTGTCATAACTCTCTTCATTGCTGTACCTGTAAGGGTTCACGATTGCACGGTCAGAACACGTGAATGATGAATCTGGTATTTCAAGAAGGTAAAGCTAAAGAGCACCAAGTGCCTGAAGCTTTCTATATATACCCTTCGTACGAGAGGAACAGCCGACACTGTTCCTGTCGCACGGTCTTTCCTTCAATAGTCAATCAATAGTCAATCAATAGTTCTATCGATAGTTCTGAAGATCGCCTTGCTGATCTTCATTCCTTCCATCAAAGGAAGTCATCTCCCAGTGCTGCATTGGTTTCTGCCTAGGTATTGACTACCGGGTCCAACCCGTGACAGATTAATGTAAAGCTTTATTAGCACGGATCCCGTGGGGACCCATCTGAGCTGGGTACCCATATCGAATGGGTACCCACGCTAACCCGTGGGTTCCCGTGGTTTGGGTCCAAAAAATCAGAAGGACCCATGGGGTGGGTAGCAGCTACTGGCCCCGACCCACAGTCTGGGTCGGGGCTCCACGGGTTGGGTCTCCCTCCTTCGCAGGTTACCCACGGGGACCCATTGCTCAGCCTAGCCTCACTTGTGTAAGTTTTGTTCGACTACAAACTTTTCTCTACGGCATTCATTACAATCTGCAGGGCAAAGAGCTTGCTGGCAATTTGCATGTCTCTTTTTTGCCTGATCCTCCTTGCAATGATAACAATTTGTCTCATAACATGGCTTTCCTTGTCTATGAGATTCTTGATCGGCCCGAAATTTTTCTCTATGACATTCATTGCAACCGGTAGGGCAGAGAGCTTGTTGGCCACGCGCATGCCTGTTTTTTGCCTGTGCTTCCATACAGTGATAGCAATTTGGCTCATTACAAGGGTTTCCTTGTTTATGGGATTCTTGGTCTGCTCGGAACTTTTCTCTATGACACTCGTTGCAACCGCTAGGGCAAAATACTTGCAGACCACGTGCATGCCTTATTTTCGCCTGTTCCTCCTTGCAATGATAACAGTCTGGTTCACATTTGTCGTGCGGACATTTGTGTGACGGCATTGATGTTAAGGTACTGATGAATTCAGGAGTTGCCACCAGTGTCGAAGAATTTGGCGGATGGAGCATTAGGCCTGATTCCTCTAGCTTGAGCTCGCTAGAAGTTTGCACCGGCGGACATGATCGTGAACCAACAAGTCGAGACCGCTCCTGGCTATCGAGAGTTAGATGAACTCGTATTTACGCTTTAAGTGGCCAATGAGAAACGACTAAGAAAGGGGTCTTGCCTGATGGTATGTAAACAAATCAATAATGTAGTTTTGTTGGACTCAAGGCGATCAGCAATATCATGTAGGTCTGCTCGTGACAACTTCCACATGAGAGATCTGATATGACTCTTCAATATCTTAGTCAAGAGTTCATCATAGTCCCTACAGGCGGTATCACAATCTCGAATACAATGAAGCAAGGTTTCCTGCGTCTCCCTCAAATCGTGATCTCCAATTGAGGTTTGAGAAAGCTCATATTCTTTGAGAGCCTGTCGCAACACATATTGTAACGTTTCCAGGCTATCGAGTAGAGCTTGACATTTTGGAATTGAATCTAGAAGCTGTCTTGTTTCGATAATGAGCTCTCCGATGGTCTTGATGAGAACGGGGATTGCAACAGCGATTTCGAGACCGGAAACCATCGTCAGCGATCTCAATTGAGTTTGCCTGTTCGGGATGTTCAATTGAGTTTGGACCTGTTTGGGACTGTTCAATTGAAGTCTTGACTCAAACTATGAAACCAGACCGAGCTGATCAATCTTGAAAATGAAATCAACTGAATGCTAGCTGAAATGACGGTGAGAATGTTGAACAGTTCGCAGCCCGTTGATTCAGCTCAGGGGCAGTGCTTGAGAGCTAAGTCGCTTTTGGATGTGCAGGTGCGCCTCTTCAGCTAGGCGCATGTGGAGCTAATAAGGTGCTCTTTGGTAGCCAATAACAGCCTTACCGAATCGTACATATTGCCATTGTTGAAAAGAAAAACAACCGAGCTCAAAATTTGTCCATGTTATGCCCAAAATGTCAAGTGCGTGGAGTTCCATTTCTCAACACCCCAGTCAACAATTCGAACAGCTCATAGTCTGGGGATGAATAACACTTAAGTGAGGAATGGGACATTGGGGACAGTAGCCAATGCGAGACATATGGCAAAAGGCTTCAAAAAATCTGGATAAAAGTAAACCGCTCACACTTCTCCTTTTTCCAAACTTCTCCACCCATAGCCCCATGCGGATATCCCTCTCCAACTATCTCCTACAGTTGCTCATTATGTAGCCCAATTTCTTGCTTCTCCAAATGGCATAAAAGGTTTAAAGACGGTTCGCCTATGTGTACATGATACTCTTCTGTGATGACCTCGACTTTCGTGAAACTATCAAAGTCTCTTGGCTGCTCTCTGAAAGCTCGGTTTACCGTGCACCATTTTGCTATCATTGGTGACGATTTATGACTTGGTCAAGAAGTCCAGAAGCTCTTCAGCCGTAGCAACGAAATTGATTCTAAGGCCATTAAGGCGACTTTGTCTACGATGTGGTCTTCAAGTCGTAATTGGTCGTCCCCTCACCTGTAAATAGAAAAACAGGATGTGGAAATTTTGCCAGCAGCAGTGAATGCATGAATTTCCTGTCTTATGTGGAAGTGCTCTCCGGAAAGGTTACATGCATGGAGCATCGATCCAAACTCTGAGATCCGGAACCCGACTGGGTAAATTTGATGACCGCTCTGAGTAGGGCCAAGTCGCGGTGGCCAATAGAATGCTGCGAGCAGATTTCTTGTAATCACCTTGGTCCGTATACTTGGATCATAGTCAATCCGAGGAGAGATCATTTTTTAACCCGGTGTTAAGCTATGAATGGATGGTCAAAGACGGATGATGTGTTCTATAGCAAGTGAACTCATCTAACTCCCATCCAAACAAACGGAACAAATCAGTACCTTCACCCCTGAGCTTCATATTCAAATCCCAAGCTTGAATCACGTGGAATATTGGGAAGCATATACCTGTTGCACTACCATTGACATAAAGGTAGATTATAAATCAACCAGCAAGCCTAGCATACTAAAAATTTAGCTACTGCATGTTAATAACACACGGATAATATAAATAGATTGTATCTTATAGAATAATAGAGTCGCCCACCAAGCATTTTGTGGACAAAGTGTCGCCTATACAAATATGAGAATTCTTTTTTAATCGACCACTAATTACAAGAGGTTGTAAAACGACAAAATTCATGCCATTGTAAGACAGATCATAAAAATGAATTGTGTCTTGTAAAAACGAAGTGTCACCCACCAAAGAGTTACCCATACAAATATCGAAATTTCTTTCTTTAATCGACCACTAATTGCAAGACGTTATAACACGATATGATTCATTCTACTGTAAGACAGATCATAAAAATGAATTGCGTCTTGTAAAAAATAAGTGTCGCCCACCAAGCATTTTGTTGACCAATGTGTCGCCCATACAAAAATCGAGATTCTTGAAGAATAACCTCAATGCCTTATAGCTCTGTTCGCTTAACCAGTCACATTATCTAAGGAAAGAATATGTGGGGCAGATTTCACATTAGATTTTGATATTATTACTTTGGCATGGACGTTCTCGTGGAGCTAATTGTAGTCCTGATAATAGTATCCACCTTTGTTCACCTTTGGACTTCCAATTTCATCTTCAGTTACCAACGCCTCCTTCCCACTACCATGACTAGACCTGTACGCTCGATACTTCCTCACTTCTTCCGTATAAGCAGGCACAAATGCTGGAACCGGTCTTACAAGTGTGCTTCTTCTACTTAGTCCCGGAGATCCCTCTGTGTCATTCTGATACTTCTCATCATCTCTTTCCGGATCCCCATCAAAATTCCCCTCCCCATCCTTAATCTCATCAACCTTGTCATTCCAGCTCATTTTCTCTCGATACCCCCCAGTTGGGTATCCGTTCTCACTGCTCTTATACGAAACTCCAGGAGCCTTGCTCCCTATCGGGCTTTGCCACACAATGCTCCCTATTCCAAGCAGTCCAAAGAATGCCGTGAAGCCCACTGCTGTCCATCCCGTCGGGCCAAGATAAGCCACAACAACCAAACTCAAGAACAAAAAAGCGATCAATAACAGTCCAAACAAAAAGAAGCTAACCAACGTCGCCCACCACATAACAATCCTCCTACGATGGCTGTCCTGCAATCCAAAGTATCTCACCGCAGCTGGTCTATACAGCGAGAGAGCGGAAGCAGCAAATGAAGTGATAGCGAGATCAAGGATGAAGAAGAGCCAAGATAGGCCGAGGAGAGCCTGTACTTGGTGAGAGGTATACCCATATGGTATCCAAGGCGTTACAGGACTTTGTATTATTTTAGAGAATGTGAGGGAGGCGCCGAGCGTACAGACTCCAACAACGGTTTTGAAGAAGTTATCAAAGTAGGAAGCAAGGCGCTCGCCTGGGTGAGGTTTGGCTGGTGCTGGAGAAGACATGCTCAAGCAGGAGAAGTGTGCTTAAGCTGCGTCTAAAATTCTAACGTGTGAAACAGCCTCCGGACAACAATTCCTGTGCTGATATTGCGCTGAGAATAAATAGGACGATATGAACGCCTCGATGGAGAAGGAATAGAAACCTCACATCTTTCAGAACTACCGCAGTAAGATTTCATGAAACAGGATAAAGAGACTTTGGATGGTTGGTGGGGTGATGGATGGGGAGTGGGATTAGGATACCTCAAGGTAGTGACTGGAGCACGGGGTCGAATGATTGGCTAAAACGAGAGTTGTCAGATTTTAGCACTGCCGATCAATATATCTTCAACACCAACATAATTTTCTGATAAGATAAGGACACACGACCAGCTTCTCATCTTGAAAATCAATTGAAGAGCGATTATGAAAACTAAAATTCAACCTATTGTAATCAAGAACCCTCACAATTTTGGAACTCCATTTTTGCATAACATCGCACTAAAAAATAAAGTTCCGACTCGCATCTTGCCAGATCGCTTTTGTGTTGATCCTGATATACCTGTGTCACTAAAAACCGAATTTCATAGCTCTAGGTGGACTCTATTGTCTAGGCTGCTCACCTTCCCCCTCCCCCTCCCCCTCCTCTTCCTCCTGGGCTTCATCAGGGTCTTGTTGACCTAGATCCACAGGAACAGGAGCAGGATCAACCAGGATAACAGGAATTAAAATAAGAGGAGCTGGGGCAACAGGAGCTCGAGCAATGAGAGGCAGGTTTAGAGGCATACCTAGAGCCAATGGAACAAACCCAGAAGGGTAGTTGTCACAAGAATTGCATCCATGCTTGCAAATGTAGCATACACTATCGGAAGGACTGTTACGGGTCCCACATGTACGGGGTGCAGTACCACCGCACTATTTACCAACATGTCAGCTTGATCTCGCGCATCAAGATTTAAGAACTTACACAAGTCCACGGCAGCTTTGCATGAAAAGAAGCGACTCGTTTTTCTTTCTTCTTCTTCGCAGCCTCTCTCTCTCTTGGACTTTGGGCTTTCCAACCTTGCTCACCTGGGTATTGATGGTAAAGTCCTGCGGGGTCTACCAAATCACTCTGATGATGAATTTCCTGAAATAGTTTGAGCCGCGTTGAGATATACTCTTCTTGGCATGAAATGTAAGTTCTTCGGATGCATTGGCGATGTTTTGTTACTCCAGAAACTTCCGTCGATATAGACTCTATTTTCTCTGTTTTTAAGAACTCATCCTCGAAGCTAAGGCTCGATCTCGAACCAAGATCATCATTCTCGCTGCTAATAGAATGTTGACTGATGTCTGATGAGGAACTCGAGGAAATGAGAACTTCTTTCTCAATTTCAGGAACGATCCCGGTATTTTGATCTCGCATGTGAACCCCAAATATTTGGGAAGCAGGTCTGCAAGACTCCTGGTCAATAGCTTTGGAAACGCTTTTCGCTGCCGTTTGAAAAGTTTCCGCAAGATCGGGAAACTGGTAAGGTCGGATGTGTTCCATCATTTTTATTATTGGAAGTGAATGGAGAGAGATGAATATCTTGAGCGTGAAAGGTTCAGATGGAAAAGGAAAGATGAATGAAGATATATACCTATAGATGCCGCAGGAGATCGCACTTCTAGTCATGGTTGACTGATTCTCCATCGTGTATTTAACTCAGAACTACCTAGGATGAATTTCCATCATATTGACAGAAATCTGAGGGCTGGGCCATGGTATGACGTTGAATTAAGAAACCGAATCATATGAAAAGACTTTATGATGTTTTGGCACTCACTTACCTCAGCATGAGTTCTGAACAATAAAGCCAAAAGAGTCAGCGTGGTTGTGACGGTAAGAGGTGAATACTTTTGTATTACACTAGCAACTCGGCAAAATTTCAGAATGAGTCTTCTAGGGGAGGAAATTGATCGATCGAAAAGAAGCCGAGGAAATCATAATCTCAGATATGACAAGAAAACATCAACTGATAACATGCAGCACAATCTGACAACGTTAACTTGAATATTCGAAGAGGCAGACCCTCATAAACTCATCATTCATGGCCATTTGAACGGTGCAATGCTCAGTATGAGTGATGTTTACATTGCTTCCGCACGCATCTGAACCCGAAATTCGTAAAAAATAAACTCTACGACCCGTGTCACAAACTACGAATCACGAATCATATAAGAAAAGATGAAATAGGATAGAGAATAAGATAAATTAACGTTGAAGGAGGTTATAACAGCCAAAGGTGACCACAGATCTACTTCTCAAAGATGACAAAACTTATTTATGTCCTTTTGTGTATGATTAAATTGAAGTAATGTAGCTGATCATAGTTTGGGGAAAAATAAACAGTCAAATGACGACGAAAAATGAGATATTTAAATTTTGATCTGAAAGCATAGACTGTGGCGAGCCCTGAAAGGTAATAATTACACCTTACTATTTGAGTAAAATCTCAAGACTTTACTGGTAGCCTCTTTTGAAGAAGAATATGGTAATTTTGATCATGAATTAAAAACAATTACTGTGATGGAATGAAAATCCGGTCATTATGACGCAAAATGAATGTAGATCTATTAGAAAGAGAGATCACTCTTGATGCCCATAATTTTTCTTCTTTCTATCATGCCTAAAATACAACATAACTTCAACTTCAAAACCTTCATTTTGAAACCCTTGTAACATTTGAAAGGAGTCTCCCTCAAGCCCACACTCATTCCAAAATTCATACGTTATTCATATAGAATGCTTGGGCTCACGATCAGTATCTCTATTCTGAGTCCCAGAAATCTTTTCTTCTTCATCAATTTCAAAGTTTGGAACTGTACATAAGTAAACGAAATGCCACCGATGAGAAGAAGAGGTTGGGGGAGGTGATGGTGGCAGCGGATCTCTCTTCTCGTTCTGTGGTGCCGTAATTGGTGACAAGGTATATTTTGCCTTTTGCTTCTCGTTCTCAGTAAAAGCTCGCTCCTGCTCCTGAAAGAAAGATGCTGGGATTTGGCCATTCCCGAAGTCGTTACTTGGATCGAAAGTCTTGTACTGAAGCCTATGGTCGTCGAATATGATCCAATTGTTGGTATTGTTGACAGTCAGATTGGGCTTATTAACGAACGACTTCTCGCTGTATATCAAGCAAGGAAAGACAATTCTGGTAACATCCCCAACTTTCCTCTGAGGCTTGAGAATCTTCATTGAGTATTCACCAAATGAAGGGCTATGAGGTGGGAATGTTAGCATGGATGATGCGTCTGATCCTTTGCGATCGAATTCCATTCTGATCTAAGTGCTCAAAATCTGAGGTGAGGATAGGAAGTATGAGATTTGAGTATCGAGTATGTTTTCGAAACTGTGATGCGAAGATGGAGAACAAACGATTTGACATAACTACAATCTCATACTTGGAAATCAAACGGATGACAATTCACCGAACTAATTTGAGTAAGAGGTTACATCGAAAACTTTCGGGACCCACAGATAGACCATTATGATCATCGAGAATGCTGTCAGGAGAAACGAATGATTGGTTCGTATCAACAACGACTATGAATACAGGCTTAGCTGGCTATGGATTGTGCGTTGCTAAGTAGGTTCAACACCAGCACACAAATTTTTGCTAATATATAGACTGGATTTGAGAGAATTTCATAGGCATTTGCAAACAACAGTTGATTACTGGATCAAACGCATCTGCCCTAAGAGTGTTTTCTCTACCTTCTTGATATCAACGTTTTAGGCACCTCCGTTGGTGGTATAGTAAAGTTGAAATTTTGAACAATGCTAAAACTGATATGGAAAAGAGCACAGAAAAAATGATATGAAATTGCTGTTGTGATAATAATTTTATTCCGCTACGTAACACGAATGTAGGTTTCTATTGAGGAGCTTAAGCTCTGTTGTAAGACTGTAGGTGACTAGGAATAGATTTCTTAGCGACTAGAAACTATATTCTACTACCGAGTTTCAGTATTGTGTGATCTTTAAGTTAAATAATGTCGTAGGACTTCAAAAGACTTTGTGGTAGAGTAGAGTAGAATAGGTGAGGTTAACTTGCAGGGAAGCGCTTCCCTCGCCAACTTTTGCGGGGCAGAATCAGGCCTCCTTTGTGAACAATAAGCTCATTGCCACCAACCACAACCCAAGCTGGACTTGGGATATTGATACTTGATGTATCTAACATTATGGGACAAGGACAGTCCAACGAAGGTGCCCGGCGTGCCTCCACCGAACAGCTGAGCCATGAATTGGTATGCCTACCCTACTATCTCAGCCTTCTCTGACCTTTCCTAGGCTGTTAAGTTTGCAAAAAGATGCTTCTCTCCACTCGAACTTTACTCCTTCCAAGATGTCTTCAAGTCGCTCGCGGACCATCAAGACAATATCTCCTATATTAAGGAGGACACGATCGCTCGCTTTCTCGAAATCCCAGACATTTTGGGTGTGTCCTCCGTGATATTCCAAATTGTATCATATCTTGGTGCTTTTCCATTTGGTCAAGATGCGCCTGTTGTACTTGGATTTGAACAGATGGTAATGGTGGTTGTGATAATGACGGAAAGATATCAGAGGGTGCTGAAGAAAGGGAACAGGGATAGGACGAAGCTCTTATTTCGAAGTTTGGCAGTTTATGATCGTCAGGAGAATGATTCACAAAGCGATAAGATAAAATCAGAAAAAGCGGAAGAGGCGAAAGATTCTGCGGGATCAAGTGCTTCTAGAAGTCATGTCAAAGGGTTTGCTGTCGACGATGCTGCCAATGATGAGGAAGAGGATGAAGACGACCTGGCACTCGCTGCGCTAGAATCTTTGGATGCTATCGAAGTATTCAAACATGGAGATGCACCTATAAACCAGTCTTCCATACCATCGGATAACCTCAAGAAACTAATAATGTTGCTTCTTTTGATAGCACCTCTACGGACACAAGAAAGTCTAGCTAGACACGCCGAGAGACTTTTAGGCGACCAACTAGAAGGCCTTCGACAAACAGCAGATAACATTCTCGCTGCATTCGTCAATGTGGAGAAATCCCCTGGTGTCAAGATCCGCCAATTCAATACAGTCATACCTATTTCCTTACCTTTCTTGTTTAGTGGCTTTAATCCTCTGTTTGAGCTTTTTCTCTTCTCCAAGAATATTGATTTCACCAAACGAAAAGACTCAAGTGCAACTCCTTTACCACCTCCGGATCCGATAGCAGATCAGCCACTTCTATCTCAAACGGGCGAGATTCTTGATCTCAATGTGCTTTCGCAGCTGTCATTCTTCCTTCCTGGCGACTCGCTGTTTCGCCGGTTGAGACTACTTTATTCGGGAGGAGATGCTGGCTTCTCAATGGGATCATTCGAAACCCGAGTCTTTAATTGGCGTGCTCCTACGATTCTGTTAGTTTCAGGAAATCGTATCTCAGATCCACCTGAAGCTGGGCAAGAGCGCTTATTTACAGACACATTACCACCAAAGCGATTCCCGGACTCAAGCAGCTCTTCACGGTTAGTTTTCGGTGTTTACCTCTCTCAGCATTGGAAACAGACACACAAAGAGTGTTTTGGAGGACCAGATACACTCCTATTCCAGCTAGAACCAGTGCATGAAGTGTTCCATGCATCTTCAATTAACACTGATTATGTCTCCTTTACTAAACCGCCGACGAGTCATACTGGTATAGGTTTTGGTTGTCCACATCCAAAGACTAAGCAGACCGCTGGCCTCTCCACACATGTGCCTCTTGGCGCTGTATCTTTACTTCTGGATTCGAGCTTTGAGTTTGGAGTATTCACTCATAATTACACTTCCGGTGGAGGAGCCTTTCATAATTCAGAAACAAGAAAGAGCGATTGGCAAGATCGATTTGAGGTTGAGAGTCTAGAAGTATGGGGATGTGGTGGTGATGAAGAAGCAGAACAGCAGCGGCAGAGATGGGCTTGGGAAGAACGAGAGGCCGAAGCTAGGAGGAAAATTAATCTTGGAAGTGGTGATATTGAGGCAGATAGAGCGCTATTAGAGATGGCTGGTTTAATTGGGGGTAATAGAAGCGGTGGAAGTATGAACTAGGGCTATGAGACGCGGTAACAAGGCCTTCGGTGTTCGATAGACATTCTACTCATCAGCTTGGATATCTGTAATACATTGGAAGAATTGAAGGGCGATGTGTATTCTCAACCTCATAGTGTACAGGTTAATTTTCGGAGACTCCTAACTCCAAACCGATGCAATACACAACAAAATGCGAAGACGAGTTCTTAACTTTTCTTTCCCCATACCATGTCCTGTACACTTTGCAATATCCCACCAGCTTTCTTCTCTCCCTCCTGGACAGCATCTTTCACATCATTCGTCTTTCCAGCTAAGTCAGCCTTGAATTTCTCCGCTGTTGCCTTCACATCCTCCTTAACCTTCCTTCCCTTCTGCTCCAGTAGCCCCGCCCTCCGAGCCTGCTCCTCCTTCGCTTCCTCATCTCTAGCCTCCAACTCCTTAATCCACGCATCATTCTTCTCTTTCGCCTTACGCTCTTCCACCACTTTATCAAACTCCTTCCTCTTCTGCCGATCCGTCTGCCAATACATACTCCCTGCCACCATAGCCACGATTGTGAATCCTTGAGCGTAGATACGAGCCCGGAACATGCGGTTCGTACGGTTATGATCGCCGGCGCGGATGGACCGCGAGGCGCCGAGGAGGGCCCAACATGTGAGTGCGCATCCGAGAGGGATTAAAGGCTCTTCCTTGAGACGCCGGGTGAATTTTTGCCAGCGATTTTCTTCGTAGAATTCCCTAAGACGATAAGCTTGTCCTTACCTGACGAGGAGCCCGAGAGACTTACGTGTTGTTATCGAAAGATGATGGGAGGGGTGTAGACGACATGGTGGAGGTAATTGAGCTGTATACTTGATGCTCGTGTGAGCTAATCTGTGAAGCTATTCCCAAGCTTCCAGAGATCGAATGGTGAGGTAATGGAAGTTTTTCCGATCGGATCATCTCCCCTGTAGAAAACTACAGACCTTGTCACTGCGCCGTACAACCCCGCTACCGGAGGAGAAATTCAAGCTTTCTGGTTCGGGTCAACATTTGTTAAATTTTCGTTTGATCTCTGAAAAGCAGTTGAATTATCTAATTAATTCTCAAAATGGAGAATGGAGAGGTCAATGGAGCTTCGAACGGTACTTCTTATTCTCGACCACGAACTCCAAGCCTCAATACCTTGAGCTTGACAGAATATTCAGCCAACCCTTCACCGCCGCGCGAGGACAAGAAAGATAGGTTGAAGGGAGTGATTCCAGACGAGTTTATGCTGCCAAATGGTTATCCTGATGTTTGTTCATGACTAGCATCTAGACAATCTACTAACTATGAATAGTATCTGCGATTAATCCTCACATCGAGAGTCTACGAAGTCGTCGAAGAAACACCCCTCACTCCTGCTATCAATTTGAGTAATAGGTTAGAATGCAAGGTGTTATTGAAGCGGGAGGATCTGCAGCCGGTTTTCAGCTTCAAGCTAAGAGGAGCATATAATAAGATGGCCCATTTGGATCCGAAGATTAGCTGGAAAGGCGTTGTTGCTTGCTCTGCTGGTAGGAACTTTATTGTTCCATTGACCGTTGCTAAGACTTTATAGGGAATCATGCACAAGGAGTTGCCTATTCCGCCAGGAAACTGAAAATTCCAGCCACGATAGTAATGCCGGAGGGTACACCAAGCATCAAGCACCTGAACGTGTCTCGATTAGGCGGTTCTGTAGTCCTCCATGGAGCTGATTTTGATTCTGCAAAGGAAGAATGCGCCCGGCTGGAGAAGTTGCATGGACTCACGAATATTCCACCATTCGATGACCCATATGTTATTGCTGGCCAGGGTACAATTGGCATGGAGCTTCTTAGGCAAACGAACTTGCAACAATTGAAAGCCATATTTTGTTGTGTAGGTGGTGGTGGTTTGATTGCTGGGATAGGAACCTATGTCAAACGCATAGCACCACACGTCAAAATTATCGGAGTTGAAGCTTATGACGCAAACGCTATGGTACAATCTCTTGCTGTCGGACATCGAGTATTCCTCAAAGAAGTTGGTCTGTTCGCTGATGGAGCGGCTGTTAAAACTGTTGGAGAAGAAACATTCAGACTTTGCCTGGAAGTGGTGGACGAGGTTATCCAGGTCACAACCGACGAGACTTGTGCAGCTATCAAAGATGTTTTCGAGGACACTCGATCCATTGTCGAGCCTGCTGGAGCTCTTGCCCTCGCTGGCCTCAAAAAATATGTTGCCGCCAATCCCAGTGCCAACACCGCCCGACAACTCGTTGCCATAGCTTCGGGAGCAAATATGAACTTTGATCGCCTTAGATTCGTCGCTGAACGTGCTGCTCTCGGTGAGAAGAAAGAAGCTCTCATCTCAGTCTCTATTCCAGAAACCCCAGGATCCTTCGCCGAGCTTATCAAAGCTATCATGCCACACATGGTAACTGAATTCTCTTATCGATACGCTACTGACGCTGTAGCAAACGTTCTCATTGGTATCTCACTTACTTCACCCGCCTCACAACGAGACGAAGAACTCTCCTCTCTCCTTTCGCGCATCCACTCTTCTGGCATGACACCTACCGACCTCTCTGGCGACGAGCTTGCTAAATCACATATCCGTTACCTAGTTGGCGGTCGTTCAGGCGTTCCCAATGAAAGAGTCTATATGTTCAACTTCCCCGAACGACCTGGAGCATTGGAAAAGTTCCTCACGACATTAAAGCCTAGGTATAACATTAGTCTATTCCAGTACCGTAACGCAGGGAGTGATATTGGGAAAATTTTAGCTGGGATAGTGTGCCCAAGTCAAGAAGTGGGACAGCTAGAGAGCTTTTTGAAACAAATTGGATATCCTTGGGAGGATTGTACAGAGAGTGAAGTCTTTAAGACATTTTTGAGGTCGTAAGCTATGTGCAGGTTGAATTGGTGTAAATAGAAGGATAGCATATATGGTGCTGATTTTAGCGGGAGTTGGGTTGTTGATGAGTAGATAAAATTACGAATTTCTTTCAAATAAAATAGTAATTCAAAATCAACGCAACATCCTTGCCGTTCTACAAATGGAGTTCTGTTTGCAGACTTCTCAATCGGGACCGTCAAAAAACCAATGCTTACATAATCTATGAAAGCCGGATCCGTCACCAAAGAATTTGACTTAAGCTCAACATCTCCCTCAACTCAACCTCTCACTCTACGAATCGTAATCGCAAACAAAAATGATCCTGCCACCAACAAGAACTCTCTTCCTGCGCTCAGCGCATCGCGCGCGCGTCCTCTTCGTCCATCCCCGACCACTTACCAATACCTCATCCGCTGCTTCACTCAGTAGAGCTCTCTCCGCTTTGTCAATTGGCGCAACGAGACCAGTAGTGCCTGTGGTTAGGGATGGACTGCACCAACAAATTAGGGGCATGAAGGTCCGCAGTTCAGTTAAGAAGATGTGTGAGGGGTGCAAGGTGCGTCTTGATTTTAGTTATTGCGGATGCGGGTTCAAATGGAGCGTGGATGCAGAGGGAAGGCGAAGGTTACATGTGGGGATTGGAGATCAGAGTGTCATCTGAAGATCGTATAGAGGCTAATGATTGGTATTTATAGGCGGTTAGGAGAAAGGGTGGGAAGACGGGGAAGGGCCATGTTTATATCATTTGCAAGTTGAACCCGAAGCATAAGCAGAGGCAGGGGAAGTGATTTGGAGGTAGATGAGAGTTGAAGAGGAAAGGAGGTTATGGAGACAAGGAATGGAAGTGAAGGATTGTACCATATATTGGAGTACGGGTGCATGGGATGGAGTTCTGGTTTTTAGAAGAATCCAACAGTGAGATAGAAAGTCGGAAAGGAAATCCTGAGAGAGATATGTCAACAAGGCTACGAGACTGGATTGAAGAGGATGCTGCTCAGTTTCTACATGTTAATGTACACGAACATCATGGCCCTGATAGACTAAGATATTCTAGTCTCTGCAATCTCCCATGCTCTATCTCTCAAAGCCCAGTTATATACCTCTCCATACTCTCCCATTGTGTCTTTCCTGTAGATATCAAGTATCGAATCTGCGTCTACGAATATATTTAGCTTCTCTTTATTGCCAGACTTCAGCGTACATACAATATCCTCAATATTCTTATTTCTCTTGAACTCGTCTCTCGCAAAGCTCAAAGTCTCCTCTTTTGTCTTTTGATCTGTGATATTACGACATCCTCGTAAGATTGTCCGCCAAAGTACGAGCGCTTTGCCTCTTTGGAGAAACTATTCATATTGATTAGAAGCATTCAACGGGTGAGGAGTGGGCGAGTTACATGTTCAAGAGATACAGTGCTCTTTAGACGACTAGGACGCTTAGCTTGGGATGAGTATGTGCGGCATACTTGTTGAAGTATTCGCATTGAGCATTGCATCTGCGAAACCTTCAATGCGCATGTAGAGAAGTTGAAGATCGTGTTTCCATGAGCTCTGCTGCCAAGGAAGCATTGCTAGCGGAGCGGGATCCCGCTATCTCGAGTAGGTCTCGTGCATCTTTAGAATTTCAATGAAACAACAACAACGCCACGAAAATATTTTTGGGTTTTGGGGCGAGGATAGGGGTACAGAGAAGCGATGGATCACATTGAGGCCGCAAACGCGAAGAATTTACGAGATTTTGTTAAGGACTACCTCCCATCAGAGTCAGTATTCTCCAGCCTCAAAGACACGTCCACACTTCAAAATGCTATCTT
Source organism: Arachnopeziza araneosa (assembly GCA_003988855.1). Taxonomy (NCBI): domain Eukaryota; kingdom Fungi; phylum Ascomycota; class Leotiomycetes; order Helotiales; family Arachnopezizaceae; genus Arachnopeziza; species Arachnopeziza araneosa. Next base: position 17,769 of record QYAI01000052.1, on the reverse strand, counting down.
TCAGCTTCTGGGCCTCATGATTTCTATTGCGTAAGATATCGCTCAATTAGACTGACTAACTGCTGGCGTAGTCTGTCTTGGAAGATTTGGGTTCACCCCTCAACTGGGGCTGAGTTTAGCATCCTCCTCCGAACTGCCAAGGAGCTATCTGAAGATGAATTCGAATCCTGCTTCAAGCTGATCGAGTTTACGAGTTCGGATGATTATAAGAACTCTAAGAACGGATGGAAGCCTCGCTCAAAGCGAAAGGAGATGCAACTTTTGGACCTCAAGTACCTGTTAATCAAAAACGGCTCGAAAGTGGAAGGGTTCGTGTCCTTCATGCCAACATACGAGGACGACTATCCAGTGATATACTGCTATGAGATTCATCTTGCTTCCGGCCTACAAGGGTACCCCAACCATCGGCCCAGAAGTGCATTTGATGCTGACAGTGCCTAGGACTGGTCTCGGCACTCACTTGATAGAGCTACTTGAATCCATTGGAACTCAAATTCCCAGCACATCCAAAGTTATGCTGACCTGTTTCAATCGGAACACACGGGGAGTTCGATTCTACACTAAACTAGGATACGGAGTTGATGAGTTCTCCCCATCACCTAAAATGCTTCGCAACGGGACAAAGGTCGACGCCGATTATGTCATCCTGAGCAAACAACTCATCCTATCACACGGCACATCATGATGGAGGAGATGAGAGATTGCCAAGCACGGATACCGTAATGCGCTCAGCCCTACTGAGTTCCGCGCGCGAGTTAAAAACACAGCCAGATGTTTCATCGGGACGTTCGTTCCCTAGCGAACAACTTAAATGAAGAGGCTAAAGCCACATTCCTCAGCCCTTCGCCTAGTACATCGTTTTCGTGTGCTTTTATTGAACAAAGTCAGACACCCCCAATCCGGAATTATCACCTGTCGAGTCACAGATGATCGACAGGTCTGAGTTATTTTGAGTTTAAGCACTGTGGAGGTGGAGATGAGGCCTGTTGTGTAAGTGGCTGCAAACGGCCTCAAGCCCTTTTCTGGGGTTGAACATGATATGATTTCTATAAGATTCCCCCTCCCCGCTTGCTCCTGGTAATAACATTCCTCTCTATCGTTCATTCCTCCATCTACTTCCTCTCACTTGACATCGGGACTTCTTCTGCTACTTTATTTCTTCATTCCCTCAGATATTTCGCATTCTATCCACACTCATCATCATGCAAGCCGAACAACCCGTTATGCAGCAGCCACCTGTTGCTCAGCAGCCCACTGCTCAACCTCAACCTCTTCTCGAGAAGTACCGTCAGCAGACAGGCACAGAGGAATGGAGAAATGATATCTGGGATTGCTTCGCTGGTGCTGATAATCTTTGTAGGTTGCCGGCACCGTATCATCTTGAATTAGTACTGATAACTATTGTGCTGTAGGCTTGAAAGCCACTTTCTGCCCTTGCTTCGTCCACGGCAAGATTGTCGCTCGCATTCGCGATCCAACCCTTACTGGATATAATCGCTTCAATGAGGACTGTCTCATGTATGCCGGAGCCAACTGCTGCGGTCTTGGTTGGGTGTATGTCTTCCCTCTCTCTGCTCTCACTTTCCACTTCGTTCTCTTGTCATGGTTCAAGGCCTCTAACATATAACCACAGTCTCCACTTCCTCAAGCGTATGGAGGTCCGCGAGACCTACGCCCTCAAGGGTGACACTCTCACCGACTTCCTCCTCGGCTGGTGCTGCCACTGCTGCTCCCTCATTCAAGTCGAGAAGGAGGTTATTTCGCGCCAGGCGACATCTGCCCAACAGGGTTATGTTGCACCTCAAGGTATGGTGGCTGGTCCTCAATAAGTATGATGGCAGGAATATCATTGGGAGTTGGTGAAAGGAGAACCTGATTTGATTTGACTTAATGTTGCGAAATGCACGGCGCGAAGATACCTATTTATTGATACACTCGTTTGGTTTTCGTCAAGTAATGCGAGGTAGAGTCGAGTGGAGGGAAGTAAAAACTACAAATCTCGTTTCCTTTAATTTTAGTCCCGAAGAGTTTTGCTGAGTAGAACTCTTCAAATGAAATAATTTGGTGGATTTTGTCTCTATTCTTCACTGCAACCTAAACTTCTGAACTATGATTTATAAATTATTTTCATGAGTTGATCAATGCTCCTCTCACCCTTAGGGTTTTAATACAGCAACCACATCTACTTTTGGAATGAGAGGGCCAGCATATCTGATGCAGATGTTCTTATTCAAGCCCCGAATCCAAGCTGGATATTTGGGATTGTACATACACCAATTACGAGTAACATCAATTGGAGTTCGAATGTTGTATTTTATCAACAAGAGAGTCTCTAATCTGCCGTGTATTCATTGTATTCATTTTCAGCAGTGCTTTTCCACTCTGAAGCATGTACTTCCAGCCAAGCCGAACAAGAGTTCAACTACTACTTCTTCGTGCTCCAACTCGGCGGCAGATCCCCTCCGGCCGTCCCCCAGGTACTCTCCGTCTTCCCCAGTGTGAGTTCCAACACGCCACCATCCAACCAGAAATCATGCGTGATCCAGCTCTGCGTCCACGGCTGCCCATTCCACGTGGCACTCTGAATGTAGATATTCTCGTAGCCGGCATCAAAACCGATGCTCCTGATGGTTGCCGTGTTCCCCGTGACCTGCGAGGTGATGGAGATGGAGGGGAAGTAAGGCGGGGTGATCAGATACACATTCTGGCCTGAGACGGGCCACATGCCCATCATAGCAAAGGTGGTGAAAGAGCCCATAGCGCCGGAATCGTCGTTCCCGGCGATGCCGTTGAGGGAACTGTTGAATTGCGTGGGGATGTAGAAGTGTGAGAATTTGGCGGAGAGGCCGGGACGCCCGCCGTAGTGGAATTGGAAGACGGGGAGGAAGGCTTGTTCGTCGCCGATGTACAGGAGGCCGCTGGTGTGGAGGTAGGTCAGGCGAGCGATGAATGTGTCTGCTCCTCCCAGGGTGGTGATCAACGAGGCCATGTCTTGAGGCACGTAGAATGTGTACAGCCAGCTGGAGCCCTCGTATGTTTCATGGCCGCTGTCGCTGAGATAGCATGCGGTGAAACTCACCAGGGGGGAGCAGAGTGCCGGATCTTGGTAGGCCCATCCTCCATTTAAGAGGCGAGGTTGCAGAAAACCTTTGAATCCGGTGTCGACGGGTCCCACAGCGCCAGGGATGAACGAGGGTTGCTCGGGGTTGTAGAGATTGCGCCAGTTCCTGGAGCGGAGGAAATACTTTTCGGCTTCGACAGTCCTCCCCATTTTTTGTGCCATCAGAGCAATGCAGAAGTCATCGTATGCATATTCCACTGACCGGGAGATGGAGCGTGTTCGGGTTCCCACACCGTATGGATCATAGTCGTCGATGGGGACGTAGCCAAGTGTTTTCCAACTCAGAAGATCGCCGCGGCCTTCGACGTTCCAGTCTTTGGGCTCAACTGGTCCGCAGTTAGTCTTGTAATGTAGTGGGATTTTCACATAATTACGTTCAGCATCCGACACTACTGCTTCATAGCCTGTGACCCAGTCTACACCATCAGTGATGCCTTTTAGATATGCATCTGCAAGTACAACATCTGCATTTGAGCCTCCTTGAGTCCAGCCCTTACAGAGACTCATTCGACAGTCAGGTAGCTTTCCTTGAATTTTCAATTAGCATGAAAATCTTGATTATGAGATGAATTATTTACCTTCATAACGGTAAATATCGATCAGACTCCTCACCATCAAAGTCTGACTATGTGGGTCTAAAATGGTAAGCAATGGATGGATACTCCTGAATGAGTCCCAGATGCAATAATATGAGTCGTAGTATGGTTCACTACTCTTCCACAGTGGATTTTCACCGGTGTAATCTTGAGGAGAAATCATTGATCTGTAAACTCCAGACCAGAAAACAGTCTGGAGCTCATTGTTTACTCCTGTTGCGTCAACAGATATGACATTGAGCTTCTTCCTCCAAGCAGCTTCAGCTGAACTTCTCGTGCCGTCGAAATCGAATGTTGGAATCTCTCGCTCAGCATTTCGACAAGCCTGCTCGACGCTGATGAATGAAATACCAACTCGGGCTAATATCTGGTTATTTTGAGGAGCTTCAAACTGCACAAATCCACCAGCTGCTGCTGGGAGATTTTCGCCCCTTTTACGGGTAGTCGAATTCCAGCCGGTCGAATTCCAGTTGCCAGCATCATTAGGTGCCATGAGATCTGTGAAGAGTCCGCTGGTGCGAATTTTCCCCTGGAAATCAGCACAGAAGTGCAGGTTATACACACCTGCTCCAAATGATGGAGAAAAAGTGCCATTTCCAGTGATTCTGCCGGTTGAGTTGTTGACTGATACATGCCCCCCTGTTCTCGAATCTTGAAGATCTGTTAATTCTAGTAGGATCAGAGGACTGTATACCAGTGAGGTGCCATTTGGAGAAGCAGCCGTAGTATTGGGAGGAAAGGTGAAGCGGTACAATGCTGTGTGATTGGAAACCGTCATTTCGGCTTGGATCAATGTCTGCAATGTGATTGAAAAGTAGCCTGGACGGGCCACAGCAGTACCATTCAGTCTTTTCGTTTTCCTTGCATCTTTACTGAAGAAACATTTCCTCCAGTTATCACCGGGACATCCCACTTGAGGAAATATCGGAAAATTCCCTAGAGACGAAGACTGAAATGTGAGTATCTACTTGGCTTAAGATATCATGCCTACTTACACCTCCGGTTCCTATGATACGCTGTTAACATAGATTCAGTTGAAGTCAAGTTTACCCACCTGAATCATGCATATGAGAGAATCCCGTGATGAAACTGCTGTCAGAAGCGAAGCCACCTTGCATCTCATCCGGATTATCGACATCGGCGACAGCTTTGGCCATTCCTTCTCAATGTTAGAGTTTTCAGAGTATGGTTCTCTTGGGACTTACCAAATGGTAGAGTAGCCCCTGCGAAGACATGTCCTAATCACACTTCAGCGTCTCAACCAGCGTGCCCATCAGTGTAGATCTCACCTCCATTGATCGTTCCAATGAGGGGGTCAACATAATCCAATACATCGAACCCGGTACCCTCTGTTTGGCCTAGTATAGCTAGAATGGAAAGAACCACAATCCCCTTCCAGGATTTGCACCATGATTGATGCATCTCTTTGAGAGAGAGGACAGATCAGGAGAGGGCTACATTTTCAGATCGAATGAGGTCTCACAAGAATGATATATGAATAGGCTTAGATCTCCCACTTTTAACAAAAGATTCCATTTTGACAGCACTGCTGTGTCTCTCTTGGCGCCGGCAGACTTCTGGTAGTGCATATTTTCTGGAGGACACGAGGACAACTTCCTCAGCGCCATTTCCGCCGGATACAAGACGGAAGAGGCAAAAGTCAAGGATGCCCCACATCCTGAACCTCTAGCTTACAGAATTTGAGTAGATTTTGGCCTTGAGACTTATCCGGGACTGGAATTAATATGAGGGTTAGCCCCGATGGAGAAGTCTGGGGATGGAACCAGTAGCCGCGCAAGATGCGGATGACGTATTCCGGTACTTGAGAGCGCAGGCTGAACTACCGGCCAAGATTTTTTATACGCTTGTAAATCAATTGAATGCTGCGGCTCAATATGGACGGAAAGATATATCATTTAAAATCGGAATTTCTTTTGCCGCTGTCATTTTGCCGAAGCAATGCTTATGTAAGCAAGAAATATTCTGCCGCATGCAAAGACACATCTTCGTTCTTCCGTCCCTGACAAGACACCAGTAACACGAATTGAGGTCCATACGACTCTTGCCTTGATTGCAAATTGCGCAGCTTTACAATTCCCGACAGAATCAAATCCAGGAAGCCAAACTTACAGGAAGGATTATAACGCGGACTCACGATCAACTCATTCCTCCTAGAGACAGAGATAGGCAACACTATCCACTTCTCTTTGGTCACAGTTAAGAATACCATACGAAAGACAGAATGATGATGAATTTCATTAAAATCCAACAGATCTTTTCAAAATGGCATCTCACAATATCACGTGTATATCAGCTCTCTTCCCTTCCTTGCATGGGTCTTCCTTCAAACCCTGTTTCCAGTTGTTTATAAGGCGGTGACCGAGAAGTTTGCTTGATTTTCTAAACTTCATAATCTGGATAGATTGGCTCTACCTGCTCTTGATTCAATCGCCAGTCTATACAAGAAGCAGAACTCCTCTTTGGACCAGCCTTTTGAGTCGAAGGGAGCAAATATTGGTCAGAACTCAAGCTGAGGTCTTGGTAATTTTCATCAGGAAAATGAGAGCACGAGTTCTTTGATACATGGATCCATCTCAGCTTGTGCTAGCTTGATGTTCTGTATTCAAACCGAATGATTTCAGCCTGACCATGAGGTCCCATCAGGATCTTTGTTTAACGGAACCTTCCTCATTCAATGCATTAGTCTAAAGCCTTTGTTACATTCCCTCAATCTTGGCGCCCTCTATTCTAAAATCCCATGCAAGATTGGTAAATGGTCGCATGCCCAGAGCCGCCATCATTTCTCGGAGTCTTATTTGAACCTCTCAATACGCGAAATTGAGCTCGAGATATGGAGAGTAATCTCGTTCTTGATGATACTGGTCAAGTCTCGTTTTCCAATCTCCGTAGTGGGGTCGGTACGTTCTTCTCTTGTTTTTTTTTCGCGACTGGAATTTGATCTGCATATCTTCAAATCCCTTCGAAATATGGACGCGATAAAAATTGGAGAATTTCTACACTTCTGAATTTCATATTCTATAAAGCAAAGGCTGCCTTTCTTTCATTTCAAACCGGCAGACCAAACAGTCATTCTCTCGACATGTTTCGTCTAAATCTTCTCGTCCCCTCCCTGCTGTGGGTGGTGTCTCATGCAGATGATCTCATTGCTCAACAAGTGATAGATCAGTGTGTAATTTATACTTTTGTTGAATATCCCAAAGTCATTGAAACTTGTGTTAAAACTAATACGATCATTACAAACGATGGATGCGAAGATATTACAATCACATCGGCACCTTGCTGTATCACCACCACTGTGACTTCTACGTCTACTGTATCTGAAACTACAACTGAAATTTCCACAACCGTATCCACAACAACTCAGGAAACCACAATAACGTAAGGTTGACCCTTGATCCAATGACACGACACTAAAGCTTATAGTGCTTCACCATCGGTCTCGACTTGCGCAACAGTTGCGCCACCAAAGACAACTGCTTTAGGTGCCTCAAGCCAGTGCTGTAAATGGTTTAAGGCTCAACTTGGTTCCACTTGCGAGCAGACCGGAATCGACTATGATATCACAGAGGGTGAGCTAACAGCTTTGAATCCGACACTCACCTGCCCAGGAAGCCTTCTTAATGGTGTCTCGTATGTTCTTTAAAACTTTGGGAATTCCTCACTGATGATGATAGATATTGCGTTGAAGGAACTGCTGATCCGGCCTGTACACCCATCAAACCCCCAACACAGACGGACGACAATGTTTGTTCAAAATGTTGTACATGGGCTGTTGCTGGGAAATATGACACTTGCGATTCTATTGAAAATCAGTATAGTATCAGTTCCGATTATTTCCAAAGCCTCAATCCTGGTGCAAAATGTGGATCAACTTCCAAACGTGGAGGTAACACACCTGGACTCACAAAGGGCAATTCGTAAGTTTTTTGATGACATGTAATTGCTCGTTTATTGACCAAAATAGGTATTGTGTTCAAGGTGAACCAACACCTACGACCTGTGTTCCAGGGAATTGCTTCTCGCCGAGCCAGTGTAACGGCGTCGAGAATTGCATCTGCGGTGTTGATGTAGAAGGCAACAGTGTTTGCTATCAAGACCCTACTAGCTGGGGTGGTGGTTGGTCTGACAATGGGCCAACCGATTGGTCACAAGGGAGGAATTATGGGCAAGGTCCTAGTCATCAAAGACGCCAGGGTTCTGGATTTGGAAATGGCGGTGGGAATCAAGGAATCGGCGGCTCTGGTATTGGGAATCAAGGAGGAGCAGGAGGAGCTCCAGGCTTCGGCGCCAATACAGTTCCCAACGACCAACTCGGGGCTGCTGGTCCTACCAGAGTGGCAGGTGGCGCTCCAGGTGTAGGCATTGGCCGTGGGAATGCTGGTACGTCATCTTCTTCGGTCCATCGATCAAGTGGAACAAGCTCGAGTTCCAGTGCTCAAGCAGCAGGGTTCTTGCAACCCATTACTTCATCCACAACATCGAGTATCTTAAGCTCAACCAGCTCCACTAGTGTCGTCTCAAGCAGTTCAACCTCTGTGGTGCTCACGAGCTCTAATTCAGGTTCATCTGCTGGACCTAGTGGCAGTAGCAGCTTCAGTTCACGAATCACGAGTACTTCCTCAAGCAGTTTCTTTATTGGATCTACAAGAAGTACTTTAAGCTCCTCTGTTGGATCTACAAGTAGTCCTTTCACTAGCTCCTCTATTGGATCTATAAGTAGTAGTTTCAGTAGCTCCTCTGTTGGATCTTTCCCCAGAATCACGGGCATCTCGACTTCTACATCCAGTTCTGTTCGAGGCTCGGGCGCTTTCGATGCTAACACGAACGCAGGTCCAACTGCACCAGGCGGCATCGCAAATCTTCCCAAAAGCGCTGCCAATACAATTCCAACCGGCGCTGGCAATGCCTTCAATGGCGGTAACGGCATCTTCAATGTTCCTGCAAATAGCATTGCGGGGGCTCTCGGAGGCGCTGGTGGAGGCATAGCTCGAGCTTCCCAACCTAGCATTGCAAATTCTGGACTTTTGGGGTCAGGAGGAGCAACAAATGGAATCCAAGGCCAAGGGAATACAGGTTCCGGAGATCCTGGTTTCGGAAACATTGGGACTGGTGGCACTGGCCAAGGAATTGCGGGCTTCGGAAACACTGGGAGTGCTAGCAATGGACTCGGAAATACTGGCCAAGGAATTGCGGGATTCGGAAACACTGGGGCTGGCGGCAATGGCAATGGCATCGGGAATATTGGCCAGGGAATTACGGGCTTCGGAAACACAGGGTCAAGCAACGCTGGTCTAGGAAGTAATGACCACGGAGACACTGGCTCAGGAGGTTTTGGGTCGGGAAACAATGGCCAAGGAATTCCGGGCTTCGGAAACACTGGTGGCAACGGCATTGGGAATATTGGTCAAGGAAACACTGGTTTAGGAGGTTTTGGGTCTGCAGGTTCTGGCCTAGGTGACGGCATCTTCGGTGGAACTGGATCTAACGGAATTTTTGGCGGAGGAACTGGAAATAACGGAAATGGAGTCGGCTTAGGAGCCGGATTGAATATTGGGGGCTTTGGAATAGGTGCCGGGATTTCTGGACAATTTGGAGGCAACTCTCCTACGGGAAATCAGCCAAATCATGGAGGTTTTCCAGGTCAGTCCGGACCCGGCGAGGGTCAAAGCCATGGAGGATTCGGTGAGGGTGAGGGTCAAAACCGTGGAGGATTCGGCGAGGGTGAAGGACCCTTTGGCAGCGGCTGGAACAATGGACCAGAAGGAGGGAATGGCGGCAATGGGTGGTCTGGCAATAATGGCCCTAATGGGTGGAATGGAAACAATGGGTAAGGCTTCGAACTTGTCACAATTCCACTATGAGGAGCACTAATCAGAGAGCAGATGGAATGGGAACAACGGATGGAATGGCAATAACGGGTAAGTTTCAAGCTTCTTAGCAGATTGCAGCTATTGGCAGTGCTAATGAGAAGGTAGCTGGAATGGCAACAATGGAAATAACGGGCTCAATGGACTCAATGGCTTCAATGGATTCAACGGGCTCAATGGCCAGAACGGACAAAATGGCCTGAATGGTCAAAATGGTCAAAATGGGCAAAACGGTCTAAACGGTCTAAATGGCAATAATGGATGGAATGGCAACAATGGCAATAATGGCAACAATGGCAACAATGGCAACAATGGCAATAATGGCAACAATGGAAATAATGGTTGGAATGGCTGGAATGGCGGAAATGATTGGGATGGAGGCAATCCAAGCTGGAGTGGCGGCGGAGGCTCAGGTGGATGGGGCTCAGGTGAATGGGGTCAGCCTGAATCATGGATCCAAGGAGGTAAGCTCTCTCATCAATTCCCCTCTCCGAAACAAGTGCTTGTAGGTTGTTTCGGGAGCACTCTGAAACGAAAAAAATGACTTGCGCGCTCGGATCTTCTGGGTGAAAACAAAGTTAGGCTTACATACTAACTTACTGATAGGAGACTATCAAGAAGGAGCCCATGGGTACGGGACTGACGATTATGCTGGTCCAGCACCAGAAGATGCTAACGTCTGCCATAGGGGATATAAACGAGACGCTCAAGACCCCTCTGACCGGATTGGCGACAGCATCTTCAACGATTTAACAAATGGGGCTCTTGGTGATAATTCACCGGGGTTCCCGAAAGGAGATCAACAATCACCTAATGGCCAGCAATCCCCCAATGGTCATCAATCACCTAATGGCCAACAGCAATATCCAAATAACCAACAGTATCAGTCCAATGGCCCGCATTCTAATTATGGCTCTGGAAGCCCCGACTTTTCTGGCATTGAATGCAACACAACTTCAGACTGTAAAGCTGATGGTCGGAGGTATGCTAAGGACATGCGCTGTGTTGCAGTTTGTTGTTGGAAAAAGTCTATCTGCGTTGATACAAGCGCATGCTCCGGAGGTGGAAGCGGTTGGCAACCAGGATGCGGATATGGGCCAGGCAGTTGGGGAGGTGCTGGTGGCCTAGGAGGTCCTCTCAACCAAAATGGCGGGCCAGATACTCAAGGGCCAGGAGGTAGCGGAGGTCATGGTCCAAACACGGGAGTTAATGGTGACGGTCCTGCGAATGATGGCCCTGGGAGCCCTGGACCAACTGATGGGGGTCCGGGTGCTGGAGGTCATGGTCAAGCCCCTGGAGGCTCTGGTGATGGTCCGGCGAACAGTGGTCCTGGGAACCAAGGACCAACTGATGGGGGCCCAGGTGTTGGAGGTCATGGTCAAGCTCCTGGAGGCAATGGTGACGGTCCGGCGAACAGTGGTCCTGGGAACCAAGGACCAACTGATGGAGGCCCAGGTCATGGTCAAACCCCTGGAGGCAATGGTGACGGTCCAACGCATGATGGCCCCGGGAGCCAGGGCCCGGCAACTGGTGGTGCTGGAGGCCCAGGTCCTGCCAACGGAGGACCAGGAAATGGCGGTTCTGGCGGTCCAGGCCCTGCAAATGGAGTGCCAGGAAATGGTGGTACTCCAGGTCCAGGCTCTGGAAACGGAAGCCCTGCAAATGGAGGACCTGGAGGAAATGGTGGTTCTGGCGGTCCTGGCCCAGCGAATGGAGTGCCAGCAAACGGAGGTGCAGGAGCTGGCTCAGCAGCTGGTGGACCAGGTCATGGAGGCAACGCCAATACAGGCATAAATGTGAACGTAGGAGTCGGTACAGATGGAACCGGAGTCGGCGCACACGCCGGCGTGGGAACAACTCCTCAAGGCATAGGCGCAGGTGCGAATGTCGGCGCTGGACCAGGAGGAACAGGGGCCGACGCTGGGGCAGGTGCAAATGCTGGACAAGGAGGCGCCAATGCTCACGTAGGAGTCGGAACAGGCGCAAATCCAGGTCAGGGAGTGAATGTCAATGTTGGTTCGGGTGGCGTTGGAGTCAATCTTGGTGGAGCAGGGATCCATATTCCTCGGGAGGTTTAAGTAGCTGTTGATTCCTTAGCATGCCTCGTTGGGCTTTGGTGTTTTTTGTTTGTTTGATTACTTGGGCTTTTCGTTTATTTTCTCTGGGGATAGGCGAGCTGAAATTTTACACTCGCTTGCATGGGATATTTAGGGTTTTAGGTAGAAATTGAATTGATGTTATTCTTTCCTTGCTAAACCTTCCGAAATGAACTTGTTTGTTTTGTTTGATTTCGAAGGATGATCAAGACGCTTTTGAGTTGCGGTATCTGCGATGAGTAGAAACTTTTTATTCCAGTGCCAAGTTGGGTTTCGTTATCTGTCTCCATTTCATCCTTCATCATCATGTCTAGTATTGGTCTCGTTGTCAAATCAGGCCTAGAATGCGTCAGTAATTTCATCACAATCTCTACTTTGAGTGATTGATAATTTGTTTTCATTGGCACCGCACGTATTGTCTTAGACATCGTACAATAAGAGTTCTAGGGCTGTGTCAAAATGAAAATTTGATATTCTGGCGTAGCTAAGATGACGTATAATATATAGAAAGAAAGATTTATCGACTGAACATTAATGATCTATGGAATTCCTAAAACTTCTTTACGGCTAAGTTTGACTTCAATATACCAGGGAAAACGATTCGCTTATAGAGAAAGTAAAACTGATATCTGGAGCTCGGATCTGGAGCTCGGTAGGTATTTCCCCCAAGGTCATTAAGAATAGCGCGATTGAATTCTGCTAAGTCTTTAACATTTTTTAAGAACGAGTTTCAGTTAAGCTGCAGTCCTTCAAGTCGATTTAGGCAGAATATAACAAAATAAATCTGGTACGATTGCTGGAAGATATTTGTCCACGACCCCTCTCTTTGTGGGGCATAAAAGCTAGGAACCCAGAACTTTACTTTATGACGAGGTGGGGGAGGGGGTTATTTTTTATTCTTGAACGATGAGCATATAAGTCTTTGACATTGAGATGAAAATGCTATGAAATTTTAGATTCATCTCCAAAATGCATGTCTTTGTTTTGGTGGCGCTACTCCTCACGCTGCTGTGCAGGAGTAATGCTACAAATGATGGCCTTACGGATGTGGTACAATGGGATCAGTACAGCTTAATCGTTAACAATAGTAGAGTTTTTATCTTGTATGCTCCCCACTACATCTGAGAATGTAATTTATTGACTTGGCAAGTTCTGGAGAGTTTCATTATCAGCGTATGCCTGTTCCGGAGATGTGGCTGGTAAGATTTGTTGATGCATTTCATACACAGCAAGAGACTCACATATCGGTAGGATATCTTCCATAAATACAAAGCTGCAGGGTTGAATACAGTTAGGTATCGTATTTGGTGCCTCATTCGCTCAGCTACTAATTATACTAGCATTTATTTGTTCTGGTCATACCACTCAGCATCCAAAGGAGTATTCGATTTTGAGACGTCCGGCAAGAATGTCCAGCGAGCCCTAGATTATGTCAAAGAAGCTGGACTATGGGTCATTGCTTGACCTGGACCCTATTGCAATGCAGAAACCAATGGCGGAGGCCTCGCTCTTCGGGGTTCAGATGGAAGTATGGGCAAACTTAGAACAAGCGATGCCACCTTTCAACAAGCATGGTCATCTTGGGTAGAGATGATTGGGGCAATTATAGCTGCTAACGAAATCACGAAAGGAGGAGTAAACTCCCTTTTTACTAGTCAAAGCTTTTTTTAATTTCTTAGTAGCCTGTGATACTCATTCAAATCGAGAACGAACTTCAAGAAACGGTGCATTCTGCTAAAAACACATTAGTTATATACATAGAACAACTCAAAACCGCCTTCCGAGCCGCAGGAATCACCATTCCCTTAACAGGTAATGAAAAGGGGGAGCGATCAATCTCCTGGAGTACCGACTACGAGGATGTCGGAGGCGCAGTGAAGGTATACGGTCTAGACAACTATCCTGGCGGTCTCTCGTGCACGAACTCAAACACCGGCTTCAACGTCGTCAGGAACTATTTCTAATGGTTCGCCAACTCTTCAACTACGCAGCCAACTTTCTTCCCAGAGTTTGAAGGTGGCTATTTCACGCCATGAGGAGGGAGCTTTTATGATGATTGTACAGCGGAACATGACCCAGCTTTCGCAGATGTGTTCTATAAGAATAACATTGGGCAAAGAGCGACGTTGATGAGATATATATATGGTGTGGGGTGGAACGAACTAGGGACATTGTTGGTACACCTATTGTATAAGCAAGATTATGCTAATCTCTCAAAGCCGCTGCCTTAGTTGTTTATACTAGTTATGATTACTCGGCTTCTTTAAGAGAGACAAGACAGATCCAGGATAAATTATATCAAACGAAACTCGTTAGTTTATTTACACGAGTCTCAAATGATCTGCTGAAGACTCAAATGATTGGGAATAGGACTAGCTATGCTGTAAAGATGCTTCAAAATGCTTGCCGTTCCTGCTAATATGTGATAGGTGTCTACGCACAATATATGGACTTGGGAGATCCGTAACCCAGAGACTGATGCCGGCTTCTACATAGTTCAACAAGCCAATACTAAGTCCCAGACTTCCACAACTTTCAGTGCTAGCCTCAACACATCAGAAGGTGTGATTACAGTTCCAAACATCACATTGAATGGACGTCAAAGCAAGATCTTGATCACGGATTACTCATTTGGAAATAATACTCTATTGTACTCTTCTGCTGATGTTCTTACATATGGCATCTTCGGTTCTGCTGAAGTACTGGTTCTTTACATTGAAAGAGGCCAAATCGGCCAATTTTCAATCAAGAATCTGCCTAAAAACGCCACCTTTACTACATATAGAACCTCGCCCTACTCAGTGTCTATTTCTGGGAGCACCACAACAATCAAATACACTCAGACTTCAGATCAGACTGTACTAAAGCAAGATAATCTTATAATCTACCTCCTGGAGCAAAAGACAGCATGGAAATTCTGGGCTTTATTAACATCCAATACTCCGGATGTCAAACCTGATAGGCAGATATTCATTCTCGGACCTTATCTTGTTCGAAGCGCGAATATTTCTCAAGAGACACTGTATATTTCAGGCGACAATGACAACGCCACAACTATCGAAGCATTCACAGCATCTCCTATTCAGACGATCATCTGGAACGGCCTTCCAATAGACGCCGTCAGAACAGCCTATGGCTCATATACAGCAAAGATACCCGGTGCTGAAAATCGAACAGTCTCGCTCCCATTGCTCGTAAACTGGCGCTCAGCAAACTCGTTGCCAGAAAAGGACCCAACATACGACGACTCCGCGTGGGCTGTGTGTAACAAGACTGCAACGCTTAGTCTAATTGCACCACTTACCCTCCCAGTCCTCTTTTCAAGTGACTACGGGTACTATGCAGGCACGAAGGTTTATCGTGGGTACTTTGACAGCCAAGACTTCACATTTGTGAATATCACATGCTCAGGAGGGCTGGCATTTGGCTGGAACGCTTAGCTTAATAGAGTCTTGATTGGAGGGAGTGTTGGAAATAGTTCTCTGACAACCACATCAGCAATTCTGTCCCTGCCCATATCGGCTCTCCAAGCAAAGAATAATGTCATAACGGTCCTAGTTGATTATCACGGCCACGACGAAACCTCCAACGCGAAGGGGGTCGCCAATCCGCGTGGCATCCTTAGAGCCTCTCTCCTTCCCTCTTCTTCAACCAAAAACACTGGCTTTACTCTTTGGAAGATCCAGGGAAATGCAGGCACCTCAGCGAATATCGATCCCGTCCGGGGTCCCATGAACGAAGGCGGCCTTTATTGCGAGCGTCTCGGCTGGCACTTGCCTTCTTTCTCCCCTCCCGATTCAATATTTGGTCACACTTCGCCTCTTATTAGCCTCAATACCTCAAGAGTTGAGTTTTACATCACCACTTTTGATCTGAATATCGATTCAGATCTTGACGTGCCACTTGGAATCGAGCTTAGTGCTCCCTCAGGGACCGTAGCACGGGTTATGATTTGAGTAAACGAGTATCAGTATGGAAAATTTGTGCCACATATTGGACCGCAAACAAGGTTTCCGGTGCCGCCGGGAATTATTAATAACAGTGGGTCGAATACTTTAGCGGTGAGTATTTGGTCAATGACGGATGCTGGGGCGAAGTTGAATGATATCAAGTTGTTCAATTATGGCAAGTATCGGACGGATTTCAGGTTTGACAGGGACTGGAACTACTTGCAACCAACCTGGAATGAGACGAGGAAAGTTTATTCTTGAACTTTTAAAGGGAGTCTGGATAGGCTGCTCATTACGGAAGAAATATGGTGTATAGAATGGGGTCAATTTATCATAAATCGGACCAATTTGATTTTTGTCTAATTGCTTCTGCCATAATGTTTATCTTGAAGAGGAGGGATTACAACACTATTCCCTCATAACGCCAATCGTTGCACGTGAATAAACCATCACTTATTCAATCAATTATCCTATATTTCGATTTCGATTCGATATATTGTTTTGGCACTTTTTATTTTTAAAGTACGATGTGGCAGCTGTTTACCAATGGTGTACATCGTTTTGGTACAGCGTTGGTACCCTAGATAGTTAGGCAGCCAGAACCACTACTTCTCCCTCTTGATAATTATACAATATCCACATCACTACTGTTATCAGAGTCTACGTCTCTATCTTTAAAGGCTCTTGACGATAAGTGAGACGAAACAACACTGATCATACAGGTGTCAGCAGTCTTGGCGCCTTGGAAGTCTTTAAGATAAAATATTTTCCCCCCTTTATCAGCTGACGACGACTGACCGAAGGTACAAGCTCCACGACATATCTCACACCATGAGCCAGCAAAAAATAACCTTGTTCTTCCCTCGAATTTCGATTAAAAAGACCTCGCCTGACAAAAGATGTTATTTCCTCGAGCTACCATACCAAATTCGTCGTAAGATCTACTTTGAAGCGGGTATGGTAGCTGGAAAGACAATTGATATGAATTACTGGAGCACAAAAAAGAGACTGGGTACACGCATTGAGAATTTCAGCCCATGGGACATCCGATTGCCCACCCTGCCACTAGCTCTCTTTGCCGCTGCGTCCATGATGAGCTGAGACGAATTTTTAACGGCGAAAATCGCCTTGCAATTGCTCGAGCAGCTCTTCGAGGTTTGAAAGCATTGGAGCGGTTTAGTGCCGCTACTACTCGAGAAATGAAGTTTCTCGTGATATGACTTAATCTCAACAGTTGCGGTTACCAATGTTGTAGTACCAGAGAACGCAGATGCGGCAATGGCTGTCGTATACGTAGTCTTTCAAGCCCGTTTAACACTATGAAGCATGATATACCGTTAAGCTATGAACTGGTGTCATTCAAAGCTGTCTTCCTTTAATGGCAGCTGATCTGTACACGGTTTGCGAATGCGCGACCTGACGAGCTGGCATTATATGTTCTCTGCGATTGCAAAGATTTCGGAACAGCTGAGATGATAGTCAGACCTTTACTCCAGATACAAAAACTACAAGATTGTGGACTCCGACTTGCTCGAGAGTACAACGAAAAATTGCAAATCCTGACGCAAATTACGGCTTTGAAGCTTACCCACCGCCCATTGTTTTCTGCTTTGCGACCATTCCGGTATCTTGATCTACCAAAAGAAATTCAACTACGGATTCTCGAGAATACCTCCCTAATTTCTCATCGTGACACAACTTGCGACCGGACTAACGATCGCAATCGAATGCTCTTCGGGAGAATTTGTCAGACCAGAGGAACAACCCATGATGATCGCGGCTATAATAGCAAATTCCTGGGATGCTTTTGTAGGAGCAGTCACTCCGCCTTCAATTTCCGCTGTGATTGCCAGGGACTTGGCTTTCCGCACTCAATCTTCCTGGTCAGTCGCTTGTTCAAAGAATTATCTACTGTACGAGGGGCAGAGGAGCAGCCAATAAAATAAGAATCTCGTTAGCCCTCAGCTAGCTCTCGATAGTATATTTCGGAAGAACGACCAGAGCAAAGAACTCAGAACGTGAACAACGTATGCGTGAGAAGAGCCCATAAACCAGTGCAAACAACAAATAAGAAACAAGTAGATAAATCAATGTATCGGTACGAAGAGAATATCAATG